>CAVMJV010000082.1:0-600000 GCA_963681835.1 Meloidogyne enterolobii | reverse complement strand
TATGGCATTGTCAGGAGTGCTTCCAGAGAGCTTCCCCAATAAAGCAACAAGGATGTAAATATTTAATTTAATGTCACTTGACTTTTGCACTTTCTCACATGCATCTTCTAATGCCTGAAATTTCAAATAAAAATATCTTTTTAATAAACACAAGCGGAGGAGGTGCCGTTCGGGTGAGCCCCTCCGCTAGCATAAGTCTATATCATTGCAATAACTTAAAAACAAATCATACTTAGAACCGCACTCACACTCATTAGTAGAGCTGTGATTTTTATGCAAATGCATATTTTTTTGCAAACTTGTCATCATGTATAAAGCACAAAAAGCACTGTTTTAGCCTGGTTTGAAAACTTTAGAGGGGGTTTCTATTTGCATATAATGCATATTTTTGCATATTTCAGACTTTGCTGCATAATGCATATTTTGCTGCATATTTTGAGGTTTTTGGGGAAAATATTGCGAAAATTGCCTAAGATCCTGCCAAAAAGTGAAAATTTTATAGAAATTTTGGAAAAATTTTGTAAAATTAAGAATTTTGTAAAAAATTTTTTTTATTTTTTTGGACGCGACCCAAAAATGTCCCACCCCAAAATGTCACACCGCCAAAACGCCTCATCTCAAAATGTCCAACAGAGTAAAAATACTCAATTTGTTGAACAAAACATATAAACTTGGAGTAATTCTTAATAAAATTAGGTGTTTGAATGTTTTTGACTAAAAATATGTAAAATTTTTAGGTATAAATTGTATTTTTCATGCATATTTGCGTGGATATTTTGGGTTTCTTGCATATTTTCGTGCATATTTCGGCAATTTTTTATGCATATTATAGTGCATATTTTGCATTTTTTAATGCATAAAATTCACAGCTCTACTCATTAGACAGTGTTTTTCTGGCAAAAATAACAGTGAGAGATCTTTTTCCTTTCTTCTCTCTTACCGTTTCCTTTCGATTTGTTTTTCCAACAGTCGGGCAAGCGACTGTCGGAGGAGGTGAATTATCCTCATTCCTTGGAATCATCCTTTCTTCATGGTCTGTCTTTTTTGGCGGATGTTGTTCGTCCTTTGGCTTGGAAAATTGTTTTTTCTCCTCGCTTTTCTTTTCCTCGCCCATATGTTTTAAGATTGACGAGATTTCCATTTCAGACTCTAAAAGCTTCTTTAGCTCGGGTCTGAATTTGCTGGTTGTCCAACTGTCTCCAGTTTCCTTTTTGACGACCAAAATTTTTCTCTAAACTTTTTAGATACAAAACTTTTATTTAAACTTCAACTTTTCGCGTTGAAAAATCTGAAATATGCAAAAGTTGCGAAATGCGAAATTAGCCCAGCGTTGGTTTATAGTATATGTATCTGATATTAAAGGGATTAGTCCTTTTAACAAAATATTCCGCCCCAAAATCAGCACAGTAATTTTTCGATAACTGTTTAATTTAAACTTTTATCATCTTAAAAACCTAAAACTAACTACTGCCGTACTGTACACCCGATAATCACTTATCGAAAGACTCATGTTCGATGCAAGATGGCAGTTGTTGTTAGTGTAGTCCATATATAGCACTTAAACACAAAAAATTAAGGTACTCCGTTATAATAATTATATTGATATTAATAATTATAATTATGAAACTTCAATATTAGACGAGAGTTTAGAAAATAAAAATTTGAACTCAATCGAAGAATATATAGAAAATTACAAAGGCAAACTTTTATCAAGTTACTGGTCGGAAATTAATTTAATTGGGTATAAAATTAAATTGTTAGAAAAACAAAAAGTTGAATATTCGAAGGACTTGAAAGCCAGAATTATTTACATTGGCAATAAAATAAGTAAAATTTTTGGCTCTAAAACATCCTAAAATATTTCATTCTTAATTATTATAGCTGGAACTATTAAAGAAAATAAAGTAAATTGTTTCAATTGTGGAAATATACAAAGCAAACGATGGTAAAACTATCTAAACAAGTTTACTTATGCTTCGAATGTGGTTTATGTAAACAAAATTTGGGAAAGCTCAGACCGAAAGAATTGTTTAAGAAGATATTTAATTAAACAATAAAATTAGTTAACACAAAAAAACCCCTTTTTATTATTTTTAAATAAATTCTTAATTATAAATTATTAATTTAGAAATTTAAATGAAATTCAAATCTTTCTTCATCATTAATAATTCCATTGTCTTCTCCAAAATTCCTCCCTTTTCCCTATAATTTTACTCACATGTTAACTCCTTTAATAAATATAAATCCCTCTTGACGCACTCCTGACAATGTCAAGAGTGCGTAAAGAGGGACTTGTGTGGAGTGAGTGTTAGCGTGTTAGGAGCGCGTCAAGAGGGATTTGATTGGAGTGCGTGTCAGGAGTGCGTAATGAGGGACTTGTAAAGAGGGAATTGAGGGACTCGCTCCTTGCCTTTACATCTCCTCGCGCTTAGCATTTAATTATAATTTCAAAATTAGACATTTTGCCATTTTTCTTTAAAGCAGGGACGTTGTCTGGCTATTATTTAATCAAATCTAACTTTAAAATTAATATTTAAAAATGATTAGTAACTTTTTATTATTTCACACTTATTGCCTTTTTTATTGAATAATAGAGTTAGACATTTTCAATTTGCCGGGCCTTTTATCAGGGTTTTTTTCTTCCAATCCGACTGTTGTGTAGTCACTATGTATAGTATAAAAATAGCCACTATAGTATAAAATTTGAAGCGATATCTGAGTGTCGAGGGATTTGGCGGAATAATGGGATATCGCTGGATTTGGACCAGGTTAAAAGGATTTCGATAAATTGGCGTTTAGCGATTTATGTATTTTTTGAGGGATTACAGATATCTTGGATTTAACAATACGAGAATTTAGGAAAATTCGGATGGATTAAGTTTGATATCGGTTGACCAATGTCTTCTCCAAAATTCCTCCCTTTTCCCTATAATTTTACTCACATGTTAACTCCTTTAATAAATATAAATCCCTCTTGACGCACTCCTAACAATGTCAAGAGTGCGTAAAGAGGGACTTGTGTGGAGTGAGTGTTAGCGTGTTAGGAGCGCGTCAAGAGGGATTTGATTGGAGTGCGTGTCAGGAGTGCGTAATGAGGGACTTGTAAAGAGGGAATTGAGGGACTCGCTCCTTGCCTTTACATCTCCTCGCGCTTAGCATTTAATTATAATTTCAAAATTAGACATTTTGCCATTTTTCTTTAAAGCAGGGACGTTGTCTGGCTATTATTTAATCAAATCTAACTTTAAAATTAATATTTAAAAATGATTAGTAACTTTTTATTATTTCACACTTATTGCCTTTTTTATTGAATAATAGAGTTAGACATTTTCAATTTGCCGGGCCTTTTATCAGGGTTTTTTTCTTCCAATCCGACTGTTGTGTAGTCACTATGTATAGTATAAAAATAGCCACTATAGTATAAAATAGCCACTATAGTATAAAATTTGAAGCGATATCTGAGTGTCGAGGGATTTGGCGGAATAATGGGATATCGCTGGATTTGGACCAGGTTAAAAGGATTTCGATAAATTGGCGTTTAGCGATTTATGTATTTTTTGAGGGATTACAGATATCTTGGATTTAACAATACGAGAATTTAGGAAAATTCGGATGGATTAAGTTTGATATCGGTTGACCAATGTCTTCTCCAAAATTCCTCCCTTTTCCCTATAATTTTACTCACATGTTAACTCCTTTAATAAATATAAATCCCTCTTAACGCACTCCTGACAATGTCAAGAGTGCGTAAAGAGGGACTTGTGTGGAGTGAGTGTTAGCGTGTTAGGAGCGAGTCAAGAGGGATTTGATTGGAGTGCGTGTCAGGAGTGCGTAATGAGGGACTTGTAAAGAGGGAATTGAGGGACTCGCTCCTTGCCTTTACATCTCCTCGCGCTTAGCATTTAATTATAATTTCAAAATAAGACATTTTGCCATTTTTCTTTAAAGCAGGGACGTTGTCTGGCTATTATTTAATCAAATCTAACTTTAAAATTAATATTTAAAAATGATTAGTAACTTTTTATTATTTCACACTTATTGCCTTTTTTATTGAATAATAGAGTTAGACATTTTCAATTTGCCGGGCCTTTTATCAGGGTTTTTTTCTTCCAATCCGACTGTTGTGTAGTCACTATAGTATAAAAATAGCCAATATAGTATAGAATTTGAGTGTCAAGTCGGAGTGTCAAGGGATTTGGCGAAATTGTGGTATATCAGTGGATTTGAACGGGTTAAGGGTGGGTATTATTAAACAAAATATAACTTTAAAATTAATATTTAAAAATGATTAGTAACTTTCTTATTATTTCTCAAATAATCCTTATTTATTGAATATTAGTCCGAAATTTTCAATTTGACGTGCTCGGTATCCGAGTTTTTTCTTCCAATCCAACTGTTATGTAGTTATTCTCTTAATTATCCATACACTTGTGGTTAACATATACATATGTAACAGGGGTGTGCCGAAACGGATTTTAAAAAGCGCAACGCGAAATGAGAAAAGCGAATTTAAATTTAAAAAGCGAAACGCGAAAAGCGAAAATTATTTAAAAAAAGCGACACGCGAAATGCGAAAAGCGAAAGTCCAAAAAAGGCGAAAATCCGCGAAATGCGAAAAGCGAAATGCGAAATTTTTAAAATTTTTCCGGTATGATGGGAAATCTCTAGAGATTTGTCAACTCAGTGCTTTGTTGCAAATCAAAGCCTCGACTGAGTTTTACAATAGGATTTTGACGGGCATCAGGAATATCAAGAGATTTGAAGAGATACAGACCAGGGATGGGACGGGTTGAGAAAAAAGTCGGGTCGGGGTTTCAAAATTTTATTCGGATCGGGTTTCAGGTTGAAAATTTAACCAAGTATTAAATCCCATGATTGATAACCTCCCAAATAACTTGATCTCCCAGATAGGTATACCTCAAAACCCTCTATATCCCTCGAAGCCTACCTGAATCCCTGTAAAGCCACCGTCCTTCGACTATCAGATTCTTCCTTTTTCTGCGCCGCAGGCGAAAATTTTGAGAATTTTGGAGGTTTTCAATAGGGTTGTTGGCGGACGGTTAACCGAACCGGAACCGGAACCGTTAACCGGTGTTTTTGGCAAATTAACCGGAACCGAAAACCGGGGGTCGAAAACCGGCGATAACCGAAAACCGGTGACCAAAACCGCCCGGTTTCGGTTTTAAAAATACACCCCTAACGATGGAAATTTTTGGGAATTTTTCGGAAATTCGAATGACTAAAATACATTTTGTTAAAATATTTTTATCAAAATTATTAAAAATGTCAAGATATATATAATAATTTTATTGTTTCGTTGGGGAGGTAAGCTGGTTTAGTGGGTAAGCTGGCGGGCAATAACGTATTATAGGGTTTGATCTTATTTTGTGAATGAAGTTTATTTCAGTTTTTTCGTTCCAAAAATGAAGTTTAAATTTTTAATTTTGATCTTAAATATGCAAATTTATTCTTGAACATTATCAAAAGTGTAAAAAGTTGTAGCAAATTTTTTAAATAGATGAGGAGAAAGATATTGAAAACAGCGAATTTTTACCTACTGTTTTCCAAATTCTCAAAATTTTCGCCTGCGGCGCTGAAAATGGAAGAAAGCTGGCTTCTTGGCCTTCCATAATTCTCTAGATTTTCGCCTGCGGCGCAAAAAAGGAAGATTTCTGGCTTAAGGATCTTCCAAAATCCTTAAAATTTTCGCCTCGACGCTGAAAATTGAAGAACTATGCCTGCTTGGTTCATTAAAATCCCAAAATTTTCGCCTGGGCGCTGTAAAAAAATTGAATGGTATAGCAGAGGATTAGGATGGACTAAGGTGGATTTGGAGTTATATCGTTTGATTTCAAGGTGACATGTAATATCGACGGCCTTTGATAACCAACGCCATTGATAACTTCTCATCTTCCTAATCCCCGATCATTGATATGCATTAATCCACCGATTATCGATATCACTTAATCCCTCTACCTTACTAATATACAAAAACAGCCCATTTATCTCGCCATATACCTTTTAAATCATCGAATTGTTGAGATCTGTAAATTATTCAACCCCTAGTATATAGAATATTTATTTAAAAGCTTTAGAATGTGACAAAATCTTAATGGGATATTCTGGATGAAAATTTGTCCAAAAACCGGTCCCGGTTAACCAAAAACCGGGGGTAAATCAAAAACCGGAACCGAAAACCGGGGGTCGAAAACCGGCGATAACCGAAAACCGAGGGTACCGGTTAATAACCGGTCGCCAACAACCCTAGTTTTCAATTTAACCGGGCTCATTTTTTCTCCAACTTTATCATCTTTCACCTGTCATTTGGGGTGTATAAAACTTTCGCATATCGCGCAAAAAGCGAAACGCGAAAAGCGAAAGTCTTTTAAAAAAGCGACACGCGAAATGCGAAAGTCCAAGGCGAAAATCCGCAAAAAGCGAAATGCGAAAAGCGAAACTCGCACACCCCTGATATGTATGTAGTCTATTTTTTTGTTTTATTCCGTTGGTGATGATTGGTTTTTTTTTCTGCAAGCTTGGGATGGTGTAATACGTTCAAAAAACGTGTTATTAGCTTGGTCCGAAGTGTTTAGCATGACTTTTAATTTGCCTATTTCTACCTATTTCGGACTTTTTGAGCCTTTTTGCCTATTTAGCAATTTTTGGTACTATTTTTGCCTTTTTAGCGATTTTTTCGAAATTTTGCCTAAAAATCAGTGCAAAATCTAAAAAAATCAGTCCCAAATTAGAAAAAATCAATGCCAAGTCCCATTTTTAATTTTTAGTTCGACAAATTGAGTATTTTTCCTCTATTGGACATTTTGAGATTAGACGTTTTGGTGGCGGGACATTTTGGGGTGGGACGATTTGTGGGTTGGGCGAGATTTGCTTTTTCCAATTATCGACATTGTAAAAAAATTACACAATTTTTGTTCAAGAAATGATTTAAAATGACGAATAAATGGCAAAATGGTCAAAAAACGATGAATATGTGGTTATTTTCTTGCTTTTTTCTTAATTTCATAGGCCTGATAACCTTTTACATCTAAAGACCATTTGTCATTACTAATGACAAATGGTCTTAAAGACCATTTGTCTTAAAGACCATTTGAAATATTAGAAATGTCATTTGTCATTAGTAATGACAAATGGTCTTAAAGACCATTTGTCATTACTAATGACAAATGATCTTTAGAAATTTTGTGAAATTTTAACTTCTAAATTTAATAATTCAAAATATACGCAATTATGCGTTATTTTACATATTTTATTTTAATTTATTATTTCGTCGAAATAATTGAAACAACAAGAGAATTCCTCAAAACCGAGGAATATAAACAATTTTCTGAGAAAGCGAAAGGGGAAATATTAGAAATGTATAAAAAATACTTTGAAAATGATTATGAGGGAATGGATGATGAAGTTTTGCGAGAACTATCACTCACATCATTTAATGCGTATTTTGAATTTCTTTTTGAAAATGTTGCTGGACAATTCGCGGAAATTGACGATAATGAAGAAGCAATTTTTATGAAATTAATGATTAAAAATAGTGAGGATAAAGAAAATGAGTCAAAGGAAATAGAAAATGAAAATTTTGGATGGAATGATGAATTTGGCAGTAGTTTTAAAAAATTGCATGAAAATTCCTTGAAATTGTTGGAAGAGCTTTTTAAAAATGAAAATTGGTCATTGGAAATGAAATTTTGTAAAGTTTATAGTTTAGTAGAATTTTTGGCAAAAAATGAAGAACTTTCAAAAAATACTCATTGGAATGATTATACAATCAAGTTTAAATATGTAAGTATGATATAAAAATATAAGCTTGAAAATTGTTATTTTCTATTAATTTTAAAATTTCAGAAGAGTATTTTTGAAAATCAAATTTTGTGCGAAAATGATGAACAAATTAGTGAAATAATCGAGAAATGTTTTGAAATTGAAACATTTAAAAATACGATTAAATCAGTGCATCTAAATTATTTAAGCATTTCTAGTGAAAATTTTATCAAATATATTTTTGGAACTAAAAATGGAAAAAATAAAGCAATTAATTTAATAGGGCAAGATGAGTACGAAGAAAACAAAAAAATCTTCTTAGATACAATGCGCCATCAATTGCAAGGATGTAAGAAAAATATTTATAATTTAGATTTTAACATTAAAATGCCTTGTACATATTTGTTTGTTGTGTCCACACTTGCAGAAACAATATAAAATGATTAAAATTAACTAGTGTTATCCTTTCGGAACAGACCCCCGAAAATCGAAAACACATTAAGGATACAAATTACAGATATGTATTAAAGATATCTGGATATGTATACAGATATGTGTAGGACACAGTAAATTCCAAATTTAAATTTTAATTCTTCCCAAAAAATTTTCTCTTCTTCTTCCAATTAAATTTAATTTTTTTTTTTAAATTTTTTCCTTAATAATTTCCAATAAAAATACAAATTATTTTTAAAAATATTTTTATTTTATTTTTTAAATTTTTTATAATTTTTGAGTGAACTGATAACTAAAGGGGGCAAATTTTCGCTTATAAATAAAAGAAGGGGGAGGCGGGATTGGTGTTCAAAAAATAAAAGGAGGCAGCCGAGAACGGCTAAAAATTTCCTCTTGAGAGGACAAAACTTTAGTTCATGTATTAGCTCTAACTTTCCAAACGTGGGCGATAAGAGAGAAAACAATTATTTTTTTCTTTCTTTCGCTACTAATCGAAAATAATTTCGATCAGCCAGTTAGCAAAAAATCCATTTTTTGCTAACAATAAATATTTTTATCAAAATATAACTTTTTCCATTAACAAAGTGCCAAAAACCATCATGTGTTCATTCACAAATTTAAGCCAAAATTTTTGGCCATTATAATGAGCCGTTCACGGTTTCTCGATAAACGATTAAACTTATACATGCACTTTTAATTACTTTGTTATCGTTTATCTTTTTGAAAAACAGAACGAATCACATAAATCTTCTTTGTATTTTTTAGAAAGATACAAAGTCCAATTTTTAAAAAAAATATTTTTCTCCTTTTTATTGACTTGCACTTTTATATTTTTATTTAATTTTATTTAATATTTTAAATTTTTTTGGAATTTTTGGAAAAATCAAATTTTTTGAAGAGTATGTATAAACATACTTTTACTGATTTTTAATTTTCAGGGACAGAGTCCCGTTAGCCTCCCCGCCTAAAAAAAAGGAGTCTTAAAAATAATGAAGGGACGATACAAAATATTAAATTTCAAAATAAAATTACCAACTCTAATATTTTTAAAAAATTTAAAAAGAAAAAATAAAATTGAAAATTTTAATAAAAGGGGGCTTATCAGAGTTGGCTTACAATTAAAAAAC
This sequence comes from Meloidogyne enterolobii, assembly GCA_963681835.1. Taxonomy (NCBI): domain Eukaryota; kingdom Metazoa; phylum Nematoda; class Chromadorea; order Rhabditida; family Meloidogynidae; genus Meloidogyne; species Meloidogyne enterolobii. The sequence continues at coordinate 590,641 of CAVMJV010000082.1, read as the reverse complement.
TGTACTAATTTTAAAATTTTTTCTAAAAAATAAACTTCTTAAATTTTTCTTTAATTTTCCCTTCTATTCTTCCTCTTCACACACAATTTCTTTCATTTCTTCAGCCACCTCCACCTCTTCCCACTGCAAGTCCACCACAACCACTTCCACTATTTCCTTTCCTTTACTACTATTAACCTCTTTCTTTATCTTCTTTTCATCCTTCTTTTTCTCAACCACTTCTTTCTTTTTATTTTCTTCCTCTCCTTCTTCTTCCTATTTATTTTCTTCTTCTTCCTCATCTCCCCAATCTACTTCTTCATCCCATCCTCTAACTTCTTTCTCTTCTTCCAATTTTTCTTCCGCATCATAACATCTTTATCCTCTTCCAATTCCTTCCTCATCATCAAAAGTCGACATCTTTGAAAATTAAAATTATTTTGTATTTTTATATTTTGATATTTATTTATCTTATTTTTTCAAAATATAAGAATACAATAAAAAGGAATATTTAAATTTGATTATTAAAATTTCTATATATATTTTTATAAATATTCCTTTAAAAATATTTTGGTATTATTTTTTCAAAATATATACAAATTTGTTTATTTAAAATATAAAATATTTTTTGTTTTTTTTAAATTTTTATTATTTTTTTTTAATTTTTCTTTTTTTTTCTTTTTTATCTCTCTCTCTTATTTATTTGCGCCCTCTAATCATAGAGGGAGCATTACACTTTCCGTGCCTAGAGTTCGAATTGTTTCGTTCGAAGCTCTGCGCGGAAAGTAGTTAATTCGCTGCCTGCGGGGTGCAATAGAGGATAATTCGACCTCGTCCTGAGAGACTCGATTTCTTCGAGTTTCTTTTCTGCGAGGAGGATTCTCAGTCTGTCTTCTTCCTAAGAGCGAAAATATAGTCGTTCTTATAGGGAAGAGAAAATAGACTGTCAAAAGTGGGACTCCAATGTCCCTTAAAAATAAAAAGGTGGAGAAAAGGCAGCTACAAATCATCCACCAGTCTACAAAAAGCTTCCATTTGCTCCAAAGCCAAGTTTTAATTGTGCCTTCCAGTCCTCCTGGCATGGCACCAAGAGCAATTGCTCTACTTGATTCCACGGTATTAACCGAGGATTTCCAAGTTTCATATTGGGACAGTTCATTAACATGAACAAAAAGTGGCTCCTCTGTGGTATTCCTGAGTACCCACTCATGGAATACTATAGGTGATACACTCATGTCCGGAGCTGTAACATTATCCTGGAAAATATGTAGCTTCGATTGTTCCACTTTGTCCCAAAGGCCTGTTTGAGTGTTAACCCGAATCCATTGGTTCGGGCCTATATTCAAATAACGTAAGCGATACCGCTCACAATCTGCAGGAAGAGAAGACTCCGACAAAATAGCAGCTCGGGGTCTAAAAATCCGACTTGAGTCCGGTTATGCAGATTTACTTCCACCGGAATATATTTATAACATCTATCGACCGGTCGAAATTTAATGCTGCTCCAGTCGATGGGAGCACATGAAAATACTTCTGCAGTATCCTCATTTAACCAGGTAGCAACGAGGGCTTTCTTATGGAATGCCTGTCTGACATGATAAGTTGGATTATCATGTCTTACAATTTGTTGACGGCATTTTTCCTCCATAATTTTATCATAAAATTCCTTTAGGGCAATTTCAGTAGCGGTTAATTCAGCCGCAAGTTGTTCCTCATCGACAGAACGCTTCTGCCTTGAGGTAAACATTTTAATAAATTCCTTCTCGTCAATGGCAAATCCTTGGTCAGATTTTCTTACAGCCCGACCATTGCAAGCATTTCTCGAGAGGCTTCATAATTGAATGAGAGCGCAATTTCCTTTGTGTTGGAAATCCAAACAATTCTTTCATTTGCTTGGGTATAATCTCCTTCCCACCTTCCCAAATATTCATAGAAACAACTTTTGCAATTCCTCGTCTCACAATTTGCCTCCCAAATGAGACTCGAATTGTCAGATAACTGACAAAAGTCAGTCATAAAATGACATTTTTTAATTTCAAAGAGCGGGGAAACCATTTCTAGAGTTTGAGGATTATAATGGAGTGTGGTTGGTTGTAACATACAGTTAACAACCTCTGAGGATTTTTCACCCCAGAAAAAGGAAGAAAATCTTCCTGGGAAATCTATATTTAAGACTTCCTCGGTTTTCCATATTCCATCTTTCTTTTCCATAATCTTTTTATTTAGAGGGCATATTTTATTTTCCCTAATTTTTAAACAATCTTCCTTTGAAATTGGAAGCAAATTTTGTTCCAACTTAAGAAATTTATCACCCAAAAAATTTGTGTAATAAGTTTCTTTTGTGTATTTTGCGGAACAAATTAATCCTTCAACAGGTTCGGGGTGTGTAATTTGGGAAAAAGTTTCGAAACCGAAATTTTTCCATTTTCGAAATTTATCCTTATTACAAAATGTGGCTTCCTCTTTAGAAGGGAATTTCCACAGAGCGCTGGACTGCGTCGCGCACCAAAATACGGGTTCCCCATTTTTTATTTCATTTATTATATTTTTCCTTCTAAATCTATCTATTTCTTGATGTTGTTCCTTATATGTTTGTAACATTTGTGGGGAAGCACGTACCTTATAAACTGTTTTGCTGCCTGAAGGTGTTCGAACTCTGGTTCGTGTCACTTCTTGAGTTGTTAATCCAAAAAAGCAGCAAATAATTAATACAATAAGTGCCAGTGTTCCGAAATTTTTTAATAATGAGCCACTTTGTCTTGAAGTTGACTGTGTTGAAGTAGAAGGTTGTTGTTCCAAATTATTTGTAGAGCCAGAAGTAGAAGGCGCTCTTTGTTGAATTCGTTGTAACAATTCCTTCAGTCGTTCCTCCAACGGTGGTCGAACATTTGGCTGCGCCGAAATGGGAAGCATTTCCTGTTGCTGAATTATTTGTTGCTGTTGAGGTTGTTGTGGTGGAAGCGAGTAGTAAGTACCTCCCAAACGTCACAAATGTCACACCCCATTTGATCACCTGTCAATCAAACCTGAGGCTATAGGGGGTATTTTCTTTTGATCTTTGCCGCAAACCCTTTGCTTTTGGGGGGTTTGAGGGTAATTAATCATGATTAATTAGGGTAATTAATCATTGATGATTAATTGCTTTTTTGGTTGAATTTTGCGGTAATTGACAGGTTTGATGTTTTTGGTGTCTGGGTGGTCTGTTGCAACATTTGGAGGGTAAAATAAAGTTTTTAAAATTATTTTTTGAAAGTGCGGTAAAATAAAAGAAGTCAAAAGGTTTTGGTGGGATGTGAAAATGAGGTAAAATAAAAGAAAGGTATAAAGAAACGAATTTTTTTGGTTTTTCAAGTATCTATTGGGTAGAGGTAAGGGAAATATTTACAGAAATGTTTTGATTGATTGAGAGAAGATTAGGTACATTAATAAGTATAAGGGTGTGATTGATAAGTGATAGGGGTGGGAAGTGATAATTAAAATATGAAAAGTTTAATGGGTATATTTTTGATTAATAATATAAAATTTTAAAAAATAAAATCCCCGAGCGGAATCGAAACTTCACCTTCGTATTTTTTCGTATGCGGGAATCTTATCCATTCGGACATAGAGGTTTAGATAAGTTTAATCAAATAATTTGATTATTTATTTATATTAATATCTCTGTGTATTTTGGGGGATGGGGTGGAGGATTTTAAAAAGTTTAAAAATTTCGTAATTAAAATTTTAAAAAATTTAAAATTAAAATGTGAATTCTTGAAAATAATTAAAAAATTAAATTAAATTAAAAAATAATAACAATTATTACAAAATTTTGACAAAAATAAAACAATTTTAAAAAATGAGCGGAATTTCAAATGTAAGGGGATTTATTCAAAATGCCAAATTTCAAAATTTGGCGGGAATTCAAAATTTAAAAGTTGGCGGGAATTCAAAATTTAAAAGTTGGCGGGAATTCAAATTTTAAAAATAGGCGGGGAAACCTTCCATTAATAAAACCTTTAATTAATATTAAATTAATAAACACTCATTGTCAATCAAAATTTGAACACCATTAAATAATTTAAATTATTTTATTTTACAATTTATCCCAAATTTTTCTACTTAAAATTTTATTCTATAAATTTACGCTTCTTAATTTCGTATTTTCATTAAATATACTTAAATTTATTTAAACTAAATATGGTTCATATTCCCTTTGATCCGCGAACAATCGGATACGATGATCATCATACAGCTATCAGTCAAATAGGAGGAGGGACTGATGAAAATTATTACTATTTTCGTGGACTCAATCCTTATCAGCGTGGATACGGAAGACAAACAGGTGGAGGAGTAGGAGATGTACTTAGAAATTTTTGGCGATTCCTTTTACCTTATGCAAAACGTGCGGGAACAGCTGTAGCAAAAGAAGCTTTGGATACAGGTGGAAGAATTTTAGAAAGTGTGGGAAATCCAGAATATGACCAGGAAGCAATTAAACCAAATTTTAAACAAACAGTGATTAGTGAAGGAAAACGCGGATTAGACAGATTACTTGAAAAGAGTGGAATGCCAAAACAATTTGGAACCGGATTGCAAGCGAGGAATAGTATAAAAAACCTCAAAAGAAAACGTAGACCTCATTCAACATTTTCAAAAGAAAAAAGTCATCAAATAATTATTGGTAATAAACCTGCTCATAGCTTAAAAAAGAAACGTCAAAAAATAGATACATTCGGTCTTTATTAAATAAAAATGTCTACTCATCAAAAAATTGATCGCGATTCTGGCAACGCAATAACAAATGCTTTATCATTTTTCGAAACTCCTCATACAAATGTTAGTATTAGCAACTCATCATTTATTGAATTACTCACACTTAATCCAGTAAATATCACCCCTTTTCATTTCAAAATCCACGCAAGCACAAATTATATTGATTTGTCCAAAACTTATGTTTTTACTGAACTTAGGATTAAGAAAGAAGACAAGGATGGGAAATTTGTTGACATAGGAAAAGATGATAATGTGGCAAGCGTGCAGCTTATAGGACATACAATATGGAAAAATTGTCGCATGCATATTAATGGAACACAGGTTTTTGAAGGGAATTCCCTCATGGCTTACAAAAGTATTTTTGACTACGAACTAACCTACCCACAAAGTGTAAAGAACTCATACCTTTCAGTGGCAGGATATTATGATGATGGAGCCACACAAACATACCCAGGAGTTGATTCTAATGGTTATGGAGTTAAATCAAGGAAAAGATTATTCTTAGACGAAGATGGAAATCCGCGTAGTGCACAATTTATGGCAAAATTGGATGTTGATATTTGTAATCAACCAAGATATTTAGTAAACCAATGTGAAGTTGATATTGAACTACTACCAAATGAATCAAGTTTCCTACTTAGTGCTCCCTGGGACACAGCCCCAAAATACCATTTAGAAATTTTGGCATGTAAATTATATGTAAAGAAGATTGAGCTAATGGACAGTCTAGCCTTTGATATCGCGAAAAAACTTGAAATGAAGCCCGCAAGATACCCGTTAAGAAAAACATCTCTCAAATCCTTATTCATCAGTGAAAATAGAACAGAATTTAATGCTAATCTATGGATGGATCAGGTGCCTAGAAGAATTATATTGGGAATGGTTGATAATAAAGATTTTGTAGGACGGCAAAGAACAACACCTTTTTATTTTCAACATTTTAATTTGAGAGATATTTCCATAACTGCCGGGGGAGTAACTTTTCCAGCAGCCCCTTATTCCCTTGATTTTCCGAAAGGAAACTACGCTAGAATTTATCATGACATGCAAGAAGCAATTGGGTACGCGGGATCACTAGAAAGTAACGGTATATCAATGTTTCGGTATGCATATGCTGGATATTGCTTTTTCGTATTTAACCTCACAAATAGTCAAGAAGATAATGGGCCAGAGATGTTTGATTTAATTAAGAATGGTACAACAAGTATAAGGATGACCTTCAACGAACCGGTTCCAAGTGGTGGGATTGTACTTGTAGCAATGGGTGAAATCGATTCGCTGCTAATGTTAGATAGGAACAGAACTATTTCCACAGATATTTCAGTATAAATACCCCAAATTTTCCTCATTTTTTATTCCCCATTTCATTTAAAATGTTCCATATTACTATTAAAATTGAATTTAGCTTCATTTTTATTATTTTATTTTTCTTTCTGTATAAATTATCACTACAATATTCTATGACTAATGAAAATGATAATCTTGAATATAGAGAAATATTAAGAGAACGTATAGGTTATTACGCAAATACAATACCTCCTAAATCAATCGAACTTATCAATTCGTCTTTAACAAAATTCCCAATAATTTCTGAAAGAGTTCAACATAACACTAGACATCACTCTAATTTTATTCCTGAAACAGATATTAATATTTTTAATTTTTCATCAATGGAACATGTGAATAATGTACAATTTCCTTCACTTTGCAAGGAATTTCCATCTTCAGAAACATCAATCGCTCAAACTATTTACTGCGTTTTATTGATTATACTCTGGCTTTTATTGTTAGCTATTGCCTTAACTTATCAACTGAGAAAGTTTATAAAAATTAAAAACAACAGCAAGGACGTTGAACTTGTAGAAGTACAAAGAGAGTTATAAACATCTCCTTTCCAACGAAAATGGACACTATACAAATCGAGAAAATTTTAATAAACAACAGAATTACTAGAAGATGTTTTATTGGGTGCTTTGCTGCAGACAAAATCCCACAAGAAATTCAAAAATATCCTTGTTCAATGGTAGTCAACCTTGAAAAATCTTCTCAAAACGGATCACATTGGATTGCATTTTTCATAATAAACCCTGAGAAGATTCTTATTTTTGATTCATTATTGCTTCCAGAAATTCCTACACAAATAAAAAATTTTACTTCCAAATTTCCAAACCGAGTAATAAATAATGTTCCCCTTCAAAACCCTCTACTTCCCACTTGTGGGCAACATTGTATCACCTTCATTTATTTTATTTCTTCTGGATACACTTATAAAAAATTCTTATCCTTATTATTAAATTATTCAAATCCAGACGAATTTGTTTTTAATTTTATTATTAAAATGATAAAAAATATATAATAAAATTTTACAATTTTTAAAAATAATATTGAGTTAATCAAAATTTTATCATTCTGTTAAACATTAGAGTAATAATTACAGTTCCATGATCAAATTTCACAAGACTTCCATTCATCCATCTTAGTTCAATTTCAACCTCATTAATCTCTCTAGGCAACACCGGTATGAACATTGGTTGATCATACACTCTTTCAACAACTCCGCCAGACCTATTCTCGACAGCCACAATTCTAAGTAATGAACTGACAGAATTTCCCATAATTACAGTTCCCGTTAACCCCTTTGAATAAACAGCAAAGCTTGTGAATCCTCCTTTGAGATCAATTCCATATTTTCCAATTTGACCATTTACCAATGGGCCCATAGGGAAGCCGAGAACATAACATAATTGTGAAGATATTGTTATATTTCTAATTTCAGGATCATTGAAAATTACCCTAAAACGATCAATGCTGTCCAAATATTCAAATTCAATATCCGAATGTAAATCTTTTAAGTGAGATTCCTTTTCTTCAATCATCGTAACTGTCTTTTCTTTAATTAGATCATCAGTATTTTGCTCATACTTTTTCTCATCAAATATCTCCTCTGTTGGTATAATTTCTTCTGTTGAATCCAAATCTAATACTGGACCTTCTCTGCTTTTCTCCTCCCAACTTTCTTCCTCTTTTTCGAAACTTTCCTCCTCAGCTACATCTTCCTCTTCATCTATTGAGTGCTCAAGGGGTATAGCTTGTCCATATTTATCTATTCTTCTTGCATGTTTTAATTGTTCCTTGCTTTCTTTCAACTCTTTTTCTTTTCTTTCATTTTCCTCTGACTCTCTGGCCTTGTCCTGCTCATACCCATGTCTGTCCTTCACAACTTCAACCATTTCATCTGTAATTACGGGTGCAGGAATTGCAACTGGTTTGCCTTGACCATCAACCTTTTGGGCATCTTCCAAATATTCTGGATGAGTTTTCTCTTCAATTTTTTGCATCTCCTTAATTTCATTCCTAGTTGGTGGAATTGGTAGCTCAAAATTTTTCCATTTCTTGTATGCCGCATGATGTATCGCTGTAAATCTATTTCTTCTGTATGAAGCCAATTTATTTAACTGATCAATCTCCTTAGTTAGTTTATTCTTTTCCCCTTCTTCTTGTTCTTGTGAATGTAAATCTCTTTTTTCTCGAATTTGTCTGTGTAATTCCTGCAGATCACCTAAATTTTTCTTCAAAACTGTCCAATGATCCACGGGGTGGTCGTCAAAAAATTTTTGGACAAATTCTGAGTGTGTATTTGAATTCTGCTGATTAAAATCATCTCGACTAATTTGCAACTCTCTTTCAATTATTGCAGATTCCAGTGCTTCCAAGTTTTTTCGCATACGCTTTATTGAAGTAATAAACCTTTGAATTTCTTCTCCAGAACGAACATTTTTACCGCCCTCTTCTCTGCTCGCTTTAATTTTATCTTCAAGTTCAACATATCTTACTATTATATTTATTTCCATCTTTATTACTTGCTCGTGATAATCATCAGGGTGTTGTTCAAAAAACTGATTTGCAATAAGTCGACCATCAAGCCTATCTCTCTTATTAGCTTCCTCTGTTAAAAGACGAATTTCCTTCTTCTTACCCTCTGAAAGCGATTCTAGGTGATCAAGTTCTTGCTGAAATTCTTCCTTCTGTATATCATCCTTCACACTTATAACTTGTGTTGTTTTTTCCTCTATTTTAACTTTATGATGCTCTAATTCCTGTTCATAATCGCGTATGGCTTCCCAGTAATTGTGTGGATACTGATTAAAAAATTCCTTAACCCATAATGGTACACTATCGACTTTGTCTGCCTCTCTCTTTCTTCGTTTCTTAGCAGGGTCCACCACTAAATTAATTTCTGGGTCAATGATAATTTCATCCTCTAAAGTATCGATTATACATCACGCCTTTTCCTAGGTTTTCCCTTATTTGATAATACAAGTTTCAAAAAGAAGCTGAGTCCGCTGGGTGTTAACTGTGTTGTTTTGGGAATTCCAATTCTATGCGGTTTCTTGTTATTGTAATTAATTTCGATCCATTGTTTAACGTCGGTGCCAATTGTGGCAGCCCAAGACTGGGGATATTGGATGCTGTAGAGACCACAAACCCAGTTTCCACCTTGAAATTCTATTGGCTTAGGGAGATGCACTCGGTACTTATTTGGTTTATTATCTGGGTAATCACTAACATTGCTAGGAAGAACAACAAAGAATGTATTAGCCATGATTTATTTTTAATAATAATAAATTGAACAATAAAATGAAAATTTATTTTAAAAAATGTAAAAATGATTTATGGGGAATGAAAATTGGTCTTTTATACAAATTGATTTTCATTTATCCAATGGGGTTGAGGATAATCAAAAAATTTTACAAGATATTCTTTTCTTCCATCGTTTTTCTTTCTGCTCTTAATAATCTTCTCAATTCTGTAACTAGTATTCTCATCCTTCCTTACTCGGATTAATTCCTCAGGGTAGAAATATCCTTTAAATAATTCTCCATTATCGTCACGCACACGGTATCTATTGGGATTAGCTTTCTTTTTAACAAGATCTATCTGAAGAATTTCATCACTATAATTCGGAAGATAACCCTTTGAAAAAATATTTTTACTTCTGCTCATACGCACATGATCATTTTCCTTGAATCTTGGCTTTTTTCTAGGTTTATTCTTGCCAATAGGACCAAATACCATTTCTCTTATTTTCTTTGAATTGTTAAAGCTTACATCAACTGGTCTTAATCCACATAAAACTCTACACTTTGAATGATTTATAGCGTCTACAATCTTTGGTAATGCTATTGTCCATTTTAAAGTATGTTTCTCACTCATAAATCTGTACAATCGCTGTTTAATGTTCCGAATACATCTTTCAGCTAGAGATGCTTTAACTTCTGAGAAAGTTGCTGTGTATTTTTCAATATCTTTTTTCCTAAAGAAATCCATAATTTCTTTGCTGCAGAATTCTGTTCCCTTATCGCTAAAAATTCGGTGGGGATACATTTCCATTCTTGACAAAATTTTTTCAAATGCATCAATCATATCATTTGATTTTTTAGTGCAAACAGGTTCAGCGAAAACTCTTTTACTTAAAACATCTATTGCAACAAGTGCATATTTCTTTCCATTATTTTGCTGTGATAATTTTTGAAAATCGGCCAAGTCGCACTGAACATCTGTCATATACCCAGATGGATATGTTATTGATCTTTTGAAGTGCACACGCCTAGGACGGTGAATGGTATAAGTTCTATTTCCTTCCAAATATTCCTCAACATCCTTCTTTTTAATACTTGCATCTTTTTTTCGAGCCTCTATCCATAGCTGGTTTACACCAGCAAATCCTGCTGGATTCGCTGGATCATTGTAAAGTTTATCTAATATCATTTCCACTCTGTTGGAGGTCTCCATTTTGATTCAGCTATTTCTTTGGATTCAGGTATTTTTCTTTTTTGTTTTGAATATGTTCTTTTTGGGGTACAACTCTCTCTTGCCTTCTCTATCAACGGCCAAATTTTATTATCACTTTTTAGTTTGTTTTCTAAAGCTGATGTTCCGGGCGGTGTCAATTCGCCCCATCTCAATTTGCCACTAATTCCAGTTCGAAGAATGCACTCTATGGATTTTTGTGCATTGCTTCCTTGAATTTCTTTTCCTCCCTTTTTATTTAGAATCTTTCCATCTGTGCTCACGTCATATTTATCAAGATTTTCCTGTTTCATACTTTCAAAAATTTCCTTTGTTTTATCCTTTATTGTTGTGCTTTTTGGCTCAGCTTTTCCCTTAATTTCAGGAGATTCCTCCTCGGCTGTGTGCATACTAAGGTCATCTTCAGTATTTTCATCTATCGGGGATAATTTTGGTGTGACAATATGTTGTTTAAAAGCTTTTGGAGTGCTTTCGGTTGCTTGATGACTTTCATTGGAGTTTGTTTGAAGGAGGGGAAGTAATTTTTTAATTTGTTCTAGTGCTGGATCTTCCATTTGTCTTACTGAAACATTCATTGGTCTATCATTTAGATCCTTCAACATATGTAAATAACGTCTTAATTCCTGGTTATAATTTATATTTTTAAATTCATTGTTGGCATTTTGGTTTTTAATAGTCTCCAAATTTTCTCTTGTAAAATCCAAATTGATATTTCCAGTTTCTGGTGTGGGCTGAGTAAGTAGTCCGCGATATATATCTTCAGGAATTAGTATAAATTTATTTGCCATTTTTATTAATTGCTTGTCAATGTTTTTGTTAATTCAATGATAATTGGGGTTAGGAGGGCAGGAAACAATCCTATTGGTAAACCGCTTCCTTGTTGTATTACTGTACGTCGGGCTCCTCCTTCTGATTTTAGTCTACTTACTCGACGAACAAAGTTAGCGAATGGTAAAAGGCGATGTTTTTGTCTTTTATTTAATTTAAATTGATTTCGTACAATATTAAAACAAATTTCAGTTAGAGATAGTAATTGATCTGTTGAAGCTTTTTTTAAAAGTTGTCTTCTTTTAGTTAGTGAACGTGTTTTTGCGAGTTTTTTGAGAAATTGCAAATTGTTTTTGACAAGTTGGCTAATATTCGTTGGCATTATTTTAATTTGAGAAATTTTTAGGCAAAAATATAATTGGTAATGAATTATTTTTTTCTTCTGATTCTCCGTCTTTAAATATATTTGTTCTTAGTCTAAGTGTTGGGTCTGATGAAGGGTGTAAATCAATAAAAAGATATGAATAATTACTGGTGTTTGTAGCTTTTCGATATGCGTCTAGAAAATAATTTAATTTTCCTGGGAATAGTTGTACTCCTAAATTTCGAACGGCCAATGCACTATTTGGTGCGCGAGTTAATACAATATACATTGAATTCTGGCGTGCGACTTTGAGTTTTTTCTCAAAGAGATTCTGGGTTATGAAAATTATGCCAAAATTAAGATGATGTGATTTCTTTGTAAAAAGTTCCGATAAATATTTTTCGTCAATTGAGTACATTAGGTCGTCAAGAATGACTAGTGAAGGTTGTTCTTGCTTTTTAATAAGATCCTCTGGGGGAACTCCGGCATAAACTGAGACTCCGGCTCGCTGTAGTTCCGGAACAAGAGAATTATATTCGCCATAGCAGTAAAGTATAGATTTTGGAATGGGCTCAATAAGTTGATCACAGTTGGAAATTAATTTTCGTACAAATGTACTTTTACCAGTTGAACTTGGTCCACTAATAATACAACCAAATGGAAGTTTTAATTTTAAATCTTTATTAGAAAATAAATTATAATTCATTATACGAATATTTGTCGAATATTACAAAATATAAAATATGATTAATGATTATTTGAGGATTAATAAGATTTAATATTATTTGGAGTATTATCTTTTTCTTCTGATATCTTTTCTTTGTCGTCTTCTTTTATATTTTCCTTTGTTTCTTCTATTCCTACTTGAGCTTTGTTTTGTGAAAACTTTGACAAAAATTCCTTGACAGTCATCTGCCCTTCTCCTTTGATAAACTCTTTTTCATTCCACTTTGGTTCTTTATGAATAATATTGTAGTTCTTCCCTTTTGATTTAACACGAAATACACATTGTTGAGGAATTTCATATATATGGTCAAACATTACAACTTTTTCTGATTTTAGCCGATTGCAGTATAAGGTTACATCCTTCGGAGTAACAATAAAATCAATGTCCACATTTTCTCCCTTGCAACTTTTACATTTCCCTGCCAAGTCAAACTCCACAAAACGTGCTGTTATGAGCCGAGGTGACGAAATTGTCACACCAGTAGAAGATACCGCAAATAAAACCTCAGGGAGCACTTTTTCTAAGAGCTGGCAATTATTTTCAATTACTGACATTTTTTAAAAAATTTTTATAAATGAATTCAAATTTTGAATGGAAATTTGATCCAGGGGAATATTTCAGTATTTATACTCTGAAAATGGGCGTGGCTTCCGAAAAAGAAATTTGAATTTTATAAATTTAAATTTCCCTATGTTAACAAATAATAAATTAAATTTCAAAATTTTTATTTCAAATTAAATTATTACATTTATTGAAATTAAAATTAAAAATAACAATTTTAAGAAAAAATATTTTTTAAATTTTTACTCATTTTTTCAACTTTTCTATATTCTTCTCATCCCAGACAGCAACAAAATCTTTGAATTGCATATTTAATTTCGCGCAGCTTTCACAAATTTCAAAGCATATTCCAATATTTCCGTTCTCCTTCTGTGTGAATTTATTCTTATCATTATAAAGCGCATTTGCACATTTTTTGCAAACTCTTATTTCAATCCTTGGTGTATCGTTCATGCGCATAATTTTCCACAGTATACGCGGATTTAGCTTATTATTATTTTTCTCGATTTTTCCGTTGTTTATTTTCAAAGTAGTGGATTTTGCTTTGTTGATTATTTCAGTGTCCTTTTCTAACTCTACTTCAATTATCTCTTCCTCATTCTCCTCAATTTTTGGGATTTTTTCTTTTTTCAATCCGCTCATTTTTTATTTTATTTTCAAATTTTATTTTAAATGAATGAGGAAATGAATGCGAGTTGGGAAATTTATTGTCTTATATACTCGCTCAAGCCCCGCCCCTTTTCCAAGATTTCGTAATATTTGCCAATTCTCAAAAAAAAAATTTTTGTATAAAAAGGGACAATTTCTTTAATCTTTCAAGTTAATAAAGTCATTTGATCATTTACATACATTATAAATTAATTAATAAAAATGAATTCCGTTTTGGATGATATTTCTAAAAAATTAAATTGCCCAAGTTATTTGGTGAGATATAGACTAATGTATCAAGAAAATGCCGATTTGATCGCAAAATTTATAAAAGAAAAGGGAGAGCTAGAGACAACTTATCTTGATAGGAATGGAATGAAAAGAAAAATTAGGTGTGATGGTATTACAACAACAGGAGCTCATTTAATTAAAGCCTTCGGCAATTTAGGCTATCCATTTAATATATCGATTGCGGCATATTTCTTTGCTCATCACAAATTAAAACTTCAATACCCATTCCATCAATGTGTTATTGAAAGAACATGTACAGAGAATGGAATTTGCGAGAGATATTACCCTCTTGAAATTTTATGTTTTGCTCCTACATCGCCTCCGTCTACAATAAGTGGTTTAACATTTAAAGCAAGGCGTACGCATGCAACCTCGTCAACTTCAACAATTAGTCTAAACAGTCTTACAATATTCGACGAAAGCTTACCATCGACACCTACTAATGGGAAATCTAGACCAGGAATATTGTGGATTAAAATAGAAGGTAAACCTAACCAATGGGAAAAACGCAATATTATGATTAATTAATTCGAGAATTTTATTTTATTTAAATATTTATTAAATAATTATAATTTACAATAAAATATTGTTTGTTAAAATTTTACAAATTTTTGAAATAGTTTATAATATTTGAGAAAGGAGGTTCATATAAAAATCGCCATCTTGAATACATCAAGTAGTCTGTTCTATTATGTTTTCCAAATTTGAACTTTTTGTCGTAAAGGTCCCAACGTAGAATCCAACGTCCCATATTTTTTATTTCTGCTTGTCTGTTTAAATCTTTCTTGTTCAGGTAATAGATATCCTTTACAACCCATTTCATTGAGAATTTTTTCCCGTCATCAGTTTGATTCATTGATTTATCCTGAATTTTTTCATTCCTACTAGCAAATATTGGTGGCGGTGTTCTCCGCCATATTGGTAGCTCCATTGACTTATTTTTATCTCTAATAGGAAATATTGGTGGCGGTGTTCTCCGCCATATCGGTAGTTCCACTGAATTGCTTTTATCCCTGCTAGGAAATATTGGCGGCGGTGTTCTCCGCCATATTGGTATAGGCGTCCTCCGGTATAATGTAGTCACCAATGTTTCTCTCTTACATGGTTTGGCGTCCCAGTATTCAGCCAATAAGGACGGTATAGTTATTAATATGATCAAAAACTTTAACATTTTTCCAATAATTTTTATGATAAATTGTTGTTATCTCTTGTTGACAGTTATATAGCAAAGAAAGTAATAAGTTTTTCAAGATTTATATTTAAGAAAATTAATTAATTTTTAAAAATGTTATATTTTATTTGAATAATGATAATTTATCTAATTTTAAAATTGTTAATTTGAAATTAACTATTACAATTTTAGATTTTATTCTAATCAATTGTTTATCATCAAAATAAATATTAATTACAGTTAAAAACAATAAAGTGAAAAAATGATATTATTTATGTCCAAAATGTACAATTTTGAGGTCATTAGAAATAATTCCTTTTTGTATTATTGGTCTAAATATTTTTCTCATTTTAGTTGAGTAAACAATCCCTTCCTTCACATTGCGGCGTATAAAGTTTGGGTTTTCAATCATAATTGGTCGATTATCTATCTCATCATCTTCCTCATTGTCACCTCTTCCATTTGCATAATGCAGTACACTTTCTTTAAAACTGTCAAAATGCAAGATTTTGCAGACATCAGCCGTTAAAGTGATGCCACGTACTTTCATAACACTACTGATTTTGGCATTTTTGTTGCCTTCCATTCTCAGTGCGTAAGCCTTGCACGCCCCTCCAACATATTCTTTTATTTCAGAACCTGCATATTCCTTCGCCAGATCGCCCAGATAGGGGCCTGTTTTAAGAGGGCATTCTATATCCCTTGGATGGGAAAATAGTATACTGTCTGTGTCTCCATAGAGAATATTGCAACCCTCTGATTCTGCTACCTTTTGCATTGCTTTCAAGAGTTTTATTCTTGCGGCTGATGTTGTCCACAAGGATACCACCATGTTTGATGTATCATGTTCGATAATAAATTCTTCTTTTTGTTTGTAAGTTAGTAATATTGTTTCTTCAGTTAAATTATCAATAGATTGTATCTCGATTGAGTTATTTTTGTCATATTCGATAAGTTCAGTGGGTGAGTCAATGACTACATTTCTTGATTGTCCATTTCTTAGACTGAACCTTCCCCATAGAGAATTAAGCATTAATTTTGATATGTAACGCATCGCCTGATCTGGAACCATTTTCTCTCTTTCTATCTCAATTCCAAATTTATCTTTACATTCTTTTATAAATGTATCCTCATTTTCTTTTCCTTCTATGCCTTCAGGGAAACCACTCGCATGAATCTTCATTGACATAAATTCTGCCACATAATTTTTAAATAAATTTTCATCCCATTTTTCATAATGAAGCGCTCTATAGAATTTCGTAACTGTATAACCAACTTTTAATGCTTCTTCTAATTCTATTGAAGTACATGTTGAGACCCAGCCTCTATCTTCATCATTGTGAGGACATCGGTATCCTTTGATGTTTGCTCCATTCGGGTAGGCAAGTGCGCATTTTCTGCAGAGAGGAAAAAGTAATCTTTCATCAAATTTGACTGGAATAACAGGAACATTCAATGATGATGGCGGTACTAAAAATACTTTCAAAATTCCTTTGAATGGAATTTGGTCTCCACTCTTCCAATTAACATTTTGTTCAGGCAAAGGTACGACATGAATTTTCGGATGCCCAACCGGAAATGATGTTGTAGCAATTGTTGATGGATATAGTGAATTAAAATCTAAATAAGCCATTTTATGTTGTTCTTTGTCTGCATCAAAGTACATTTGTAAAGGGCCTGTTCTTCCGCCAAAATAACAATCCCTAATTTTTATTGGACCTTTGTCATGATAATTTGCAAATGATTTTCGCATATTTTTGTTTCTTCGAAGCATCTTACGTATATCACATTCCCATATTATATCAAAATTTTTTATATATTTTCGAATAATTTCCAAACGATTTCCATCATCTTCACGTATTTCTCCCATAGTTTTTCCGTTTGGTAAAATTTTGTGCAAATCATTTCCAAAGCATTTTTCACATGCATGCCAAACACATCCATTTACCTCAATTGCTCTATCCTCTTCTTTAATATATCCATCAACCTTATATCTCCCCGCTACAACATATTCTCCACCTTCTGAATGTGCACTTTGGATTTTAACTCCTCGAGTCTCTTCGTACCATTGTAAATATTTCAGTGCAAGTTCGCTTTGATTATCACATGTTTCATATCCTTTTTCTGGAACAATTGCCAAATGTTCAGATTTCAGATGATTAGGTCGAAAATGTTTCATACAGGCAGAGGCTATAGTCATTGCATCTCGTAATATGTCAATTCCTTCTTGTGATGCTCCAGGTTGTTTATTTTTGCTTTTGCTAATTTCCATAAATTTTTTTCTAAAAGCAATCAGCGCTTCTGTGAGAATCTTCACATCGTTTGTGCAATATTCGGCCAATGCTTCGTCCAAACAAAACTGTTGATTTTTCTCTTCTTCATACCATTTATTAAATTCATTCTGTTTTTCGGGGCGCATTCCTTCATATAAATAATCAGATTTTGGAGGTAGTTGTTGTAGTGTTCTACCATAATTTTCGGGGATGTTTGCCAAATGTGGAAAAAATTGTTTTTCAGTTACTTGCAGTCCAAATGCTCCAATTAGCTTTCCTAAGGCAACTGGACAGAGATTATATGAGTCACGAAATATAACTTCATTGCATTTGTTGTTGCGAGGAATTTTCAATTCATAAAGCTTATTACCTCGTCGAATCATTGACGGCACAAATCCTTTCAAGTATATTTCTCTGAATACCATCACCATGTCATAACGACCTCCATTGTGTGAAAATGCCATAGTTGAATATTGAGGGTTAAGTTCAAAAAGAATCCATTGAGTAAAGTCTCTGAGCGGGGTTTGTGTAATAATTTGTTTATCAACTTTTGTTTGAGCGTATGGTCGATGTGAAAATGTTATTGACCGATTGTTTCCACATATTGTGCAACTATTTTTATTTTGTTTGAGGGGTGAGCGCCATATTTTTCCGTCTTCCATACATTTTGTGCATGTTATTGTTGCGGCAATGAAATTTACTTTGTGAAGCCGCCTTTTTTCATTTGTATTCCTTATCATTTCATTTTGTGTTGCTTCAAAATCGAAAGTTACTAGACGGTATGGTATTGATTTTTTAGGTTCCAATGGACGAATAAAACATCCTCTATCATTACTATGAAATTGCCGGCAAATTTGGCACCACTTTTGCCCACATACGTGCTTCTTTTGCTCTTCTCTTTTGTAATTTTTCATTGACCATATTACACCGCATTTTTCACAATTCTTGTTTGCCGACAATTGCTGCTTTTCTTATGATGGTTAAAACAGTCTTCATTCAAATACTTTTTCCCACAATCATCACATTTTTTGAAATAGTTTGCTGTTGCCAAGCATGGACGTTCACTTCCAATTCGTCCACACAGTCTGCAGAGGGATTTACATCTCAAGTCATGCTCTTTTGATTTTCTGAATTTCTTCTCACAAGTAAAGCAATATTTATGGTTCACGCCAAACATTCCTCCAACATTTCTTAATCCATCAAAATGATTATTTGAGTGAAAAATGGAAATTGGAACATTGAAATTTTCATTTCCATATTTGAATATAGGTTTTTCATTAACACCTCCGAAAACAAATACTTTGAATTTATATCCAGTATCATTATATTGATTGTTCCAGAAATCTACAACAACTGGCACGTACTCCACGGCATCATATTCAGGGAGATCGTTAGGAATTTTTGCAGCTTTTAGGAGATCGAAAACATCTTTCATCTGCCGATGATTGTATTGCATATATCTATTAAAATTTCTTCTATGCCCCAATTCTTTAATAACATATTTTTTAGTAATTTCCAAAGCGTAGTTAATCATTGATGATTAATTGCTTTTTTGGTTGAATTTTGCGGTAATTGACAGGTTTGATGTTTTTGGTGTCTGGGTGGTCTGTTGCAACATTTGGAGGGTAAAATAAAGTTTTTAAAATTATTTTTTGAAAGTGCGGTAAAATAAAAGAAGTCAAAAGGTTTTGGTGGGATGTGAAAATGAGGTAAAATAAAAGAAAGGTATAAAGAAACGAATTTTTTTGGTTTTTCAAGTATCTATTGGGTAGAGGTAAGGGAAATATTTACAGAAATGTTTTGATTGATTGAGAGAAGATTAGGTACATTAATAAGTATAAGGGTGTGATTGATAAGTGATAGGGGTGGGAAGTGATAATTAAAATATGAAAAGTTTAATGGGTATATTTTTGATTAATAATATAAAATTTTAAAAAATAAAATCCCCGAGCTTGAACTTCCGCCCTTTTTTTAAAATCATTTTATTTTTTTGTAAAAATTTTGCAAAAAAGTATTTATTATCATTTTTATTTAATTATTTATATTTAAATTTATTTTAATTTTTTTAAATTTTAATTGCGAAATTTTGAAATTTTGAAATTTTAAATCCTCCACCCCATCCCCCAAAATACACAGAGATATTAATATAAATAAATAATCAAATTATTTGATTAAACTTATCTAAACCTCTATGTCCGAATGGATAAGATTCCCGCATACGAAAAAATACGAAGGTGAAGTTTCGATTCCGCCATTGGTCCAGGTTCTTCCTCAGAATCTTCATCATTATATGTTTCTCCCAAAATTTTCCCTTTAGCCTTCTTTAAATTCTTAAATTTGCCATTATAATACAAATATCCAGTATTATAAGATTCTGCCAAATTTAGGAATTGCTCCTCATATTTCTTCCTTTCCAAATAAATTTTATTTTCATTATGAATTAGAGTAATTTTGATTGGGACACAGCCCTTCTCCAGAACTTCAAGGACCTATCAATTGAAGCCATTATTTCATCATCGGGTTTCACGACAATAAAAAGGTCTGTTGATTTGATTCCAAAATAAATAATGGTGTGTAGATCAGTTTCACCATCAAAATAGACCAGACGACAATCCCCAGGATTGTCACACCAATTAACCACAGATTGAATTGAAGCGTCAGCCGCAATAATAAAAGGCGCTTCATATAATCGCAAAGTTGTGTTTCCTTTGCACCTCTGGTAGTTACGCTTCGTTAATAATTTTGAAAACATCCTAGTAATGTATGATGCCCATTGATTGAGTTCTTCTATAGGAGTTTTCGGTGGCTCCTGTAGTTTGATCTGGCCATTCCAATGGTAGTTGAATTGATGTTGAAAGACCTTACAATTCATTCTTCGAAGCACAAGGATGTCAATTAGAAATCTATCCTTGAAGGCCTTTTTCGGATCCATTTTGATATATTGCCAAAATTTTACAAGCAGCCACATCGGATTTAATTCAGGTTCACAGAGTTGATCCCTGATTCCTTCCCAAATTTGATTATTTCCAAATTTCTGCCTTCCAAACCAATTGAACACCAAATAATGAACTAGGGTTGTCATTATTGGAAAAGTAACTTGGATGGGAAGGCGTCGAGAGTGCGCAGTCCTACTAGAAGTTGTCGATTTAATGCATTCCAAATGGCTTTTTTTTGATTTCGGGGGCAGGCCACATATAATCTTTCTTTAATTTAACTACTTGTCTTTCTCTTCTAGAAGCCAAAATAGCTATTTGTTCCTTCTGTTTTATTCGCCATCTATCGTGTTTATCTCGGTGAGGGAGGCATTTTGACTTTTATAAAATTTGCTGTCATCCAAGTCCTTTCTTCCCTTTGTAATTAGACGATCCCTCTTAGCATTTGAAGCATTAACATACGCTAGTGTTCTATCAAGCATATTGACGCCAGGTGGTTTAGCAGAATTTCGAGGTATTACACGTCCATATCTTATTATTCGTTTAAAGGGGATTTTAAATTTGCCTTTAAAATCATGACCATATTTTCGGCTACTATACTTCTTCCCCCCTCTTTCTTCTACTACTAGATTTAAATCAGGCACCGCTTTGCGCTTCTTTCCATTACGTTTTTCCTCTTCTTTTTCCTTTCTTGCTTCTTCTAATGCTCTATCTTCTCTTCTATCTTTTACTGCTGGGAGAATTGGAATTTGAGGAGCTTCCAAGATTTGAACTTCTTCTTCTTCTCTTTCCTTTTCTTTCCTAGATTTTTTCATGATCCTTTCTTCTCTCATGTCTCTAACGGCAGGCATTGTTGGTGGTAGACTAGATTCTACTGTTGCCATCATAATAATTTCGGGTACTTTGGTTGGTCGACCGAGTTTTTTGGTTTGTCGAGCTCGGGCAGGGAAAGGTGTATCTTCTTCAGAACTTGAATCCATTTCTTCTTCTATATTTCGATCCTTTGGTTGTCGTAATTTTAGTAGTTGTTGTTCTGATGACAGTTCTAAAGGAAAAATTTGAGTTATACTTCTTTTAAAAATTTTTCCCAAAATATTTAATTTAACTGTTCGAATTATACCATCTCGTCCTCGAATTAAATCGATTATTCGAGCGAGTTTCCATAAAGGGCGGGGTAGGTCTTCCTCAACTATAACGACCTCCCCGACCTGTGGTTCCTTGCCAGTATTTTTACCAACTTTCTCACCTCTTTCCCTAAGAGAGAGGAGATATTGGGATTTCCAAAAGTCCCAAAATTTATTTAATTTTTTATTAATTTCTCTCATATTTTTTAATCCTTTCTCTCTACTCATTTCCTCCTCATAATCAGAATCATCTCCTATATTCGCAAAATTTATTTCAGCAGGAGCATATGGAATTAGGAAATCAATTGGCCGAATAGCCCTTAAAGGCTCGCCATCAGATTGATAAGTTAGGGGGCGGCTGTTGACCATTGCCTCGAGCTCACTAAAAAGTGTCGCAAGCTCGACATGGTCCAATAGCTTCTTCCCCACACTTCTTTTCAACGCATTTTTCACAACCCCTATCATTCTTTCCCAAGCACCTCCCTCGCGGGGGTTTCTTGGGGTAGTAAATTTCCATTGAGTGCCTCTGTGAACAATCCATTGTTGCACTTCTTGGGTGCACCAGGTTTGGTCACTTAATTTTTTAATAATTTTGGCACCAAATTGGAAATTAGTGGCGTTATCAGAAAAGATAATACTCGGAATTCCTCTCCGAGCAATAAATCTTCTGTAAGCCTGAAGAAATGATAATCCGGACAGATCATATGCCAATTCAATATGAACTGCGCGTATGACCATACAAGTAAAAAGAGCTCCATACACTTTCTCAGGCTTATCTTGAATCTTTGCCGTCATTGGGCCAAAGAAATCAATGCCAACATTATTGAAAGGTCTGGCTACATTAATCCTCTCCTTTGTGAGCAAATCAAATCTTTTAGGGGCATATGGCTGCAAATTAAATTTTTTACAAATTAAACAGCCATATCGAGTCGAGTTTAATACATCGCGCACGGCTCGTCTCCCCTGAGGGATCCAATAATTCATTCTTATAATTCCCAATAATATTTGAGTTCCACAATGATTATTCATTTTATGTAAATTTATTATAATTAATATAGTCAGCCAGGCTTCTTTGGGTAAATATATAGGCAGAATAGCTTCATTTGGAATATCTGCCTCTTTAATCCTGCATTGGCAAATCCATATGCCTTGAATTTTTGCCATATTTAAAACCCTTTTTCTTTCATCTTCAGGAGGAAAGGCTTCTTGTGCCTTAATTATTAAATAATTTTTCGCAAATTTTAATTCTTCACTTGATAAATTATTTTTTAAATTTTTAATTTCTTCTGCTCCTAATATTCCTTTCCATTTTATTTTAATTCCAATTTTTCTTAAAAATCTAAAAGCATAAGCAAGGGCTCGAACTAATCGCCAATAATTAGAAAATCTTTTTTCAATTATAATTGATTTTTTAATTGGCTCTTGCTCAATTATAGCCTCCATTATTTCCTCTTCAATTTTTTCAGTGCCAGGAATATATTCAAATTTGGGGTCCACCCAAAATTCTTTACTTTCGGATAGCCAATTAGGACCATTCCACCAAAAAATATTTCCCTGGAGGGCACTTGGAGTAGTCCCTCTGGAACAAAGATCAGCAGGGTTCTCCTCACTAGCAATATGTTTAACCAAATATTGCCCTCGAATTTTAGTAATACGATTGGCCGTAAAACGGTCATATTTTTCGTATTTATTTAGACGCTCAATATTACATTGAGAGTCAGTCCAAATAGTTGCTTGAATTTTTTCAAATTTTAATTCATTTTGCAGAAAATTAAGGACTTTAACCCCTAAAGTCAGAGCCTGAAGCTCAAGCCGGGGTATTGTTGCCTCTGTTAATTGTAAACGAGCGGGCTTTAATAAGCTTTTAGCAAATATTAAATGAGCTCTTTCTGCCTCGGCTCGTACATAAATGGCACAACCGAATCCCACTCCACTGGCGTCAGTGAAGCAATGAAATTCAGGATTTTTTAAATCCCAAAAATTTAATTTTCTTGGGAAAAATATTTTAAGGGGTTGTCCATTTTCTTGCCAAGTTTGTAGAACATTAATTAATTTTTTATAATATTCATCATTTATTCGATCATCCCATTTATAATTATCCTCCACAATTTTTTGCATCAATAATTTAGCAGGAATTAATGCCAGAGAAATAAGGCCTAGGGGGTCATAAACTTTAGCAATTGTTGATAATAATTGCCTTTTTGTTTTAAAATTTTCAATTTTTGGAAATTCTATTGAAAGAGTTTCCTTTTCCAAATTCCATTTTATGCCAAATATTTTTGTTTCATTTAAATTAGGCGATAAATCTTCTTCCGGCACATCAAAAAATTCTTCTTTAGTTGCACCAAAAAATTCGCGCAGCCTCATTCCTGCTGCGGAAAAAATATGTTTAGCCTCTTTATATACTTCTCCTAGAGTACTTCCTTCTTTTAATTCAATCATAATATTATCCATATATAAATTCTCTTCTATGCTTCGGGCAATAGGAGAGTCGAATAATTTTAAATGCTCCTGAATACTAGCATTTAATAAAAATGGAGAGACAGTTAGTCCAAAACTAACTCTACAAAACCGATATACCAAACATTTGGTGTACGGTGTCTGATCGGGACGGATTTCTTTGGGATTAGCCACCCAGAGAAACCTTGTACAGTCACGATCAGTCTCGCGCACTCCTAATTGAAGAAAGGCTTTTTCAATATCTGCCACAATAACCTTGTTTAAAAAGCGGAATCTTAATAAAATTCCGACAAGCTGCTTCAACAATAATGGCCCGGTGTACAGGCAATTATTTAAAGAGGGTAAAGCTGGCTGCCCTGGAGGCTTGGCACTTGCATCCATTACAATTCTCACTTTAGTAAATGTTTTATCAGTGCGGACCACCGCGCGATGAGGCAGATAATGGACTGGGCCTTGTGATTCTTTAGGGTTCTCTATTATTTCGATCATTCCATTTTCTAATTGTTCTGTAATTATTTTTTGATATTCGTCCACAAGGCCCAATTTTTGTAATTTTCTTATTGTATTTGCCAATCTAATTTTTGCGTGGTGAAAATTAGTAGGCAAAAATTTAATATTTTCATTAAATGGTAAAGCTATTTGATAGCGTCCATTAATAAAAGTTAGATTTTTTCTAAAATTTTCCAATACTTCTTGGTCTTTAATTCGAGGAGTTAAATCATCCATTCCAACTCCCGATAGGCCAAAAAAGGTTACCAAATTTTCTTCATTTTCTTGGTCAGCCTCTATATTTTTCTGATGTTTATTTTCAGTAAATTGAATTACCGAATAAATTTGGGTATTTTGGGCTTTATAAATGCCTGTAATTAATTGTTGAGGTTCATCCTCAATTTTTTCTACATAAATTTTATTATAATCCTGTAGCATTTCCTTTACATTGTAGTAAGGAAGAGGATTAACTAAGAAATCCAATTTATTTAAGACCATCGTCAACTTCTGATTTTCTCCTCTTAATCCAATTTTGACTAGGTCACATTTATATTTTTTGGGCATGCTATTTCCAAAACTAGTCAAATAATACTCTTCACTTCCAATAGATTCCAAATTTAATTTATTAGCAGCCTCTTTAGTAACAAAGGATCTCTGACTTCCGGGGTCCAGGAAGGCGAGAACTTTTAAATTTATTTCCTCTTTTTTAGGATTAAATACTGTAATTTCTACAGTCATAAGTAAGGACTTTCCTAGTCCACATTATTTAAAGGCTCAATCATTTGGCAATTAACTTGCTGGGGTGCCACTTCCCTCTTGGGGGAAAATCTAACTTCTTTATTAAAATTATTTTCTTTCGAGGAATTAAAACCTTCATTATTAAAAGGAGAACCATCTCTCCTGATTCCTATTGGAACATTATTAGCACCAGTTCCTTTCCAATTATTTAATCCTGGACGATTCGGGCCAAAATCGAATCTATTTCCAGGTCCAGTATTTTTATTTCTATTATTAGAGAAATTTATTTTATTTTTATTTTGAGCCTCATTCCATTTAGAATTATTATTAAAATTATTATTTAAATTTTGGCCAAATTTTTTGAAACATAGGGCACGGGGATGCCTTCCCCCGCAATAAAAACATGTTGAAGGCCTTTGGCATTGAGGTTTTGTATGGCTGTTACTCAAACAACTCATACATAAATTTTTTAAGCGCACGAATTGAATTCGGGCATTGGCATTATTATATTTTTGGCACTGGTCACTCCAATGACTTTCAGTGCAAAATAAACATCTTGGCCCTTTATTAGCACTCTGATAATTTAATTGGGGTATTTTTCCTTGACCCCTTAAAATATTGATTGGCTCGATCGCCGCATAAGTATAATGTTGGCCTTGCTGATTAGAATTAAAATTTCTGGGCGGGGGCTTCTGAATTTTCGGGGCATGCGATTTGTCCTGATCATGCTCCAAAAGTACTTCTTGTATGGCCAATTCTCTTTGTAAGGCATTATGTAAAGCCTCTCGAAATTTGGAAGTGTTCCATCTTGAACCTTCTTCATTTTTCTTCACTAATATTTCTCTCAAAAAATTTTTATTTAATTTTTTCTCCAATGCCAAATAAATAGCGGGCCCTTCTATGTCTTCTCGAGCATTTTTTAATTCTCGAGACAAACGTTCTAACTCGAACGCAAAATTTTTCGTGTCTTTCAAATTCTGACACGTCTTCAAATTGGCCAATTTAATGTGCAAGTCGCGCACATGAGCCTCAGTATTGCCATAATAATCTTTTAATAATTTTATGGCCTCCTCAAAACTTCGGGTCTCGAGTCGAAATCCCGAGATAAGGTCTCGTGCTTCTCCTTCAAGTAAGGAACGAAGCAGGGTCAGTTTCTCAATTTCTGAAGCGACAAGAATTGTCGACGGCACATTTAAAACTTTCATAAAAATCCAGCCATTCTCGTCTATTTCCACCAAACTTCCTTATTTGTAGAGTTGGAAGTTGGTATAGAGAATGAAGGGAACGGGAACTTCCTGGTCCCGCAGGAGCTGCCTGAGTTTCGAGTCGATTCCCCGCGGCTGCTGCCGCCGTGTGGAATCTCAACTCCTCCTGCTGGCGCTCCTTTTCGGCGTCGTGCTTTGCGATTTTCAATAGGGTCAAAATCTTCTGAGCATATTCCCTCAGGGACCTAGCATTCTGCTCGAACTTCTGAAGAGTATTTTCGACGTGATGCACCTCATTAAACTCAATATAATCTTCATTTCCGGCTCGCCTTTCTTCCCCATTCATCTTTCTCAAAAGGTCCCCCACGCAGTCAAAACATTCTTTACATCGGTGATAATAGCCTCTTGCGCTTGAACTTCATTCCTTAATTCTTCATATATTCCTTCATATTTAATTTTTCGCAACCTCCTTGAACTCCATCCAAGCTTTAAACGCAGAAACAATTGCTGTTTTGAGTGGAGCCGACATAATTTATCTTCTTTTTTATTATTTTACAAAATTTTCTTCGAAATACTTTTCACAAAAATATTCAAATTTTCCAACTCTTCACAAATCTAACAAATTTTGACTCTAAAGCACGCAAATATCTTCAATTTCTTCAAAAATTCTTTTTAATCAACACAGTTTGACAAGGGACTGTGTGATGAAATGAGAGGAAAAGAGAGAGAGAAAGGAAGAGAAACTGGCAAAGAACCACAATTTTTAATTAAATATATTTTTTGTATTTTTGATATTTTTACAAAACGAGTGACAATGGCTCGTTTTGTAATTATTTTATTATTTTTTTTATTTCTTTCTTTTTATTTACCTCCCTTTTCAAATCGAGTACAAGGGCTCGATTTGAAATTATTTTATTTAATTATTTTATTTTTTAATATTTTTCCCCTATAATTTGATATATAGACACTACTGAATTTACAATGGATTCAGTGTGAATATTACCAAATTAATTTTAAAAATTAATAAAAAATTTACAATTTTTTGCCAATTTGAAATTGAGGAAGAAACGATGAAAGTAGTAGTATTTACTGATGAAAATTGAAGAAATTTAAAAAATTTTAAATTTTTATGCCGCCTGGGAGCACCAGAAACTGTAGGACACAGTAAATTCCAAATTTAAATTTTAATTCTTCCCAAAAAATTTTCTCTTCCTCCAATTAAATTTAATTTTTTTTTAATTTTTTCCTTAATAATTTCCAATAAAAATACAAATTATTTTTAAAAATATTTTTATTTTATTTTTTAAATTTTTTATAATTTTTGAGTGAACTGACAACTAAAGGGGGCAAATTTTCGCTTATAAATAAAAGAAGGGGGAGGCGGGATTGGTGTTCAAAAAATAAAAGGAGGCAGCCGAGAACGGCTAAAAATTTCCTCTTGAGAGGACAAAACTTTAGTGCATGTATTAGCTCTAACTTTCCAAACGTGGGCGATAAGAGAGAAAACAATTATTTTTTTCTTTCTTTCGCTACTAATCGAAAATAATTTCGATCAGCCAGTTAGCAAAAAATCCATTTTTTGCACCTTTTAATCCAAACAAGCCGTTAGCTGGCAAGCCAGCTAACAATAAATATTTTTATCAAAATATAACTTTTTCCATTAACAAAGTGCCAAAAACCATCATGTGTTCATTCACAAATTTAAGCCAAAATTTTTGGCCATTATAATGAGCCGTTCACGGTTTCTCGATAAACGATTAAACTTATACATGCACTTTTAATTACTTTGTTATCGTTTATCTTTTTGAAAAACAGAACGAATCACATAAATCTTCTTTGTATTTTTTAGAAAGATACAAAGTCCAATTTTTTTAAAAAAATATTTTTCTCCTTTTTATTGACTTGCACTTTTATATTTTTATTTAATTTTATTTAATATTTTAAATTTTTTTTGGAATTTTTGGAAAAATCAATTTTTTTGAAGAGTATGTATAAACATAATTAACTGATTTTTAATTTTCAGGGACAGAGTCCCGTTATATGTATTACAGATAACTGTTACCAAACAGCTATCTTGGAATTGAATCATATAGGTTCTAATTGTTACCAAATATCAAATGATTCTCATGGGATCTTGGAGGGTTATAAGTCAACATGATGTTATAAAATTTTTCTGTGATCTCAAATGATTGCTTTCAAATAACAAACTCTTAATTTAAGCCATATTGAATACAACAATTCGATGGCAGTATTATGAAAAAATATTTAAATTTAATGAACCAGAAGAAAACATGCACGAGGCTCATGATTACAAACACGTAACTAAGGAAGAAATTCTAATGAATATTGGAATCTTTTCAAGAAAGATTGATAATGTTGAGAAAAATTTAAATTCTAAGGAATTGGATGATATGTTCCTCAGAATAAAATCAGTTTTATATGAAAAATTTGAAGTAGATCTTTTGGAGATTGTTCAACGTATATATAATATTGCAAAGCTATTGCATGATAATGAAGCTTTATATAAAAATTATGTTAAAGAAGGGAAAACTGAAAAGATAATCGAGGAAATTGATGCAGAAATTGAAAATTATACAGTAAATAATAGTATAGAACCACACTTGGAAATGAGAACATTTCTTGTTGAAGAACATATGGAATTCTTGAAACCAAAACTAGAAGATAAAAATGTAATAAATAAATTTAAAAAGAAGGATGGCTCGATGTATTGTTTATATATGCTATTGATGGGTTATAATGGAATAAATAAAATATTGAATATAACTGGATTACTCGAACTTGACGGTAATGATAATTTAAATATCCTGTCATTATTAGAACTGAATAAAATAGGTAATAAGAATGATATTAGAGTTTTGATTATGAAATATTTTTTTAAATCTATTTATCTCAATAAATAGAAAGTTTCTAGCCTAGTAGATAAAGCTAAAATAAAACGATAAATCTATGTTGGGAAAATTAAGCGGGTTAACAAATTTTCAATGGAATGTTTCTGAATCAAGTCCTATCCAATTTCTTTTTCTGAGATGAGTTCGGAAAAATATTAATATTATTTTATCAATTTAGATCTTCCAAAAGATGAAAAGATAACAAAATATTATATATTATATTTCAAATCATCGAAAGATACAATTCACAATGAAGCAAATAAGATAATAGTTGATTATCTTGCGTGGTTCAGATGGGCATATAGTGTAATTAAGGATAAAAAGCAATGGAAAATAAAAACTAATAGCGAGATAATGTTTGAAGTTTTAATGACACGTAAATTATTTTTGAGAGTTCTTTATGGAAAGCTTTTATGGAGCGATGAAGACGATATTGAAGGTTTGGTTAAAAGCTTAGTTTACAAGTCCTACAGATTGAAATTATTAATTGAAGAGAAGAAAAATTATAAACCTAAAGTTGGTGAAAATTATGAATATTAATAGAAACCCCTGACTAGAAAATTATTCCTTAATTTACTTAAAAATATTTATTAATGGATTTTAGGGATTTTAGAGATTTAAGGCGGGAATTGTGTAGTCCCAATTTTTTGAACAGTTTTTAAGCCCAGGAGTGTGAGCGTGAAATTGAAGTTTAGATTTCCTTATTGGACCATACCAATTTCTTATCCGACCTTTAGTTATTATCAACTAATATATAAAAATAAGACCTAATATATAATTGTTATTATATTATTAAGAAAAATAGAGATCGCTCGGAGATTTTTCGTGAATGGAATAAAGAATGGAATGACATAACTAATGAAGATATTAAATCTAGCATCAAAGAAGAGCAAAAAAGTTTTGATGTTTGGATAAAAGGAGAACATTATCAGACTATAGATAAAATGATAAACGATAAAAATAACAAATTATTAGAATTTTTGATTCGAGGTAATTTTAAATGACCTTAGAATTTTAGTGAAACATTTAGGGGCGAGATAAATCAATCCTGCATCCCTCAAATCAAAAACAGTGGGGTGTTGAGGGCTAGGGGGAGGTACATGTGCCAGTCGAGGCCAATTATTTTAATAAAATTGAAAAGGATTAAGTGGGATATATATGTCGATTTTGAGGGATTCGAAGCCCGAGAAGAATTCAGGACTAACCGAGAGAAATTAACAGGCACCACAGGCTTCTCATGTCATGAACTTAACTTAAAAATTATTTTTTTATAAAGAAATCACCAATAAGAAGGAAAAAGCAGTAAATCACAAATTAGATAATTTTTTGACTGAAGAACATTCAAATGAATTAATGAAGAGATTAACTCAAATAGCAGCTAAACAGCAAACAAATACAACTAAACATGTAAAAAACAAAAAACCAAAAAAAGAATATCCAATTAAAAAGCAAAGTAAACATATAACGATTTCTGACAATCAGCCTCAAACTATTTCAGTTGCAGAGGTAACATTAATATAAAATTTACCCAACTATTTAATTTTTGCAATTGGGAGGATTAAATGAGGCTTGTAGGGATTCGGAAAGATGTATTTTTACGGCAATTGTAAAAAATAAGGAAAAATTGAGTAAAGAAATAGGATCGTTATTTTTCGAGGAGGAAAAGAGCTAGTAAGTAGACATCAAGAGATATCTACTTTTTTAGCTATTTAAAAATACCAAAATTTACTGATCATTTAAATTTGTCGATAAAATTGCTGATTAACCGAAAATGACCCAATGCCTTAACCGATAAAATCCCGACCCGAGAAACGTGGCCCAGATTAAAATAATATATTTGTGAGTAGGGTTGTCAGTTCTTGGAAAATCCTCGAATATCAGGAACTGAACCGAAAATTTTCGGTGAAAATAAGAAACACGAAATTTCGTTTCGAAGAAATTTCTTGTATTTAATGAAAATTATAAACATCCGGAAACGAATCGAAAAATCCTCGGTTCTGTTTCGGTTCGGTTCCGAACCACAACCCCATTTGTGAGGGATTTATTTCACTTTCATCTTTTAAATAATTAATTTTAAGGTTCAAAATCAACCCGCTTCTCATGTTAAGGAAGAAAAAACGGCAGAAACAAAAAATAAAACTATAATGGAGAATGTTGAGGAAATGATCAAAGTGGTGTACTTTACAGAAGATAAAAATTTGTTTGATATTTTTAATCAAATTACTAAAGGAAAGCATGCAATTAATCAAAGTTTTGTTGCTATTGGAATTTATGCAAATGAGATTGGGAAGCGTTTTGAATTTTTGGAGAAATTAAAGAATTTTTATAAAAATATTTTTGATATTTATTTTGTAAATTTTAAAAAATTTGAAAGAATGAAAAATCATTGGGGAAAAATTAAAGAAAAATTAATTTCAAAAAATGATGATAAAATAAATATTGAACTTGAAAATGAATTGCATTATTTTTTAATTGAAATATTAAAAGTAATGAAAGGAAAGTTGATAAATAAAGAAAGTTTTGGGAAAATCAAAGAAAATTTGTATTTGGAAAAGATTTCTAAATATTTTGTTGAATTTAGTGGAATTAATTGGAGTGTATTAAACGCCAATCAGAAACAATTTGTTCAAAAAATTCTCAACTTGGAAGAAAAGGAAATTTTAAAAGAATGGACAATAAAAATTGAAATGAAGATTGAAGAGTTGAAGCAAATAAAAGAACAAGTTGAGATAGGTACGTGATTTAAGACAGTTTTCAAGTTGAAACTTAGGTCAGGATAACTCCTGTCAAACACTGGATGACCTCTTAGCCATATTTCTAGAGAGCGAGATTTTCAAAAAACCTTGACCTTGATCCTTGACTTTGATGTTGGTTGGGTACCACCAGATTCTTGACCTTGAGTCAAGGAAAAATCAAGGAACGCTGAAAATTGCCTTGATCTGGACTCTGAATCCAGGAAAAATCAAGGTTTAGATTCAGATCCAGCTCGTTCTTTACATATTTCAATATTTCAATTAATATTTCAATTAATTTCAATAATTTTGATAAATCTAATGTAATCAAAAATTTGTAATATGGTTATATATAAAGGTTTAGTTGACCCAAGTCCGAATCCATAAATAATTACTTCCAATAAAAATTTTATTTTAAGATAACTCTGAAAATGTGCAAGTTTATCTCCATCCGGACGGTTTTAGGCCTTTATCCCTAAACAAAGGCTCGCAAGATTTAGCTCTATATGTTCCTCACAATGATATTTCTCCAATGAAGTCATTTAATAAACTTTTCGAACAATGGAAAAATATTTTAAAAAGAACTAAAAAATTTTCAAATTTTCAATTATTTATGTCATCTCCATACAGCAAACGAGGAGGACATATACATGCAATTGTTTTAGCTATTGGGGCAGGGAAAGTTGACGATGAAGTGATAAAAGAATTATTTATTGATAAAGCGAGCAGATTTTTGACTTCATTTTTTAGTCAATGTTCAGAAAATTCACTTTTTTGCCATCTTTTTAATGTAAGAAAGTGTCAGGATATTTCTCTTTTTTTGTTCATTCTAGTTTGGTTATCTGAATAGAGTTGCCTATTCTATAAAAATTCGGAAATCCATACCAACTGAAAAATCTTTGTGTTTTCGTTAGGTTCCAGAGCGCAACCTTATATCTGAGAATGAGCTCCGCCTCAGGATTAATTAAATTGAGGATATGGATAATTCGTAAATGATTGTAAATATCATAAGGCTAAATTTTAAATATTATCCACATAACAATCGTCAGATTATTTTTTATAATTTTATTTTTCTTTAACAAATCAAACAATAATTATACAATTAAAATTTAGAAGGCAAGAAAGCAATCACTCAATGCAATGCACAGACTTTTACGCATTTCTGACGATGATAATATTTATTATGAAGATTATGGAACGGAGTTTGTAATCACTTTTGTTTATAATAAAGAAGAACGTAAACTTCAAAATGATACAAAATGGATTGAAACTTTTATGAGGAAAATTTCGAAAAATTTAAATACTAAGGAACAAAATGCTTCGATTCTTTATAATCTTTCATTGTTCAAAACTTTTGAATATTTGGAGGAGTTGTTAAAGAATAAAAATGAAAAAGAACGCAATATTCTTAATCAAACTTTTATAGCCTTGAAAAATTGGGCAAAAGGTACGAGATTTTTTATAGAATATTCAAATATACCGGGAGAGATTGGAAAGTTTTCCATTTGAAATAGTAAGAGATTAGAGGTTATCACTTTTGCTAGGCACTTTCGCTCGCCACATAAAGTTGCTCTAACGAATGAGCAGCTTTATGAAAAGTCTGGAATGTAACCACATTCAAGACTTTCGAGCAACAGTATCTAGAAAGCGTTTTATTGTTGCCAGCTTTATCTCTATTCTTTTCCAGAATATTTTTACGTTGAAACCAAATATCCGAATCCCGGCCTTTCACTCAGAACATGACAGATAAATTTAAAACAAACAAACTCAATATTATAAAGAATCAACAAATCCCAAAAAGTTAAATTTTATACAGTTTATCAATTTAAGCTCACTGTGTTTACAACAGTAAATTTGGATTTCTCGATGGAACTTCCATTTCATTCATGCTAACAAAAGTTTTTCTACTATTTCCCGAAGCAAATATAATTCAATTAATTGAACGTTTTTTCATAATATTTTCAACCTGGTAAATTCACACAAAAATAGTTAATGAAATTATTAATTTTTAAAGGGATTGGAATGTTCCTCTTCGAATAAAAGGCAAACAAAATAAGAAAGAAAATAAGGAAAAATATTTTACGATTTTAACAACAACACATCCTGAGCATTCAATAACGAGCAAAATAACAGAAACAAATCAACATATCATTTTGAATGCATTATTAATTGGCAATTATTATAAATAATTTATTAGAATTCTATAGGCTTTAAGGATAGGATTTATTTATAGCAATAATTGTAGACTACAAATGAGTAAATAACAATTTTGTGTAGGGTTGTTGGTTCTTGCTAAATCTTCGAGTATCCAAAACCAAAATAAGTTCCGATCAGACAACATACTTAGCGTATTTACTTGATTAATTCCCCTGAAGAATTATTTTTTCAACCCATCCGTGGCATGCGGAATTATTCAAGGGAGGGGAATATGCGAGAAAATACGGTAGGTATATTTTAGCTTACTTGGTTCTAATAATAAGCAGATAAATTAAATTAATTATTATAGGTCTTGAAAAAGTTGTAAAATATTTGTCAAATCGACCAATTAAAAATGAATTCGTTTATATGAAAAATAATGTTGAAGGATTAGAATTTGTTAAAATTGTAAATTATAATTTAATTTACAATAAATAAATAATTGTTTTTCAGTACGGGCATTTTATTGTCTTTTCCTGTATTACTGAAGAAGAGGCTGGACAAGAGAATTTTTGCGGATTTTTGGAGAATTTGGATAAAATAAATGAACAAATTGAGAAAATTAATCAAATTGAAATTTATCATATTGGATTAAGAACAGAGGATTGTCCTACAGAATTAGGAAAAATTAAAAATGAGGAGGGAAAATTTGATTTCGAAGAAAAGGAAGTATCATTAAAGTAAGAAACTTAAAAGTTTTCGTTACTGTTGTTTATGGGACTGAAATTGTTTATTGTGATGTTTGTAGAGGATTATTAGACGCATTTAAACTTAACAAAATCCTTCTTTTAGCATTCGCACCAAAATTTTTAAAATTTCAGTGTAAATTTTTGCACTTCGTGGCTAGTTGGAATTAAAGGTAAAGATGAATTGGGGGACAATGATTTGTTGAAATTTGAAATAGAAGAGGGTGTTAAAACAACAGGAGTTACTGAAGATTTGAAAATATTTGTTATATTACAAAAGGAAATTGAAAATTGGTTTATTTGAAATAAAATAATGAATAATCTAATTAATATAATTTAGGGGATTTGAAGTTAATCAATATGATGAATTGATGTGAGTAGCCTAAAGAAATCCTGGTGAAAATTCGATTATACTCGAATTATCCCTAATTTTTATCATTTTTATCCTTTTAGACTAATTTTCTGTTTCATTTTTAATCATTACAAATTTTTCAAAAAATTTCTGGCTTATCTTTTTACTTGCTAACCTAAA
The DNA here is from genome assembly GCA_963681835.1 of Meloidogyne enterolobii. Lineage (NCBI taxonomy): Eukaryota > Metazoa > Nematoda > Chromadorea > Rhabditida > Meloidogynidae > Meloidogyne > Meloidogyne enterolobii. Next base: position 555,289 of record CAVMJV010000082.1, on the reverse strand, counting down.
GAAGTACTTCTATGAGTACAAAAAACCCTAGTTCAAAAAGCTTTCCTGGTAATAGTTCGGTTCGTACCCCCCCTCCTTTTTCCATCGTAAAATTATTAAAAAATGGTCAGTCAGTCAGAGTTTATAGAACTCGTCGAGCGGTGTCGAATGACACCAAAATCAACCCAAGGCCTTATCTTTGGACCGAGATATAGAACTCCGAAAATTGAAAAATAATAGGGTGAACCAAGCTCATTTTTTGGGCTAAAAATTCTATTAAACAAATAATAACTTATTCGAAAGAGCTTGACGAGATGATTTAAATAACATCAAAATCAACGAAATTGAAAAAGATTCGACAAAGTTATGACATAAAGTAATCCTATTGTAGTCGTGAGGCGCTTTTGCAAAACCCTTTTCTTTGCGCAGGGTTTTGTCTGTATCTCGGCCTAAAGTTAAGAACTGGGGTTGATTTGGGTGTCATTCGACACAGCTCGACGAGTTCTATAACATAAGACTGACTGACCATTTTTTAATTCCTTTAGGAAGGAAAAAAAGGGGGGGTACGAACCGAACTATTACCGCTTTCCTAAACCAACACACCACCAATCTTGCAAAATAGCCCCATCACTGTAAACTATATTCACCCTAATTCATATCAGATTTTAACATTATTATAAAGGAACCACATTTTAGACATATCTCGAGTTTTTCTCTATAATTGGTCTGAATTTTAAGTATATTCTGGACTGTATTAAATTCTCTATTTAAACTTCTCTGAAGCCCTTTAAATTTGCAACAGAAAACAAAAAAAAAATTAAAATCTAATTAAGCGCAAAAAATGTACAAGGGATTTGTTTTGGATTTATTGGAGCCTTAAAGTGATTGAAAATATATTTAAGGATGTTTACTCCCAGTTTACGTTGATTTTCTGAATGTGTGTTCCTTTATAATAATGATACACAAAGCATTATATTTATTCAATGTAATTTATTTTATTTTTTATTTCTAAATTTATTTTTATTTAATTTATTTTAAATTTCAAATTTTTAAATTCATTTCATATTTAGTTGTTAGCATTTTTTAACATTAAAACAAGTTTAAATAGTTTAGTATGCATAAATACATATGTAAAAAAGCCTCTTTAAAGTAATTGGATTATTTTGTTTAAATTTTAATATGGTTTGGTTGCTTTGGATATTTATATAAAAATCTTGATAGCAGAAAATTTTCTGTATGATACATGTTGTATCATACATGTTGATTATTATGTAGAAATTAAAAAATTTAAAATTTAACAAAATATAACTACATATTTATAAATATTCCTTTTATTAACTATTTTTAAAAATTTTTGTTCCCCAAGCAGCTTGAATGCTTTGAAAATGTCTGTCTGCTTCTAAAATCCCTGATTCATTTATTAAAAGCTGTCCACCACGAATATCTTTTAATTGATCCTTGTCTTCAGATTTTTGCTCTTCCGGTGTAATTTTATTATTTTTTGAATTTTTACATATTAAAATGTTTTTAATAAATTTTTTAAAATCTCTTTTCAAAAATGGATGATATCTTTAAAACAAAAAGATATTTAAATAAAAACTTTAATAAACTTACAAAATCATCGATAATTCAATTAAAAATGTTAAGTAAGTTATAGGAACAAAACTAAGAAAATTAACACAAAATAAAATTCCAAATGGGGATGTAACTAAATTAAAATAAGGTAGAACAACAGAAATGCCACCAATTATATTTACACAAACATGTAAGCAAAGTGTTGGTATAAGTTGTTTTGTTGTTCGAATATTCTCTGACAACTAAATTATTATGTAAAATTGTTAGAAATATTTATTAAATTTCGAAGAAAGTTTTAAAAATTTTGAATATTTTATAGAAGTCTGGTTAAGGGAGAATTCGGGGGATTTCGATGGATTTGTAAGAGGATTTGGAGGGATTAAAAGTGATAATGAAGAATTAAGAGGGATATCAGATTTGGAGGGATATCGGGGATATGAGTAGATCGTATCCCCCTTAATCCTCTTTATTAGTTTTAAAACATTCAAAAATCCATGATATCCCCCTTAATCAGTCCTAGTCCCTCTTTAGCTCATTTCAATCCCCCGATTAAACTTGTAAAGAAAAAAAAAGGTAAAAAATTTGTGTTGATCAAAAGTTGTAGATCTTTATGGTCAATAGGTCTTCAAGGTGTAGGTCTTCAGGGATGGACTCGTGGATCCTTCCCCGAAAAAGTCTGCTGCTTAGTTGCCTATTTCTAAATTATAAGCATATACCTGATATCGTCCAGTTAACTTTTGTTCATCTAATGCCGAACTTTTTCTTTCAAAATAAACTTTGTTGTTGTATTTCAACAATTTAAAAAATATCTAGACATATAATTAAATTAAAAATAAATTATTTACAAAAATATTTACATAAATTTCAATAATTCCAATGGTTGATAAAATAAACTGCCATATTACAGTTACAAGTAAATTATTCGAGCTTGAGGAATTTGTGAAGAAATAAGCGTTTATTACTGTTACAATAACCTATTTATTTTTTTTAATAATTTAATTTGTATATTTATAAGTAACTTACATCAATTGTAACCCAATTAAATGTGAACCAACATGAACGATTATTTTCATAATTAGTTACCCAAATTGTAGCTAATAATCTTTCCACAATTAGAGCATTACAGATAAAATTACGAAAAAACATTGCGATACTTGTTAGAAAAACAAGAATTTTTGGAGAATAAACCATTTGATTTAAAACAAAACGAAGTAGAAGAATAGATGTTCTAACTAAAATATGCTTAATATTTTCTGGGATTAAAAAGGTATATTTTAGAACCTCAACCTGTATGATACACTCCCCTCCTCCACCATTGCATGAATCTGACATTAAAGTTGTTCCCACACTCTCCTAAACCCCCTCCCCCTGCATCCTTGAATCTGAGATTAAGGAGTTGTTAAAATGGGAGTTAATACAGGTGAGATCCAAAATGATTAAAAATGATTAAATTTTATACTTCCTTGACAGAATTAATTTTTGAGAATTTTATAATTAATATTCAGGACTGTAAAAGGATCACTATGATTTCCTCGTTTTAATTAAAAATTATTAAAAGAGAGATTTTCTTAATATATTTAATAAAATCAAAAAATTTTTCTGTTAAATTCATTATTAAAAGTGTAAACATATTTATAAATTTTATTTGTTTTCAGGGTAATGAACTGTTTTGGCTGTAAATAATTCTTATAATATTAAAAAATGCCAATAAATATTTAATTGAATTTTTATTTAATTAAATATAAATGTTTTTAATATTAAATTTGTTTTTGAAAAGAATTTTTTAAAATAATTTCTTAAAATACAATTGGGTTTTAATAAATAAATTAATGACGTAAATTGTGAGAATATTTAGATTTTTACATTAATTATTTAAATTTATTTATTTTGTCCATCAACTAACATATTTGTATTCTCGATTCGGATCATAAACTATAACATGGAGATTTATTCAAACAACTGCGAATGTTGTTTTGAAAAAATAATTTAATTAAAATTTACGAGTTTTTAGTTAAAATTGTTTTCAAATTTTAAATAAGACAATAAAAGCAAAATTTTGTGCGAAGTACCTTGGGCTGCGGAAAGATATTACATTAGAAAACACCATAAATCGAAATCAATGATTCAGAAATTTTTAATTAAGAAAAATTTATTACTTTATTTTATCAAACTATCATTTTAAATACAAACTAAATCCGTAATACTAAATTATTCTAGGGAAAAATTCATGTACATATGTATTATCAGTTTATTATTTAGAAAATTGATCTAGTAGAAGAGTATCTAGTTCAACCACTGCAACTGATACCTAAATGGAAATGTTTTGTTAATTTTATCTACTTTTAGATTAAATACCATTTTTCATAGATTTAAGTTTGTTTTTCACCAATTTGCCTGATGCTGTCAATCGAGAATCATCCCCAACCTGTGATGGAGTTGTTCCGGGGGTGAGGGCAGCTGCTGCCTCAGCTTTATTATCTATTGCCCAATTGGCATAAGAAATTTTGTTTGAATCTAAAAAAGACCACCATTGGTTTGAAGAGGCAACATCTACACTGCCTCCACCACTGGCATCAACAGTGCCGTATTCTGTTACGAAAATGCAAACTCCCTTAAATTATAAGCAAAGTATGGAAAGAATTTTTGAATCATTTTTGCCTTGTTCAAGGCTGTTTGGGCTTTGTCACGAAGAGATTGTTTGTGGGAAGCCGCATAATAGTGAAGAGTGTAGCAAAGGTTAGATCCACTAACTGGATTTGCTGCAGCAATATCTACATCTTGAGACCATGTTGTTGTTCCGAGTACTATTAAATTCTTTTTGTCATATTTGCGTATGGCGGCAACGACTTTTTCGTGATAGCTTTTAACAATACTCCAATCAATTTGTAAAGGTTCATTGAAAGTCTCGTAAATAATGTTTGGATTTGATCCGTATGTTTTAGCAATGTAAGTGAAGAAATTAATCTGTAAAACAATAAAAATTAATACTATACATTGTTTAGTCTAAGACAAAGTCAGGTTATGTATGAAAGTATTTTTCTTTAAAAAGGTAATAGTTATTAGGATTAAACACTGAACACACAGAGAGATTAAATACAAATGTTGACTCAAAAATTATTTTTTAATTTAATAAGATTGAAACTTTGATAGATGTTAAACAGATTAGTGGTCCCTCAAAAAAAACTTCTAACTCACCGCCTGATCAACATGATTCTGAGCATTATGGTCATGCCAGTCAACAATTACATAAATTCCTTGAGCTATAGCAGCTTTTATCACAGTCTCAACTTTAGCTTTTTCAGCACTTGGATTCGTTAAATAACCGCCATTTTCTACTCCCATAGCTGCTCTAACAACATTAGCATTCCAATTACACTTTAATGATTGAACAGTATTTGCTGTATAGAAGACAGAGCCTTCACTCCATTGAGACCAAAAGAGGGACATTCCCGCCAACACTACAGGCTGATTATTAGATCCATAGACTTTACTACCTTAAATTAGTTTTGAATTTTATAGTGATTTTAATTATTTCTGACTTCCAGTAATTTTTTATTCAGAATCTTGAAATTTGTCTAGGTCACCCTTTTTGCAAATTTGAGACTCGTTTGTGTGATCGTTTACTTTAAATTTTCAAAAAAGTTTACCTTTTACAGAAAGTTGTCCGAAAGGAGGAGAAGCACCATTCAAACCTTTAAAAAGAACCAAAAAGAGGATAGCAGTTAAAATATTCATTTTAATTATTTTTAATAATTATTGTTATTACTACCCATATTTTTGAAGCTATTTATATTCCCATAAATTCATTAAATTTGCCCTTTATTATTTACTTTAAGTTTTTTTATTTTTAAATATTTCAACTAAACAATGAATTATTTGAATTTTTTAAATTGAAATTTTCAATGTACTTTCCTAATTAAAAAATAATTTTGGGCTAACAATTTAAAAAAAATAAAAATTAGTTAGAAAAATACTACCTATGTATATTAAATATATCTGAGAAGAATTTATATTCATTTAAAAAAATTTTAAGTTCAGGTCTTTAAAAATTAATTATTCTAAACTTAAAAATCAAAAACTAAAATAAATCAAAAATTCACTTTTTAGAACCGTTTAATTGACAACTCATAATTTAACAGAGAAAGAAGACGTTTTAAGAGAACATTCTACTTTTTCATTTTCAATCCGCTCTAAGGATGATTTCTTAATAAGAAGAGTTCGATAGGAAGCATCTTTTTAGCTCTTTTATTGTTTTTTTCTCAACCAACATTAATTTTCATTATACTTTTTGCTGCATCTTGGACAATTTGTTTATGCTTTTATGTACAAAAATTTTTCAAAAAAATCTCTTAAAAACCAAATATAATTTAAGAACGTTTATAAAATTTTCAATATCTGATTATCAAGTTGCTGATCAGCTTTTATGAAAAGTTTTAATCTTGTTAATTTTTTTTCAGAAGTACACAACAGCAGATTTGATGTTGATATTTTTATTTGATGCTTAATAAAAAATAAAACAATGTTTTGCGTTAATTTAGCAAATTCTATTAAAATTTTGCGCAAAAATTTTGGATAGGCTTATATTAGAGGTGGGCTTCTGCAAGAGGCTGGGCTTCTATTTTTCAATAGGCCCTCTCGGATGGTCTTATATTAGAGGTGGGCTTTTACCTCAGTTGGGCTTCAATTAGAGTATTTAAGGTATTCCATTCGAAAATTAGACTTTAGTAGAAAAAGTTAAATTTGAACTGTATAAAAAGTGTAAGGGAGAGAAAGATGCAGCTCAGTTGGTAGAGCACCTGTACGTGGTGAGCGAAAGCGTCTAGCAATAACTGCCAGGGCCCGTAGAATAAATTCGGGGTTAGGTTACCCGAGTAACTTTTCCCCCACAAAACGAAGAAAAGAGAAAAATCCTTGCGCCGAAAAAATGAAGAAGAAAAGAAAGAGGAAAAGAATACGGTAGAGGTGGAGGGTAAAATTGTTACACTGCTAAGGGGCAGGGTAGACATTTTATTTTAAAAATCCTTAAAAATCGAAATTTCATGGAAAAATTATAAATTTAATATTTTTAGATAGTTTGAAATGTCCTCTATTTAATGATATAAATTTTGGAATTTTTTCTTTGAAAATCAATTTATGGCAATTTTTAGAAAAAAGTACCTCATTTTCTAGTCATTTTTTAAGGAAAAGTAGTACCTTGCTAGAAAATTCATAACTTTTCGATAAGTCGGTCAAAATTTTTGATTTTTTGGTAAACCATAGCTAACATTCCAGTTTATATTTTGGCAAAAAAATAAAATTTTTATCGCCATTTAAAAAAAAGTTATGAATTTTTTTCTAAATAGGGAGAATAAGAAGCGGGTAGCGGCGCCAAACCCTTTTCTTAGGGTCAAGTCGGCGCTGCCGCTACCCGGGTAACCTTACACTTTAATTTATTCTACGGGCCCAGGAGGTCGCAGGAACGAAGCCTGCTAGGGATTTCACTTTTACCTCGCTCTTACTAAGTAAGGAAAAAGAATAAGGTGATAATAAAAAATCACTGATAAAATAGAATAAGAAAAAAATAAAGAACGAGTGCATCGAAAAATTTTTACGAGAAAATCATTTTACGAATTAATAAAATAGAATCATGAATTAATAAAATAGAATCAAAATAATTCAAACTATAATTTAGGTATATACATAAGATATTATACTGATTAAATAAAATTAATTCAAATTTTGTTTTGTATATATTTTGCTTCCCAATCAGCTTGAATACTTTGAAAATGCCTCTCAGCTTCTAACTTTCCTGTTACTTTAATTAACTGTCCTCCACTAATATCTTTTAACTGTGTTGCTTCTCCATAATTAGATTTTATATCCTCTTTATTTGAAATTTTATTTTTTGAACCAAAATTAAGCAAAGATCTCAGACTTATTCCAATTTTGCTTAAGTCTCTTCTTAAAAAAGGATGGCATCTAAATTTTAATGATTAATAAAATTGTTAAAATTTATTTTGGATTCCCATTTAAGTGAAAAGGGTATCGGAGAAACTTTTACAAAGACTAGTTATGGGAAGTTGTTGGAAGCTCGTAAAAAATGTGTACTCGTACCTGTGTACAAAGTACGAGGTACGATGTTAAAAATAGTGCTGGTACAAGTACGAGAAATAAATTAGGCATATACGAGTACGAGATAGTTATGGCTTTGCGCCGTTATGGCTGTGCATCTACTTGAGTGTGCACAGCCCTGTACGAAAGTACGAGTACGAGTAAATTTCAAAGTTCCAACCACTGGTTATGGAAGTAGGACTGAAAATAAGTCCACTAAGAATAATAGTATGTACATATATAAGATGAGACCCATTAATTATATTTGTTAGAACTTACAGAATCATAGATAATTCAATAAAAAAGCAAAGATAAGTAATTGGTAGATACATGAGAAAACTGACACATAAGATAATACCAAATGGTGAAGTAACTAATTTAAAATAGGCCAGGGCGAGAGGAAATCCAGCTATAATATTTATACAAACATGTAAACACAGAGTAGGTATAAGTTGTTTTGTTGTTCTAATATTCTCACATAACTGAAAATTTAATATCTAATCAGTGTCATTTGGGTTAAGGATGTTCCATTTGAGAAAGTTTCCTTATTCTATGCAGAATCATCTGTGGGCACTTGAAAAAAGTCATGGAATTCGATGGATAAATTTTTTCGTTAGTTCTTTATTATTAAATATAATTCCAAAACATTATTTAAAGATTTTTTTCGAAATTTCACTAACTAGCCTACAAAGTCTTCAAAATATATATCTACCTGATAACGGCCAGTTAGTTTATGAGCACTCAATGCCAAACTATTTCTTTCGAAATAAATTTTTTCGTTATGTCTTAACAATCTTAGAAGAATCTAAAATATTAATTTAGTTTCCTAAATTAAAAACTTTTCATACAAAAATTTCAATAACTCCAAAAGTTGACATGACAGATTGACTTACAACGTTTACTAACAATGTCTCAACATCGGTTGAATTTGAGAAAAAATAAGCTGTCACAACAGTAATGATTATCTGTAAAATTATTTTTTAGAAATATGTCGGATATTAGCTACAAGATAGTTTTAATATCTAAACAAGTTACAAAAAGTTATCATACTTTATCATATAGTAGATTTAGCGCAAAAAATTAGTGTTTCGTCAGATAAAAAATAACCTGATCCGGATCTTATTTTCGGTTCGAAAAATCCCAAAAACCCCGAAAAATTTTAGCACGCAGTGGGGGAATATAGGGAGAGCTCTTCCCTATGAGACTCGATGGATTAGCCGGCCGGCAACTCTGTTGAATGAATGAAAAAGTGTTCTGCCTTTGCCTATTCCTTTAGAGCTTATATGCTCCAGCTTATTTACCAATAGCTTTCCCAAGATAAGTTAGTGGCGATAATAAACTTAGATAATAGGCGACTAAAGTCTCTGGGAATGGCCGTTTGTAATATTCTTTGCACCTTCCTGCAAACTTCCGTTAACTAGAGCGACATTGCTCTTCACGTGTTTTTAGGATGATATCCGCCTTACACTAGCTATGATAACTTTTGCCAAAACTCCAAACTGTTAACCTTATCTGGATTTATATTATCCTGATCTTATATTATTCGGATCTTATAAGTCAATGTCAACATAAGTCTAATACCTATCCATCAAGATTCTTGCAAAAACCTTTACTAATGATTCTCTTGAAATTATGTCAAAAAATATTTTAACTTACATCAATAATAACCCAAAAATACGTAAACCATCGCGAGCGATTATTCTCGTAATTAGATACCCAAATAGTTGCTAATAATCTTTCCATTATTATTGCATGACAAAGAAAGTTTCGAAAGTACATTACTACACTGTAAACAAAAACCACAATTTTAGGAGAATAGACCATTTCGTTTAAGACCAGACGATGTATGAGAACATAAGATCGGACTTAAAATTAAAAAAAATAAATTTGTTTACTGAATATTGCTTCGTAATAAAAATGTGCCCCAGTGGCCAAATTTATTACCGTAAAACCTGTATTAAACTCACTCAAATAATTACTACACTTTAACCCCTCAACAGATACCCTAAAACACGTTCAAATTTCAAACCTCGTATAATTACCTCCCTCGATTAATTACTCCCTCCAGCGGAAGGTCGAAACAATAATTACCCAGGGTAGTTATTAAAGGATATACAGTATATAAAATTCATGCAAATATCAAAATTTTTCAGAAATTAGTTTAAAAATTAAGCCAAAATGGCTATAGTTTATCGCAGTTAATATTCTTCACAACACTACTATTTAACCGTGTTCCCCAACTTTATAAGTGAAGTTTGATTGTAACTATATGGGATTGAGGTCGTGTTGATTTATTTGCCTGCTTATTTTAAATTTGTCTGATAAAGCCCGTATTTCTGTTATGCTCAAACATAATTTATATAAAATTCGTGCCAACTTTGAAGTACAACGCGCAATCTTTGATTCTGTATATTTACATATGCGTCTCGACAAAAAATTAATAATTAATTAAATTAAACATACAAATCGTTCGAAGAAAAATAACCAAACTTTGAGATTGGAGAATAAATTTTAAATTTGGATGTAAAACAGATGTTTTTAAAATTAAATAAAAATTTAAAGCCGAGAAAGGGCCAACCAAAAATATATTTCCAAGTAAATCCAAAATATTAAAAATTAATAAAAAGAAATATTCAAAAGAATTTGAGGGTTGGAAACTAGTTATTTGGTGGGTTATATTGTTGTTGCTGTTATTGTATCCGTCGCTATTGTTAATATTTTCCATTGAAATTTTTTAAAATAAAATCTGAATAAAAATTAATAGTTTTCAATTTTTTTAATGAAATTACAAAAACTCGAGTATTTTAAGAATATTATAAAAATGGTGAAAGTAAATTGTATAGGGGTATTTAAACAGCCGGTTTATTAAAGTAAAAAGCCTCTGCCTGCTTTAGTCCAATCAGATCATACTAGCTTTCTATGCACTGACTGATCTCCTTCGCTTATCCACATCCAAATCTGCCTTCATTTTCATAGCAAATTTCTTATTTAGATAAAGTATGGTTGTGTGCTTGTTGTTTAAGTCTCAAACAGAGTTTATAAATTTCAGATTTGCTCGTACTCGTACTTTGTACTATCCCTAATTCTGGCTTTGTACTCATACTTCGTGCCGGCTATTTTTGGCCTCGTACCTCGTACTCGAATTTCGTACCAAAGTACGAGTACGAATTTTGGTATGAGCTTATAAACACAGGGGGCAGGCACATGATTCTCTTTGCTTACATAAAATATTTCCAAAATATTATTTTAACCTCCAAAATTGCATTTATTTTTTAAATTAATTTTTAAAATGTTTTTGTTTTAATAAAAAAGAAAAATGAAATAATTTAATTAAAAATAATTTTTTAAATAAGGAAATTAATTAATTAATAAAATTAAAGAAAGAATTATTTTAATTAAAAGAATTCTTTGCAGGTGAAAAAGAAATAGTTAAATGAATATAAAAAATTTTTGTATATTATAGTTTGAATATTTAGTTATTTTAATGAATTAAAATAAAAATATTTTTACTATTTTAAAAACTTAAAAAAAGAGAATAAGCCAATGAGCCAGAATAAGACATTGAGCTTTTGCATTAGGCAAATTTTTAAAACTAAAAAATTGGTAAAAGTTGTGTTAAGATTTTCATGAGAAAAAGCATTTTCACAAGTTTTAAAGAATAAAATTAGAAAATGCAAGAAATATTTTAAAAATAAAACTTTATAGTTAAAAATAGAATTTCGAGATGTCTTTATGTGAATATATTTTGATTTAGTATTTTTGATAAAACCAGCTCTCAATAAGCATTTTCCCTGCCCAAAAAATTAAACGTCATTTTTTTGTTTAATACAACATTTGGAAAAATTTATTGACAAAATTTTTTATAAGTTAACTCCTTAACCTAAATATATAATTGAAAATAATGTTGTTTTATTATAAATACTAGGGATGGACACGGGTTATCTGAAATCAAATAAAAATCTGATAAATTGTTGGAAAAAATAATAACTGATTTTTTCTCTCCTAATTAGGGTCGGGCCGGCCCGGTCTGGATCGGCATCGAATTTTGGCCCGAAAAAGACCCGAAAAAAAATGACTCGAACGTCGGCCCGACACGAAAACGGCAACCCTACTCCTATATCTAGTTTTACCTCAAAATACATAGATACAAGCTTTAATTAAAATAATTTTGTAAACAGATTTTTGAAAATTTATATAAGATTTTTGTTTCACAAATTTAATAATTAATTAAAGTAACCCAAAATTAGCTTAACATTAAACTATAAATTGCAAAAAAAATTAATTAAGTGTGAATATTTGATGAGAAAATTATTTTAAAACCTTAATTAATTATTAGAAAATTCTCATAAAAATCATAAATCTGAAAAAAGCAACACGTTTGTTGGAATTTACCTTAATTGGTATTTTTTGAATATTTATTTAATTTTTTTTAAATGTCAAAAAAAATTTTTTGTAACTTAAAATATTAAAAATGATATAGTATAAATAGAAATTAATTGAAAAAATATTTTTGGAAAGTTTTTATTTAAAAAAATTATTATTGTAAATATGACGCATTTTTAATTTAAGAATATTTTTTAAAAAGAAAAATAAAATTTTGGTGAAAATAAAGATTAAAAACAATTTTATATAAAATGTAAAAAATAAAAGTCATTTGAAAATTGAAAGAGTAAATGAAATATATGCCGCAGTTGGCAGCATATTACGCAAAGACCCTAAAAAAGGGGAAAGCAAAATTTTAAAAACAAAAAGAACAGAAATGTGGCCTTTCAAAGTCAAAGAAATTGGCTTAATACAGAAGTTTGTTAAAAAATGTTTATCATTTATTTGGTTTCAAATTTAGTATTGGATGATGATGATTTTTTGTGTTCAAAGCATATGAAAATTTTTGATTATACATATGTAGGGTTTTGGAAGTACATATATGGACGTTTATGGACGTATCTACATAATTAACTTTCGGTATAAAATTATAGCAAATTGAATGTGAAATGATATAGGTAGTTTCTCACAACTGTATACTACTATAGTAAATCGATGGTCCTCTATCGAATGGTACATTAAATAAATACCGAATTTTTGTACACAGTATCCGATGTTCCCTTGTCAGATATATTTAATATAGTATTTTTCAAACTAATTTTTAGTTTTTTCTAAATTGTTAACCCAAAATTATTTTTTAATTAGGAAAGTACATTTAAAATTTCTATTTAAAAAATTCATTGTTTAGTTGAAATATTTAAAAATAAAAAAACTTAAAGTAAATAATAAAGGGCAAATTTAATGAATTTATGGGAATATAAATAGATTCAAAAATATGGGTAGTAATCACAATAATTATTAAAAATAATTAAAATGAATATTTTAATTTCTATCCTCTTTTTTGTTCTTTTTAAAGGTTTGAATGGTGCTTCTCCTCCTTTCGGACAACTTTCTGTAAAAGGTAAACTTTTTTTGAGAATTTAAAGTAAACGAGTCACACAAAAAAGTGTCAAATTTGCAAGAAGTGTGACCTAAACACATTTCAAGATTCTGAATAAAAAATGACTGAAAGTCAGGGATAGTTAAAGTGACTATAAATTTAAAAACTAATTTAAGGTAATAAAGTCTATGGATCTAATAATCAGCCTGTAGTGTTGGCGGGAATGTCCCTCTTTTGGTCTCAATGGAGTGAAGGCTCTGTCTTCTATACAGCAAATACTGTTCAGTCATTAAAGTGTAATTGGAATGCTAATGTTGTTAGAGCAGCTATGGGAGTAGAAAATGGCGGTTATTTAACGAATCCAAGTGCTGAACAAGCTAAAGTTGAGACTGTGATAAAAGCTGCTATAGCTCAAGGAATTTATGTAATTGTTGACTGGCATGACCATAATGCCCAAAATCATGTTGATCAGGCGGTGAGTTAGAAGTTAATTTCGAGGGACCACTAATCTGTTTAACATTTCAAGAAGTTTTAATCTTAATTATGTTAAAAAATAATTCTTGAGTCAACATCTGTATTTAATCTCTCTGTGGTTTCAGTATTTAATCCGCATAACAATTAGTCCTTAAGAAAAATACTCTCATACATAACCTGAGTTTGTTTTAGACAAAACAATGCCCAGTATTAATCTTTATTGTTTTACAGATCAATTTCTTCACTTACATTGCTAAAACATACGGATCAAATCCAAACATTATTTACGAGACTTTCAATGAACCTTTACAAATTGATTGGAGTATTGTTAAAAGCTATCACGAAAAAGTCGTTGCCGCCATACGCAGATATGACAAAAAAAATTTAATAGTACTCGGAACAACAACATGGTCTCAGGATGTAGATATTGCTGCAGCAAATCCAGTTAGTGGATCTAACCTTTGCTACACTCTTCACTATTACGCGGCTTCCCACAAACAATCTCTTCGTGACAAAGCCCAAACAGCCTTGAACAAGGCAATAATCTGTCAAAAATTCTTTCCATACTTTGCTTATAATTTAAGGGAGTTTGCATTTTCGTAACAGAATACGGCACTGTTGATGCCAGTGGTGGAGGCAGTATAGATGATACCTCTTCAAACGAATGGTGGTCTTTCTTAGATTCAAACAAAATTTCTTATGCCAATTGGGCAATAGATAATAAAGCTGAGGCAGCAGCTTCCCTCACCCCCGGAACAACTCCATCACAGGTTGGGGATGATTCTCGGTTGACAGCTTCGGGCAAATTGGTGAAAAACAAACTTAAATCTATGAAAAATGGTATTTAATCTAAAAGTAGATAAAATTAACAAAACATTTCCATTTAGGTATCAATTGCAGTGGTTGAACTTCTCTTCTAATTGATCATTTTTCTATATAAGAAACTGATAATACATATATGAATTTTTTCCTAGAATAATTTAGTACTAATGATTTAGTTTGCTTTTAGAATTATAGATTGATAAATTAAAATGATAAATTTTTCTTAATTAAAAATTTCTGAATCATTGATTTCGATTTATGGTGTTTTCTAATTTAATATGCTGCTTTTTCTAATTTAATATGCTGCTGCTCTTTCATGAAAACAATTCTCACAAAACCCTAATCCTGTGATTTTTTCTCAACTCTACTTCCATTAGTATACGTTGACTTTTTTGGATTGTTCCGTCAACGGGGGATGTGTTCTGTCAACGGGGAATGTGTTCTGTCAACAGGGGATAGTGTTCTGTCAACGGGGGAAATGTTCCGTCAACGGTGGATTTCCGCTGAAGACTAATTCCGCTGAAGACTAAAATTCCGAAAAGTCTTGGAGACGAAAGTTCCAGAGACAAAAATTCGAGGATTAAACAAACTAAATAAAATTATTCGATTTATGCAATTTCCACTTATTTCCGCGAGGTTGGACATAAGATAATTAGAGGGAAAATCTATTTTCCCTCTCTCAAGGCAATCTCTCTCTCTCTCAAGGCCAAATTTCTTCTTACAATAGAACGGGATTTTTTGGATTTTATCTGTATTTATCGGTATCGGTATTTTGGAGGAAAAAACCGTTCGAATACAGAATGTTTTAATCCTCAATTAAAAATGAAAACTTTTATCAAAAAATTACGAAACAAATATTGTTTAATGTTATCTACGTAAAAAATTTTAAAAGTATAAATATGTATTTTAAAAATAAAAAATATAAAATAAAAATATTAAAAATATTTTAAATTTTAATATTTTTAAAATTTTAAAAATAAAATAAAACATAAAAATTTAATTAAAAATATAAAAATTTTAAAATAAAAATAATTTTAAATGTTTTAAAAAAATCTTAAAAATAAAAATTTTAATATTAAATTTTAAAAAATAAATATTTGTATAAAAATTTAAAAAATTTTAAATAAAAATTTAAATAAAAATATTTATAAAAATTTAAAAAAAATCCCAAAAAAATTTTACGTTATAAACGTTTAGCGTTTTCTTTCCAATAAAAAATTTTTCTCATCTCGAAATCTTTGTCCTAGTCCATAATTCTTTTGTTTTTCTTTACAATGGCATCTTAATATAAATTTAAAAAAATTCTAATTAATTAAAATGTTTTTTAATATTTTACCCAAACTCCAATTTTCATGATTTCCATCATTGAATTGCTTAAATTTTATTAAAAATTTAAATTTTAAAATAGCCAATAAACCGGTTCCTCGTCTGCCAACATCTTCTCCGAGTTGTGATTCATTGGTGTGTTTGAGGTTTCTGAGTTGAAAACATTTTGATGATAAGTTGACATGTACGGGTTGTACATTTGTTGAGAAATTTGAGACATGGGGGGAATAAATGCAGAGTTAATTTGGGTGTTATCGTTCATATTTCCAAATGTGATTCCAGACTGATAATGAGGTTGAGGCTTGGGTAACAGATTGTTTGGAGTTTCTTGAACTGAATGAATATTCCCTAAATAACTTCCAGTTCCCAACGAATGATTAGGTAAATGATTAATGTTGCTACTATGTCCTTCCATCCATTGTTGTTTATGCTGAGAAGAATGTCCAGAATAATGCAAATTCAAGTTATGATTTTGTCCACTTGGATATATTCCTCCATGATTTCCAAAATTTGTAGGAGTTAAATGGTGATTATCTGAATTTTTTAGTTTATATGGGACGTTTTATGGGATGTTTTTATATGGTGCTTTCTATTAAATTACGTGTAGATTTGAATTTTAAAAACGTAAAACGGAAGGTGGAAAAACTTGAGAAAAAAAGATAAGATGACAAAGTTAGAAAAGTTAAGCAGGATTTTTCTACCAAAATACAAAATAATTAATGTTGTATGTTCCAACACTGCTTGCTCCTTGATTACCTTGAGAAATATTCTGAAGAAAATGTTGATCATGATTTAAACTCGATGGTCCTTCATTTGCAAAGTGATGGAGACCAGGACCTGTAGCATTCGAAATTTGATTTGGATATAACTGGCTTTGCTGATTTTGCATAGAGCTGATCATTCGTCGTTGGGCTTGTCGGCCAGTGTTTAAGCCAGTAACTTTAAATTTAAAAATTTTGCGAATTTTATAATCAAAATTTTTTGTTTCAGCTAATTTTCCATTGCTAACACTAAACAAGGGTGAAGATCCCGAGTTGTTTTACGTTTCGATACTTCCTTCACTAAGCAAATAAGCTTATTCCATGAATAAGGAAACGATAACCTTTCTATGTACATGACTTAATCTAATAGAAAAATTTTTTTAATCTCATTTAAATTTTTAATAAAGTGAATTAAATACAGTATTTCACATAATGTTTAAGATTAGCAGCATCAACAGGAATAAATATCGTTTGTTTTGGCTTTACCTTTCGTTGCTTCTCTAAATTTAATAAAATCATAAATTTAAAGTTGAGTCCAAAATTGGGCCACCAAAGAGAAAAGCAAACGAATTAAAGACAAGGGGGTAATTGTAAGGTTATTGTAGTAACCTACTTCTTTTTTGTTCCGGTATCTGTGGATCCGTCTGTGTTGAAAAGTGTTGCATCATATATGAATTATCATTTGAATTTTGTCCAAAATTTGTATTTTGGTTATCTTGTATATGTTTTCCATCAGGAAAATTATTTCCATTCGTTCCATATACGCAATAAACATTAATATTTTGAATGAAAATATTCAAAAAAATTAATTTAGAAAACAAAATAAAAATCATTACCCTGGAAAAATAATAAAATTTTATTTAAATAAGGACTCGGCAATGATTTTAAAAACATTATTACTGTAAAGCATATTAGCTATTTAATCCCCAAGGCTGCGCAGTAGGCGGCATGGTCACATCAGCCGGTCTACTGAAGGTGCTGGTAACCGCCACTAGCTGAAGGAAAAAAATAGCTATACCCAGCTGCTTTACTATATTTAATTGCTTATTAACGCTCTATTCAAAATTGTATTTTTAATTTGCCTTATGAATTTGCCTTATGAAAAATCATATGATATTTTCATATGATTTTTTCATATGATTTTTTCATATGATTTTTTCATATGATTTTTTCATATGATTTTTTCATATGATTTCTTTCACAAGACCAAGTGCAAAATGCAACGGCATTTTCAAAGACATGTTTAGTCGGCAAAATATATTCAAAGAAAATATTTTTAAAATTATCGAATTTTCAAAAGGAAAAAATAATTATTTTTGAAATTCCCGACAAATTTGAAGCGGATCCGACAATTGAGAACATGACTTTTGCAGAAAAATCTAAAAATACTAAACAAAGACATGAAACACAACTAAAATAATAACATTATAAAGACCCTATTTCAAACAAGCAAAACTAGACCCGATACACCAAATCTAGTTTGTGCCCCCCTGTGTAAATGCCAGAATTAAAACAATTCTAAAACTTGTACTGAAAATAATTTTTTAAACAATTGTTACGCAAATTTCGGGGTCGCAGCTGTCGTGTGGCCACGGTCATATAATAATTTGATTCTAGATAATAAGTTAATGATCATCATCAAAATAAACTTGGACACAAACGGTTAACCAAACCGGAACCGTTAACCGGGGTTCGAAAACCGCCGATAACCGAAAACCGTGAGTAGCGGTTAATAACCGGTTGTTGTCCAAAACTACAATTTAAACTTTTAAAATAAAATTTTTCTTCTATTTTTTCTAACCCATTAGTTTTCGATTAAAATTTTTATAAGGGTGCTTATAAAACACATATTAAAAATGAGAGAAAATTAAAAATCTTGTAATCGTGTTTCTGAAAGAATTTCTTGTATTAATATAATGAAATTATAAAAATATAAATTTATTTAATTAATTAAATTGTTAAGAGAAAATATAAGAGGAGTTAAAATTTTTAATTTTCCTCTTAATGATTCCATTGCCTAGCTTATAGAAAAACGCGCGCTCATGACATTCCACGATTTTCAAGAGTGCATCATTGATTCATTAAAAAAATATATTTTTGAGTCTTGAAAAGTAAAATTAGGCCCTATACGCAAATAAGGGCGCCTTGATTTTTTATCATTTTTTCTTACACCTTAATATACAGGGTGTTTCAAATAAAAAGCACTATTTGAAAAATTCATAACTTTTTACTTCGTGACAAATTTTTATTAAATTTGGTATTTTATATCTATATTTTATGGGATTTTTTGACATTAAAATTATGTCTAAATTCTAACCCTAACTCTAACATATTTCAATTTCGTACTCTACCGTTCTCTTTTCTCCTCCTTTTCATTGCGTGCAACATTTTAAATTGGTTAAATTTCTTGTTTCCTTCAAAAATTTACTGGTAATACAAACAATTTATTTGAATTTTTTAAACAAAAATTTGATATTTAAAAATAATCTGAGAAAAATGTAAAAGGGGAACATTTTGAATTGGTTAAATTTGCTTGGTTCCTTCAAACGAAAGAAAGTTAAAATACATCTGAGAAAAATATAATAAGGGTTAGATATGTTTTTCCTATTTAATGAATAATTTTTAAAAATTTTAAATTTAATCTCTTAAAAATTTAATCTAATTTTTAGTTTTTAAAAATTAACATTTTATTTAATTTGTATATTTTAAAAAGGAACTTTTGAAAAATTATATTTTTTGAAAGGAAAGCTGGAAAAAATTCTATAAATGCAGTAAATTTTTTCTGTTTTGCACTAATCAAAAAACATTTTAATTAGAAAACTTCACAACTCCATACCCGGTTTGGCGAACGACTGTGTGTGGACAAGATTTTCTTTGTTTTTTTACAAAAAATTGGGATTTAGTATAAAATGGATGGTCAGTTTTATGTAATAAAATAATTTTTACATTTTTGCTGTAGTATTTAATTATCAAAACCTAAAACATCAAAGTAAAAAAATTAATTAAATAATGTTTCTTAACATTTGTTCCGTGAAAAATAAATTTTTGTAGAGTTAAAATATTGTTGCTGCGAACAATTTTACATGTATAAGAAAGCAATGTATTTTAATTATTTGTTACTTGCCGAAGAAATAATGGCAACCAATGACCCATCAACAATCAAAAGCTCGGGAATGCTGATACAATTTGGCAACGACAAGCAAGCGGAACAGAATTAAATTGTCGAAATTTTAATCATGAAGTAGAGAAAAGTTAAAAATGGCTGTTTACTTTTTTAAAAATGTAAACATTAAATAAAATTATATTAAAGGTAATGTATATATAACATGAGAAGATCAAATCTAATGTGAAATTTGCTAATTTTTCTTTCACTAAAAAATTAAAGATGGATGAAACTGAGCCAACTTTCTCTGAAGTACATTTCTGCTAATTTCTAGTAATTAATCTATATGAGATTTCTAGAATCAAGAATATTTCAAAAACTCCACTCCAACATTAAAAATTTTAATAAAATATTTCATTTAATAAAGAATTTATTCGACATCAATTTCAAGAATATAATTTTAAATATAAAACAATGAATTATTGTACTTTTCTAATTTCAACGGAAACATTTTATTTTTTATCGAGTGGGCGAAGCTTCAAAACTTCTTCAATACCTAATAATTTTTTATTTTATTTAAAATTAGATTAACTAAAAATACCTTTAATAATAGCTACTTCAATTACTTCTTGAGTTGATTGTGTAATTTTTGTTGTTAATGACAATTCAGGATATGTAGGAGTAAAAATGGTCATTGACTTGTGTTGATTTATTTGCCCATTTTGGTTTTTGATTAAGAAAATAGGGTATAGCCAATTCCTTAAAATGTGTGTGATATGTTTTTTATGTTCTCGACTCGAAATTTTATATTAATTTTATAATATCATTAACTATATCTCGTCCTGTTATCGTAATTTCACAGTCTTCCTGCTCCTAACAAGGGAACATTGTTTACTGTAAGTGCGAATTTGATATATTTTTTGGTACCACTCATTAGAGGACCCTCGATTTACTATTGTTGTTTGCGAGTTTTTAGCGAAAATACCAATCCCAAGGCTGAAACTGAACGGCCATAACTCGGCCCAAACTAATTTTGCAAGAAACCCTGCACACAACAATAGTATATCGAGGGTCCTCTATCGAATGGTACCAAAAAATATATCAAATTCGCATTCGCACTTACAGTAAACAATGTTCCCTTGTAAGCTTGGAATTTCGAATCTTAAAGTTATTATCGCGATACCCCCAACTTAATATTTAATTTATTTCTTTTAAAATACCATGTAGAATATGTAAAGAAAAATCTTTCCACCAATTCCAATAAATTAGCTCCAGGATATAACAAAATTACTTTAGTCAACATCAAAGAAATAGAATTTCCATCGAGAAATCCCTTTTGACTATTATAAATATTATTTTCTAAAATTTTTTAAAAATTTAATTTTAATTTTCCAAATTTACAAAAAAACCTTTTGCCCAATTTTTTAAATAAATAAATGACTGATTAAAAATATTTTTTTCTTTTTCATTTTTATTTTTTAATAAATTCTCCAAATATTCAAAAGTTTTAAATAAAGACAGGTTATAAAGAATTGAAGAATTTTGTTGTTTGTCAACAACCCCTTCTTTATTTAAATTTTTGTAAATTTTCCTCATCAAAGTTTCTATCCATTTTGAATCATTTGAGGGGATTTTTTGTTCTTCTTTATAAACAAAAAATATTTCAATTTCTGTCCCATTAATTTCTAAATAAATTTTATCGTCAGAAGTAGAAGAACGATGTACATTGTTGATTGTTCCATGAAGGCTTTTCTTAAAGTTAAATAAATTTAAATGTTGGTAAATAAATAATTGTCTTATTCAGACCTGCTCATGGATACGGATATGGATACAGATAATATCAAAATGGCTGCGAATATCCGCCTGTATCCGTCGTAAATATGCGGATACGGATACCAAAATCATTATCCGTGAGCAGGTCTGGTCTTATCAAAGAAATTAAACCTATGAAAGAGTTCTTTATAATTAAAGCAAAATCATGCGACTTATTTTTTAAGGAATATGTTATGCTGTGTTATGTTATGTTAGTTGTAATTTAGGTTAGCATGTTTGCCACTGAACTTTTCAATAACAGCGATAGCTATTGGGCAACATATGGATCAGTGGGGTGCCGAAACAAATTTTAAAAAGCAAAACATGAAGGATAAAACACCAAAAAAGGCGAAAATAAGGAAACATAATTCTAAGGAAACATAATCATCTGTTGACAGTTATTGTTCGTTTTTCCTATATTATTATTTTCGAAAATCATTTGTTTTTACCTTGCAAATAAAACAGAAAAACGAATTTTCTGGACAATTATATACAAATGGAGGTTCACAAAACGTTGAAGGTTCTCCATTAAATATTTGTTTAGCCTTTACTTTTTCCTCTTCTTCTCCTTCACCTTTTCCTGTCCCTACAGCAACAACAATTGCTTGGATATGTCCTCCTAATTTATTGAATGGACTGGCCATTAATAATCCAAAATTGAAATTTTTTGTTAAATCAATCCATTTATCAAATAAAGTTTTCAAGAATTCCATTTGATTTTTAATATTTTTTCTATTCGGAAAAAATCTTTGATTAATTAAAGAATTTAAATTAAATTCCTCTTTTAATAATTCCATTGGGTCGTTACTTTTTATATTTATTTTATTTTGGAATTCTTCATCATTATTTTCAAAGGAATCTTCCTTTAAAGATAAAGGTTGAAAGCCATTCGGATTTATGTTTTCTTTGTTGGTATTGTCTTAAAAGAAAGTTTTTAATAAAGTGGCATATCAATGAGGAAAGAAAAGCTTGTTTCGTGAATTAGAATTTTAACTGTGTATGCATATGATGTGCAACATTATTATGTAGAGTTGTACCCCGAACCCCGACCGAAAATTGAAATTTTTTGTAAAATCAATCCATTTATCAAATAAAATTGCCATAACACGAACCCCGGTCCAAAACAATGTGAAAACCCCATCCCCCGACATGTTCGCCCCCGAACGTTCGGGGCAAACCTTATTTTTAAGAAAACTCTTGATCCCAATTCTCTTACGATTATCTCACTTCTTTTCATTAAAATTAGTCTAGATAAAAATCAACAAGATTAAAACAAAAAATATTCCAACTGTGTCAACCAAATATTTTCAATTTTAATTTCAAAAAAGTCCAAACCTAATTCAATTAATTCCTTCATTTGTTTAATTTCTTCAACTCGTTTCTGTACATTTAATATCAACAACTCCTTTTCATCATCTTCCTCCAAAT
This sequence comes from Meloidogyne enterolobii, assembly GCA_963681835.1. Taxonomy (NCBI): domain Eukaryota; kingdom Metazoa; phylum Nematoda; class Chromadorea; order Rhabditida; family Meloidogynidae; genus Meloidogyne; species Meloidogyne enterolobii. Next base: position 532,497 of record CAVMJV010000082.1, on the reverse strand, counting down.
TAAACATTTTATAGACAAAATGTCTCTGATTTAAGCCGAACATTCCCTCCCAAATTATTTGGGTTTCTTTTACAAAATAATTACAAATTTTTTGAAATTTTAATTTTTCTTTAATTTTTTCAATTATTTTAAAATTTCCAAAAATTTCTTTTTTATTCATTTCTTCAAAAATAATTTTTCCTTCAATTTCTATTAATATTTGAATTAATAAATATTCCAATTCTTTTTCTATTTTTTTATTTTCTTTATTTTTTAAAATTAATTTATTTTTTATTTTTTTCCATTTTTCTTCCAATTTATTAAAAATATTTATTTTTTCTTTTTCAAAATAAATATCAAAAATATTTTTATAAAAATTCTTTAATTTCTCCAAAAATTCAAAACGCTTTCCAATTTCATTTACATAAATTCCAACATCAACAAAACTTTGTGAGATTGCCTGTTTTCCTTTTTTAAATTCATTAAAAATTAAAAACAAATTTTTATCTTCCGTAAAATACTCCAATTTGATGGTTTCTTCATGATTTTCATTTTTTTCTATTTTTGTTTCTTCCTTTTTAATTTCTGATATTATATCATTCTCTACTGTTATTACTTTTTTCTTCTCCTTAAAATAAAATATAGGCAATTTTTTGGATATATCATAATTAATTTAAACCTTTATGTCCGTATTTATTTGTGGAATTATTTCAAGTTCTTTATCTGTTTGATTCGTATTCGTTCCAATCACCTTAATTTAATTTTAATTATACCTGAACGGCCCTTATTTTCTATTTAAGATAGAATTTTAAATATACTATTACATATTAATTAGCTCGATTAGGAACTTTTTGTCTAGAAGATAGATTATAATTATTTTTAAAAAATTGAATTTTGTAATCTTTTTAAAATATGCACATGATATCGCCAGGTTTTCTTCGCATCATCAAATTATTTCGCAGAGATATGATCAGCATTTTTTCATAACCTTATTTAGTTATGCCAGATTTCATTGAAATTAGATTATGAAAGAAATCAAATGATATATAATATTTGTGTCTTTTTATAAGTACATAAAAAATTCTTTAAGATTAATCACCTGAATTTTCCTATCTGATTTTGTCTTCTCATTTTTTCGTTTATTATCGGGTTTAGCTGTTGCTTTTACATTCTTTTTTGTTTTCTTCATTTTTATCTCTTTATTTACTGCTTGATTCTTTTCAAGTTTTATTTTATGATTATTCAATATCCTTATTAATTTATTAGTACTTTTTTGATCAAAAAAACTTTGAAGATTTTGAGTTAATCTTTCCTGCCCCTTTTCTTCTTCAATTGCTATAATTTATATTTTAAACTTTAGAGCCAAGATATTGGTGAAAATTTATTTTAAAACTAATGGTATGTCAGGTTACTTTTCCTGCTCTGACTATATTTTTTCATCCTTTCGTACACGATACACCTATATCGCTCAAATATCAATTAAGAACCTCTAGTAATCTAACCCCTAGTAATCCCCCAAAGAAGGAAAAATTCCCGAAAATCGAGAATTCACGACGATTTCCCGATTCACGAAAATCGTGAATTCGAAAATTTCGGAAATTCACGAATCACGGAAATCGGGAATTTGATTTTCTGTTGGCGCGATCCCTGATGTGCAATATTAGAAATTTAGATCAGGATTCACAGCTTTAGCGGCAATTTCAAAGTTTTTGGATTTGAAGAGGGTCAAAAGGACATACATAAATCCTTTTTTATCGCTGAAGAATAGGGGTATTTTGGTGCAAAAATCAAGCAATTATTAAAAACTCTAAACTTTTTGAGAGGTTTAAAAGAAGTTTGGAATCCTCTTCAATTAATAATTTATTTATTGTAATCCAATGCATCTCAATTAGCCAATTTTTAAAATCTTGAGAAGTTTTGTTGCTATACTCTTTATTTCCTAATTCAATCCATTTTGCAACAAATTCCTCTAATTCATTTGGTTCCTAAATAAAATTTAAATATTGTGAGATTGTATCGCGAAAAAATTTGCTCGATATCTCGCTTTTCTATTCCTTAATTCATAGTAAATGACTATGATCTTTGAAAATTATTTATCTAAGGAAATGCATTCAAGAGACTAAATGATAAAACCTCTAGAGGGGAGCTATTTTAGAAGGGGGGGGGGGGTTATTTTAGAGGTAGGGATTATTTTTTTCGATGTCCAAATTTTTTAAAAAGCTAAAATCTATCACCAAATTTTGAATAAATTTTTCTAAAATTTAATAGAATTCATTACTAACTAAATCCCTTAATCCTTCAGTATCTAGTTATATCCCTCCAATCCCCGATATCCCCCATAATCATTTCTAATCTTATTGAAATAAGAGACCCAACATTGATTTGCTTTGAAAAAAACAATGCAAGAACAATTAAATATTTTAGGGGGGGGCTATTTTAGAGAGGGGGTTATTTTAGAGAGAAGGGGTGGTAGTATTTTTCTATCTACCTCTAGGGGGGGGGCTATTTTAGAGGGGGGTATCTTATTCGATCCACCTCTAGGGGTGGGGCTATTTTAGGAGGGGGGAGGGGTTATTTTAGAGGGGGGGGGGGATGTGTTATTTTAGTGAAAATACTGTATATAGATTACCACTATATTTCCATTGTGACTTAATTGATCAATTAACATATTTATATCTTCCATTTTACCTAATATTTTAATATTTTCTTCTTGAAAATGAGTTTCCTCTGTAATAAATAATCTTTCATAGTATAAATATAAAATAACATTTTGTTCTTCCCATTTAACTGTAAATAATCTCCTTCTGTAATCATTTTTCCATTTTCTTATATTTAAACAAAAATCTATCCATCTATACCAAATAAGATAATTTGCCATAATATGATTTATAAATCTTTTATTTTCATTTTGTGATGTCAACGACTTTGTGTAGTGAATGGATAGTTGATGATCGCCGATAAGCACTAAATTTTTGATTATGATTTACTTTTATTTGCTATGTATTTTAGGTCAGGTAACAACCCGACCCCGACCTCGACGGATTTTTTGGCAAAATCCCCGACCCGAATCCCGACATACTTTCCGCGGCAAACCCCGATCCCCGGCACACCCTTCCCCGAAGGGTTTTTTAGTGTTTTTAAATTCTCATTCCTCGAAGTGACAGCCGCGAAAATACCAAGGGATAATTTTAACTGATCTGCATATACCAAGGGAGTGAACTGGCTCGTAGAGATCGAGAATATCCCAACAAGTCTATGGATTTATAGAAGGGTTCCTCCAATAATTCTGTTTAGTTTAGCCGGAACTTTTATGTTTTTGATATTTTTAATTATCAAATTAAGTGACATTATATTCGATAAGATTTACTATTTTAATTTAATATTACATACATTCATTGTCGAGTATTTTCCATTTTTTCAAATAATTATTAAAATTTTCACCAACAAATATAGTTAAAAGAAAATAAATTGTTCCTCTTTTTGACTTAATCTCTTCCAAGATGCTTTTATCTTGATCAAATTTTTTATCAAAAAATTTTGCGTGGGTTGAGGCGAGAAATTTTCTAGTTGTAATATAACAATTCTCGTAGTAGTTTACATCGTTTTTTTCATCATTTAAGATAACATTAATGGCATTTAATCGAAGTGAAATTTCTTTAATTATATATCCAGCTTCTCCTTCTTTGGCTTTTTCAATTAATTCAGCCTTTTTATCTTGAAGCATTTCTACAATTGAGAATAAAATTAAAACTGAATATTCACTAGAATAAGTCAAATGAGTATAAGCATCATCCTTTACTTCACTAAAAATATTTTTAATTTCAATAAACTTTTGATTTTCTTCATTAATTTCATCATTTTTTAAATAATGAAGCAAAATATCTTCAAATATCTCTAATTTTGAGAGTAAAATTGAAGTGTTTATTCGATGCTCGGCTTGACTATAATATTTTTCTTCATCAAAGTCATGCATATTTTCTTCGGGAATATCCATTCTTAAAGCTTTCCTATACAAATTCCATCGATGTGTTGGATCCATTACAGCTGGAATTAAAAAATTAAATTTTGTATAATTTCTATTCTTGTACATATTATCAGTTTATAAACTTTTTAATAATTTTTTCTTCTCCATATTTCGCATTTTTATTATAATTTTAATCGCAACATTGTGACTTAATTTATTCGCTTAACTTTTTGTTATACGAAGAATTGTTCAAAACATAAAAAGTCTGTAACTAACTTTGACTTTGAATGTTTTGGAGAACCTTAGTTGAATATAATTTTTTTGTCCAGCGATATTTGCCAAGGCTGACCAAATAAGATTAACAGTTTATTCAACTGTAGGCGAAGGTCGAATGTGATAATTCAAAGGAAACGACGGGCTTGTTAGTTAAGTATGCTCCGTATATTTTCATAAGCCGAATGCTTATATTGTAATAACACTACACAACAATAGATTTTGATAGTTCCCAAATATTTCTTTTAAAATTAGCTTACATAAATGCATAATCGTTGGATATTGATTCTCCAATTGTTCTAATAACGAATAATCAACCAATTTTAACAAAGCCGTTTTTGTAGAAATTTTTTTGAAAATAGACTCATCAAAATCTTCTATTATATTAAATAGAGATTCATAATGTGAGATGTTCATTTCTTCCATAAATGAATCTGAAGCAAAGCAGGTTTCGATCACCTCTTTTATTTGTTCTTCATTCTCACATTTAATCTCATCTTCAAAAAGATCTATATCCTAAAATTATTTTATAATTACAAAAATTCAAATTGCCAATAAGGAATGCTAATTTCATTAACTTAAACATAAGCCAGCTTCAATTCTGTGACTGTAGAGTGATCCGTTCGAATATGGCCGGATCCAAAAATGGCCAGTTAGGTTTTAAACAACAGAACTCAAAATGAAAGTGGCTTATAGCTTGTTTTCATTTTAGTTGTAAATGTCGAAATTTTATTTACCGCTAAGAATAATATTTTTTTGCTAAGGATTATCAAGAAAATTTAAATATTATATTGATATTTTTGATACTTATTTAAAAATTACATATTTTGGAAGATATTTCCGTTGATCTAGTATGTCTATCCAAAATTTGTTTTTTAACAACTTTTCATTTTTAATCCAAAAATAAACAAATTTATAAACTTCACAAAATTTCTTCTCAGTATTCCAAAAATCAAAATTTTCTAAAAATCTCTTAGCCATTTCTAACGAATTTTCATTGAATTTTATAAATTCTTTTTTAAATTCTTCTGTCCAACTATAGTCACTCTCCTCGTTTTCGTAGTCTTGAAAACTGGAAAAAATTTTATATGCCCTTATATTTTCATCATCTTCCTTTTCGAAATCACAATTTTTGCCTGCACTTTCTTCTATAAACATTTTCAAATTTCTAATGTGGGAGAATAAGGAAAGCTTCCTCAAGTAATCTTCATCAGTATTTTCTGTTAAAAATTTATTGTATAATTCAAAATATTCTAATTCTTCTATTTCTAGATTTGTTTTATATTCAGCACTTTTAAATAAATCATTTGGCATTGCAATTGTTGCAATAAAACAATAAAAAATTATAATTGTAAACATTGCCTCGAAATTTACTGTTTAATTCAATTTCTGATTAAAATAAAGGGCAATCAACAATTCAAAATATTTGTATTTTAAGAAGATTTAAAAAAATATTTAATAATGTCTGTGAATTAAAAGGGCTTTAATGTAAATTAAGAAATAAATAAATGAAAGAAAGGCCCGACAGACATATGATTGCACTTTTAAGCATGATGCAATATTATTTATTTTCATCATGCTTATTGAGAAATTAACGTTTAGACGTAGTCTGTATTTTCAAAATACAATTTAAGAAAAAAATTAAAATAAAAGGAGGATAAAGTTTTATTATAGACGCAGTCTAGGGAGTTACTTTTCCCCGATTATTCCTTTCAAAACATGTAAGTGGACAGTATTTTTTGTAAGTCCATAAAATTTCACAAATTTTCCCATTAAATTAAATTGTAAAAAAGCATTGTTTTAAGTTAATAATATTGAGGTTTTTATTAAAACTATACTGAAACCCAAGATAGACTTAAGACAAAGTGGTTGAGCTTTTATAAATGCACACCCCTATGTCATTGAATTTTTTGGATTTCCATTTTTATACATCGAAATGTAAGAAATCTGGCCTCATGGCTTTCACGGATCTCAAAATTTTCGCCTTCGGTCTAGCACTTTCAGCGCCAAAATACCAAATAAAATTCAAAATCCCAATTTCCAATGAATTCTTCGAAATTATAGGTGTAGTGCGAAGGTAAGAATATTAAACCAAAAATTTTCCTTATGGGCCAAAAATTTTTTTTAGTCTTTTTAATATTTAGTCTTGAGTCTTGGTTTTAGCCGCTTGGGGTGCATTTTTGGTGATTCTGTATTGTTCCCGCAAAAGCTTGTGAATTTATAATTAAGTAAGCGACATTAGAGATTATAAATTTTTTGACTAAGAAGTAAAATTAACTATCTTTACATATATGAAAAGATAGAGCAGATTCAGGGCTACAAAATAGCATAAAAATAGCCCATATTTAGCCTTATTTTATTAATTAATACATAATTTACTTATAACTAGAGTTGGACAAAACGATACTGGTATCGGCCAACCCGAGACCGAGATTGACCGATACTCAAGAACCCGATACCGAGACCGATACCATCATTTTGAGCCGAGACCGATACCGAGAAACGATACTGACCGAGACTAACAGAAATTTTTATTTTACGTCAAAAAATACGTGTAAAAATAATTTATTCATTATTTTCATCATCCAAATCATCAGATAAATACTCTTCATCATCTGGATCCGATTCGATTGATGGTCTACTTAATCCGTCATTGGCTTTCCAAATATAACGATATCCGCCTTACATTCGATATCTCTCCAAATCCATTGATATCCCCTTAAACACCATAATCCCTCCAAATAACCCAGTATTGTATTTAAGCCTTTTAATTTTTAAATTACTGGGACTCAATTTAGCTAGATAAAGGGCAACCCAGTCGTGCGAACTCAATCGTGAGGGCTTAGTGAAACGCTCGGATTTTGCAAGGCAAATAAAGAAAGATTCACTCTTTTCGGCGCCGCAGGCGAAAATTTTTTGAAATTCAGAAGGCCAAAGGTCAAAAATCCTCAGTTTTATTAGAAAATAAAAGAAAATTGGGGTCTCTGAGTCAGTATCGTTTCTCGCCGAGAAATGGACCGAGAATATCGGTATCGGTTTCGAGAACGAGAATGAAAAAACCGAGACCGATATTGGAAAAAAGCCGAGAATCTCGGTATCGGTCTCGGTATCGGTCTCGTCTTGTCCAACTCTACTTATAACAGAAAAAATGACTTTATCAAAAATATATTTTTTAATATTATTATTTTCATTATCAACAATTATTTCAACAACAGATATAATTTATTCACCAGAGTATGATCAGTATAATAAAATCGAAACAAATTACCTTGTATTTATGTACAGAATATATTTAAATGGATCTACTAGTGAGGCATTTGTTAAGGAATTATCTATTAGATCATTCACTTGGAATTGGAAAAATTTTCTCGAGGCAATTATCATTAAGAAAGGAACAATATTGGAAAGCAATAGAAATTCTGAATTTGCTAGAGCTTTTTATCAATTATTAGAAGATTCAACGAAATTATTAAAGGAGATTTTAATTAGTACAACAAAAAATAATTCACCAAAACTTTTGTTGAATAAAAAGGAATTCTGTTTATTGTATCGTTTTCTAAATTTAATGGCAAAAAACAAAATACTTTTAGAAAATAAAAATTGGAAAACTTTTGTTAAAAATTGTTTAATTATTCAGGATATTGTAAGTGTCATAAGAATTTCGTCTAAAATCTTAATTTGGGTTTAAATATGTTAAAGCTCCTCAAGATCCTCTTAATCCGTTTATTTCCTCCTAATCAGCACAAGCCTTCAGTAAATCGTTTATTTCCTCTTAATCCCTTTAATAACCCGACATCTTCTTGACTATTGAAAATTGCTTTATTGAGAAGTATTATTCAATTTTTAAGCTAATTATCAAATAATTTAGGGAATATAGATGGGATAAGAGGAACTTAATCCTTATATATCTTTCATAATCCTTCTAGATTAGTCTTAATTCCTCCTAACCTCCAATATCTTCGTAATACCTCCACTTTCTTCTTAATCCTTTTAATAACGCGACATATCCTTAGCTATTAGAAATAGCTTTATTGAAAATTATTATTGAATTTTTAAGCTAATTATCGAATAATTTAAGGAAATATAGATGGGCTAAGAGGATATCCCCTTAATCCTTCTACATATATCTTTCTTAATCCTAAAGATTACTTCAATATCTCACTATATCGTCTTAATTCCTCTTACGCTCCAATATCTTCTTAATCCCTCCACTTAGTTAATACCTAGAAATAACCGGCAACCAACTTAATCTCTTTATATTTTCGCTTTAAATGTCAGAAAATATTTAAAACTACTTGTGACAAAACTTATTGTATACGATGTTCTTATGCTGTGGAAAAATTGTGGATGGGAGATGGAATTGAACCATCATGGAATGAGCCCAAACCGAAAGCACAACCGACTGTGCCACCATCCAACCCGATGTTGGGTTATTTATTTTCATTTATGTTCTTTCTGCAAGTGCGGACACAACAAAACTATTTAGAAATTAAATTTTAGGGGATATCTATTTTCAATGACGATATTTTATGTGAAACGACCGAACAATTTGACGATACTATTGATAAATGTTTTGCAAATCCTTCATTTCAATCTAAAATTGGATTATCACATTCTTTATTTTATAATCTATTCGAAGAAAATTTACAGCCTTTGATTTTTAAAAAAATTGAATCAAAAAAGTTTATGAAGAATTTAATTGGAAATGAAAGGTTTAATGTGATAGATAATAAAATACATGATGATATTCGGCAAGAAATGCAGATATGTAAGTTAATTAGAAAATGGAGATTTTTATAACTATCTTTTTATTGAAAAATACTAATATTTAAAAAAATTAAAAGTTCTAAAATTAGATTATGTAGTTTCTTGTTTATTCCTTATTTAATGGATCCGAGTTAAACCAAAAAACTGAGAACATAAAACTCTAAAAAATAAACATCCTAGTCTGGAACGAAACAATTAGTAGTAAACAAACCATTCTAGATGTAAGTATAAGTCGAGCTAGGGGGATAATTAAATATAACTTTAAATATATTCTGAACTCAATTTTATTAAATAAAACTCAGGTTAAGATATTTTTTAATTACTTGGATTCTGAATGTGAGGAATTACCAAATTTATTAATCCCCAAATAATGGATACACTTGATTTAGGTGTTATGCCGAGGGTTGCACGAAGTAGACGTGCAAAAGATTAACAGTTTATGCAATTGAGAAATGTACAATGTGTAGGCGAAGGGATTGAGCTGGAACAGACGAAGGAGATCAGGGACTAGTCGGGCTAGTATGATCCAATTAGACTGACGACTACAGTGGCTTTTATAGTAGTGTTATCACTACACAACATTAGGATAGAATATTTCGGCCCAGGGAGTATTTTAAAGTGAAGTATGATTGTATCTGGATAGTTATTAACAAGAGTCCGATTACGACTATGTATCTTAGTTAAATGATTATTTAATTTTGGGGGTTACTTGAAAAGTATTCAAGCAATTACTTTGATAGACTGTAATTATTCTTTTAGCAATATTGGAGCCTACGAATAGATGGAATTTATACAAAAAAATATTCCAGTACAATGTTCCTGAGGACAGAATGCATGATAATTATGCTTTAAAATATTTAACCAAAGAAGAATTTAAATTAAACAAAGCAATTTTGTTAAATTTAATAGAAAAAGCTGAGAATAAACTTTTAAAAATCTCAAATTATTCAAGTGAATTAGAGGATATATTTAAAATAATTAAATATAGGGCATATGAATCTATGAATAATGAATATAATGGCTCATTAAATATTACATTAACTTATTTAATGTTTTTAAACAAGAGAGTATATAAATTTGAAGATTTGATTAACTCTGGAAAGACAGAAATTGTTTTTAAAGAAATAAATGAATTTATTGAAAATATTCAAATTAAAGTTTATAATGAAGAAGATTATTTGAAACTGAGGGAATTCCTTAACGAGGATCATATGGAATTTTTGGGCAAAAAATTTAAAAATAAAAATATTCTTAAAGAGCTAAAAGAGAAAAAAGAAGCAAATCTTTTTTTCCTATTCCAGCTTTTGTATCAAAATTCAGAAACACATGCATTTTTGGATAAGTATGGACTGCTCGACACTAGTGGTAGGTGAACGTGTGAATTTGGATCTGGATATTTAAAATTCTGATGTCGGATCCGGAGTTTTTGAAGTGATCTATTTTGAAAATATAAAATGCCGAAACAACGAAATTTTCAGTTTAAAAAATAACAATTAATTTTTAAAAGCAAAAAAGCCACCCGATCCCAATAGAGATACCGAGACCGCTGCAGTCTAGTTAAGACACGCGCCTTTTTTCTTAACATTTATTGAATGATTAAATTTTTAGGAGAAAATTAAAATATTCATTTTAATTATTTAATGAGTAAAAGAATTATTTGAAAATAAATATTCTTAACGCTGCATAAAACCTTCTGGGGTAGCTCGGGGAAATTCTCCCAAGGGAGCAGGGGGTAAGGGTAATTTAAAAAGAAGTCACAAATCCCCCTACTTTTGTGGATGTATAGGGCAAAATCCGAATAATCTCTTAGATATAAGTGGATGAAATATTTAATTTTAAGACTAAAATTAAATAATTTAGTGCTTCTTGATAAGAAAAAAATATCATCATTTTATATAAAAGCATTGACAAAAGAACAGGAAATTGAACAAAAAGCTAATAAAATAATAGCTGATTTTCTTGTTTGGTTTAATTGGGGATATTCATTATTAAATGAAAAAGGAAAACGAAAGGATAATGAAAAAAGGACGAATATTTTGGCAGTTTGGAATGCTCAAAGATACAATCATTTAGTTCATTATCTTAAATTGCTTTGGATTGAGGAGTTTAGATTTGAGGAGACAAAAATTGAATTATTATGCAAGCTTGAATTGTTGAAATTAATGATTGAACGTTTAATGAAAGAAAAGGTTATTTATTAAATTTTGTGAATGAGGAGGGTGTTTTAAGAGTGGAGGGAATTATCTTAGAAGGAATGAAATTTTTATAAATTATTTGTAAAATATTTACATAAAATATTTTAGCTAGTTCCTGATATAAATGTAATCCTTGCTGAATGGGGCGTAATCGAGAGAGCAGAATATTACAAAGCAAACAAAAACATAAGCGAGACATTTGAGGAATGGCTAAGAGACAGACATTATGAAATGATAAAAAATTTGGTAGAAGATAATAAAAGTAATTTACTTGCAGTTCTGATAAAATGTTGGTATTTATTTGATTTTATTTTAAGGTGCTGGAGGAGGGTGTAGGTGTTGAAGAGGGGGGGGGGGGGTGTTGGAGAATGTGATGGAGAAGGGGTAGGGGCGGTCGGTTAAAGATATCTTTAAATGATAAGAACGCCATAATTATAATCAGAATCAGTAATCAACTACATCCTTACACTTAGGTCATAAACAAGCTTAGGAAGGGGCCATTCAAGCATCTTTATTTTGAAAATATAATTACTGAAATTTTAGTATTTGGAAATAATAGCCAGAAAGTATTAGAGGACAAATTAACAATTTTTATCAATAAGGAAAATATTAAAAAATTACTAATGAATTTGGCAAAAATAATAGAAATACAAAATAAAAATGAAAAAAGCAAGGGAAAGGCGAAAGAGAAGAAAAAAGAAACTGAAAGAAAATTTAAATCTAAAATTTCTGAAAACCCCAAAGATGATAAAGAGGTTTTTTAATGTTTACTAATGGAATTATAATATAAAAATATCATGCAGCCTAAATCTCTGTTTGAAAGTATATGAAATCACAAAAGTTCAGTAATCAGCAAGTCTAGACATTCCTGCCTACGATAATTATAAACTGTCTTCTATGTACATAGAGTTCCTAATCGAGCTAATTTACTATATATGTAGATAGGATATTTGAAATTCTTTTTTAAGTGGAAAATAAGAGCCATTCAGGTATAATTAAAATTAAATTAAGGTAATTGGAACGAATACTGATCAAGCAGATAAAGAACTTAAAATAATTCCACAAATAAATACAGATTTGAAGGTTTAAATTAATTATAATATATCCAAAAAATTATATTCAGTGCTGGGTATTTGGCATTTGTTGGCTCCGAGTTCCGAGGTTTTAAGTCTTGTGTCCGGATCCGGCTTTTAAAATCTTAGCTGAGCCAGCTCCCGAGCCATACCCAGCACTGATTATATTTTGATTTTAAGGAGAAGAAAAAAACAATAACAAAAGGGGATGATAAAATATCAGAAATTAAAAAGGAAAAAACAAAAAAAGAAAAAGACGAGAATCATGAAGAAAACATCAAATTGGAGTTCTTTACTGAAGATAAAAATTTGTTTTTAATTTTTAATGAATTTAAAAAAGGAAAACAGGCAATTACACAAACTTTTGTTGATGTTGGAATTTATGTAAATGAGATTGGAAAGCGTTTTGAATTTTTGGAGAAATTAAAGAATTTTTATAAAAATATTTTTGATATTTATTTTGAAAAAGAAAAAATAAATATTTTTAATAAATTGGAAGAAAAATGGAAAAAAATAAAAAATAAATTAATTTTAAAAAATAAAGAAAATAAAAAAATAGAAAAAGAATTGGAATATTTATTAATTCAAATATTAATAGAAATTGAAGGAAAAATTATTTTTGAAGAAATGAATAAAAAAGAAATTTTTGGAAATTTTAAAATAATTGAAAAAATTAAAGAAAAATTAAAATTTCAAAAAATTTGTAATTATTTTGTAAAAGAAACCCAAATAATTTGGGAGGGAATGTTAGGCTTAAATCAGAGACATTTTGTCTATAAAATGTTTAATTTGGAGGAAGATGAGGAAAAAGATTTTTTGATATTAAATGTACAGAAAAGAGTTGAAGAAATTAAACAAATGAAGGAATTAATTGAATTAGGTTTGGAATTTTTGAAAATCGTAAGAGAATTGAGATCGAGAGTTCCTTCATATGTAGTAATTTACGTACTACACTCTTCAGAAAATGATAAGCACACCCAAGTTTTAAGTAAAAAACATGATTAAATTTAAAATATCATAATTTTGTATATTTTTACGAATTACTAATTCATATTCAAAAAGAAAAAACAATCAGATAGAAATTATTTATGGGTAATATGGGATATAACTGTTGTTTCCTTAAAAACGACTGTCAGATAATTATAAGCTTATTATTATAAGCACCCCCTCAATTTCGGCATTAGAGGCCGTTCCAAAAATCTACAAAAATTCCGGTAAGCATATCCAGTTATGTCAATTGAAAATACAAGAGAAACTAAGTTCTGACAGAGTGTATAATGAGAGCCCGCAAATTTTTAAACAAAATTCTAATTAGAGTCTAGAAACACCATTTCCATTCCTCACTGATGTGCAACATTATTAAAAACTTTCTTTTAAGACAATACCAACAAAGAAAACATAAATCCGAATGGCTTTCAACCTTTATCTTTAAAAGAGGATATTTTAATTGAAAATAATGATGAAGAAATACAAAATAAAATAAATATAAAAAGTAACGACCCAATGGAATTATTAAACGAAGAATTTAATTTAAATTCATTAATTAACCAAAGATTTTTTCCAAATAGAAAAAATATTAAAAATCCAATGGAATTTTTTAAAATTTTATTTGATAAATGGATTGATTTAACAAAAAATTTCAATTTTGGATTATTAATGGCCAGTCCATTCAATAAATTAGGAGGACATATCCAAGCAATTATTGTTGCTGTTGGGAAAGGAAAGGGTGAAGGAGAAGAAGAGGAAAAAATAAAGGCTAAACAAATATTTAATGGAGAACTAGAAACGTTTTGTGAACCTCCATTTGTGTATAATTGTCCAGAAAATTCGTTTTTCTGTTTTATTTGCAAGGTAAAAGCAGGGGAGTTTTATGAGAAAAATATTATAGCAAAAACAAAATAACTATCAATCAGTGCTGGTTATTAAGGTTGTCGGATAATTGGACGAGCAGAAATTTTTGATATCCGGATCCGCCAACCTTACTTGTTGTTATCCCTTGGAAATTGCTTTTTTATTGACTGAAGATTATTTATAAGTCAGGAAACCGGAGCTAATATAGAGAAGCTCCAAAAATCACCATCTCCGGAGCAGGAATTTGAATTTTTCCACACACCACTGATCACCAACTTGCCCAATAGCTATTCAGTTACTAACATAACATAACACAGCATAACATATTCCTTAAAAAATAAGTGACGAGATTTTGTTTCAATTATAAAGAACTCTTTCATATGTAGTTTAAATTCTTTAATAAGACACTTTAAGTCCTAGACATTTAAATCTATTTAATTTTCCAGAAAAGCCTTCACGGAACAATCAACAATGTACATCGTTCTTATTCCTCTGACGATAAAATTTATTTAGAAATTAATGGGACAGAATTTGAAATATTTTTTGTTTATAAAGAAGAACAAAAAGTCTTCTCAAATGATACAAAATGGATAGAAACTTTAATGAGGAAAATTTACAAAAATTTAAATAAAGAAGGGGTTGTTGACAAACAACAAAATTCCTCAATTCTTTACAACCTTTCTTTATTTAAAACTTTTGAATATTTGGAGAATTTATTAAAAAATAAAAATGAAAAAGAAAAAAATATTTTTAATCAGTCATTTATTTATTTAAAAAATTGGGCAAAAGGTTGTTTTTGTAAATTTGGAAAATTAAAATAATTTTAATTTTAAAATTTTAGAAAATAACATTTATAATAGTCAAGAGGGATTTCTCGATGGAAATTCTATTTCTTTAATGTTGACAAAAGTAATTTTGTTATATCCTGGAGCTAATTTATTTGAATTGTTGGAAAGATTTTTCTTTACATATTCTACATGGTATTTTTAAAGAAATAAATTAAATATTAAGTTGGGGGTATCGCGATAATAACATTAAGGTATGAAATTCCGAGAAGCTTACAAGGGAACATTGTTTACTGTAGGTGCGAATTTGATATTTTTTTGGTACCATTTGATAGAGGACCCTCGATTTACTATTGTTGTGTGCGGGTTTCCTTGCAAAATTAGTTTCGGACGAGTTATGGCCGTTCAAAGTTTCAGTCCTTGGGAGTGGTATTTTTACAAAAAACCATCAAACAACAATAGTAAATCGAGAGTCCACTACCAAGTGGTACCAAAAAATATATCAAATTCGCACTTACAGAAAGCAATGTTCCTTGTTAGAAGCAGAAAAACTAGGAAATTACGATAACGGGACGAGATAGTTAACTGATATTATGAAATTAATATACAAATTTTGAGTCGAGAACATAAAAAAATATCACTCAAATTTTAAGGAATTGGCAATACCCTATTTTCTTAATCAAAAACCAAAATGGAAAAATAGATCAACACAAGTCAATGACCATTTTTACCCCTACATATCCTGAATTGTCATTAACAACAAAAATTACAAAATCAACTCAAGAAGTAATTGAAGTAGCTTTTATTAAAGGTATTTTTAATTAGTAAATAAAACAAATAAAAAATTATTAGGTCTTGAAAAAATTTTGAAGCTTCGTCTCGATAAAAAATAAAATGTTCCCGTTGAAATTAGATGAGTAATTTGTTGTTTTATATTTTACATAATGTTACTGAAATTGATTATGAATAAATGTTTTTAATTAAATGCACAAGCAAATCAAATATTTTATTAAGATTTTGAATGGTGGATTAGATATTTTTAACTATTCGAGAATCTCAAGAACTTGTCTAGTTTAGGTATTTCCACCCCCTTCCTCAATTATTCGCAAGCTCAAAATGGTTCTTCTCGGTTCTAAGAAATCAACATTTTCCCCGTTTCCTGTTCTAGAACTTTACACGATCTGAACTGTTACTTAAATCGAGAACACACTTTTTAGTAAACACATTTCTAATATTAAAAAAAATTTTTATAACTCATAAAGATTATAGAAAATTTTACTAAAATTAACAAAAAAAAATCACATATAACGAGTAAAAACATGTTGTCTATAATGAGCAAAACTTGGTTCATCCTCTACTACATTTTTGGCGTGAGAAAGACTTGGACCGGAACAATTACTTGAAACGAGTTTATAACGTTTTGCTGCTAAAGCATCAAATGCTTGCTCTACAAATTGATGGGTTAAATAGAATCGACTAGTATAACGTTGACTATCCATATTCCAATCACGAGTTTCGTTTAAAAACCGGCCAAATACTTCACGGCATGCACGAGCTTTTCCACAAACTATAAAAATAGTGATATAAAATTAATTAATTTTAACGTATAGTTAGATCACGACCTTCAGGGTTCGGTGGTTATTTATGTTAGGGTAGGGTTCATGGCAGGGCTGTCCGCAGTTTACTTGCGGATTGCGGTTGCGGAAAATTTTTTATCAATTGCGGACAGTCCTGGTTCAGAGTCGATTTGTATCGGTGTTCGGGGTCGGGTTTGACAATGTTGGAGTACAGCTCCAATTTAACATATACGTTCTAATAGAAGCCCGTCTCCAACAGAAACACACTCAATCATACTCATTGTATCAAAAAAATTTCTTTCATTTAAATCTAAAGTCCACGTTTGAAATTTATTTTTGAAATTTGTTAAATTTAAGAGCTTCTTTTTTCGTCAAGAATACTCCTGTTAGAGACTGAGCATGAAAGGAGAATCTCGAAAATCTCTGAAAATTTTTATATAGTTCCCATCTCCATCCCATATACAGTTCCCATCCATATAATTAGTTACCATTCCCATTTCTAACTGTCAGAGTAAATGGAAATTAAAATATATCGTGAAAATTATCCGAGTTAAAAAATACAAATATTACTCATAATTCGATCAACTCTTCGAAAATTCACTTCAAATCCACCTCTACCAGCAGCCAATGTACCATGATATCCAATAGTTATTGTGCTAACCGCTGTAGACGAAGCATTCATTGCATCTCTAATTATTCGTTCAACTACAGATAAACCCCAATAACGAGCTTCAGATAATAAAGATCTCCAATCTGTAAAGTCTTCAGGTGGAATGAATTTTTTCCCGTTTGAAACTCCTCCTGGAGCAACACATTGTCTTAGACAATTAATCAGTAAACGAAAGATTTTTGGATCGCGGTGGGAACAGTCAACAAAATTTTGTTTGGTAGCCCATTCCGCTAGACGTGAATTCTCCTCTCTTAGGAGAACTTCAGCAAAAGATTCAATATTTCGACCGTTGGAAAGACGGAATCGAATAATTCGTTGTTTTTGGGGAGAATTTGTTGCATTTGTTATTATTCTTTTTTGTGAATTCATTAGAATTATTAAAGATGGTAAAAATAATTTAGTATGTATTTTAAAATCTAGATAATTTATTAATATAGTATTTTGATAAAAAATTGTAAAATAAAATGTAATTATGTAATTAATTATTAAAATTTGATTTGGTTTATTGGTAACCGGTGCCAATTTCCTAGGGTTGGTCTCCGACATGGGGAAAGGGCAAGGGGAATTTTTTTAATTTTCGGGAGGAGGGGGGGGGGGGTTTCCTTAACATTTCCAGATTTGAAATTGGAAATATCATAGAACATGGTGAACAAAAAATTCGAAAAACCAAAAAGATTGGATACATAATAATTATTCTTCAAATACCCAAATTTTTATTCCAATTTCCCTGAGGCGAGGAATAATCTCGGATAACAGAAAAAACGAATGTTTTAACCTAGAAGGATACCTAAAGACAAACTGTTTTAAATTTTAAATCAAAGTAATTAAAAAATATTTCTAAATTTCAAGAAATGAAGGAATTAGTACATATAAGTATTAGATTTAAATTATACATATTTTAAAGACCACACAACTATAAATATGTATGTGTTAACGGAAATAAACCGAAATAATTCTAATTTCTAAATTATTAAATACATAACCCTTTATTTTGTCAAAAAATAAAATTTAAAAAATCTGACGAATTTGTTTTCAAGATTTTATCATAAGTGATGAAGTATGTATATAAAAAAGGGGGAAGGATTTTTGAAAGAAGAAAAATAAATAAATAATGGTCTGACTGGAAAAAGTGGAAGATTGTCCTTTTCACAATCCTTTCTTCCTCTCGTTTTTTACTGAATAATAAAAAAAGAAGGGGAAGTAAAACGGCAAAAAAGAATAAAAGGAGAGAATGGCATGAACATTAAGGCGCAAACACTCTCGACACGAAATATTAATTTGTCAACTTAAATGGAAAAGAATATTCTAGAGTTCAGCCAGAAGTGGTGGTTGGCATTTTTCATTAAAAATTGAAATAAATTTAAAAAAATGAATTTAATCGAGTCTGTCAGGCATTTTAATCGAGGGAGCAGGCCAACTTACCGCGAGCCCAACTTACCGCTGAGCTATAACTTCGTTCAGAATTGTCGAACACGGGACGCCTTGTTATGGTTCAACGCGTCTCGACGAGCAGAATCGAACCATACCAGGGCATCCCAGATTCGACAATTCTGAACGAAGTTAAAGCTCTGCGGTAAGTTGACTCGGTGTAAGTTGGGATGTGGGTGTGCCCCTTAAGCGACTTGAAAATAAATTCCTTATTTTGGGATTCCTGTCACTAAAAACGTTTATCTTTGGGAATTGAAAGGCAGAATCTCTGCTATATATAACCTGCATTTATAAAAGTCCACCTTTAAAGTCATATAAACGCTTAAATTTAGATTTATAATCCTACGCCGTAATTGACAGACGACAAAATATACTGACTAGAATTTAAAAGCACGCAAATTTCTCACCATTCTCGCCTTCCTCCATTCATTTAAAAAATCTTTTGACGACCCTTTAGTTCCTTTTTCATATTTTTTTCATAAAAGACTCTTGGGCAGTCTTTTTGCCCTAATAGGAAAAACTAAATAAACACAATAAAAGTTCAATTAAGATTTTTTTAAATGTCAAAAACATAAACATATTTTTGAATAAACACGCTAATTTTGAATAAAAAAATGTTCGAAAATTTTATTTTTAATTATACATATTTCTGTAACTAAAAAATTCGGAAAAAAAGACTTGTTTACTAATTGAAATGGAGAAAATACTGTTCGTGATCTATGCCATTATGTTTATTATAATCTAAGTTATTGTTAATTTTCTTTAAGTCATAAAACTGTTTATAACAACAAAATATTTTATTAATAATCCGGAATTTTGTATACTGGGACGAATCTAGGGTTTTTGTTCAGTGGGACGAATTCAAGTTGAGACGAATCCGGGGTGCGCCATTTCTTAAATTTAAAATTTATTCAAAATTTTTTAACAACCAGGAAATAATTTCGCAATAAATCAATTAATTAATTAGTCAAAAAGGGCAATAAACATTTTAACTTTGTTAAATATTTTTAACAAAATTTTAAAAGAAATACAAATGAAATAACCTATTTCCATTTTAAAATAATATTTCCGGAAAAAATATTTCAGAATATAAAGGAGGAAGTATAGACAGATTATTTATTTGAGTAGGGCATCTATACAAAGATCCGATACAAAATATTTTAATTAAATATTATTTTATTTGACTTGTTAAAATTTCAAAAATTGTTTTCTCGTCTTAAAATATTTTCTTACATTATAAAACCTTACCAGAGTTGTCGTTTTACCCTATTTACAGGGCATTTCTCCAATTTTTTCCCCATTTTTGAGTGGCTGCGCTTCATTTTAGTGGTTTGGAAACGACAACCCTAATTTGATTTCCGATTTCCGAGTTCCGACTTTTGAGCCAGTTCCGATTTCCTGCTCTTTCATTTCCGACACCTCTGTTCCGACCCCCTCTGATAAGTAGTCATTAAAAAATAACTTACAGATTGACCAGAAAATAATAGGGCACGTTGTTTATGTCATAACTTTATCAAAATCAAATATAATAAGATCAAACAAAATTCATTTTAGATGATTTTCCATTCCCAAATAAAAATTATTTTCAATTTATTTTTATTTTTCTCTCCAATTTTGTCCAAGCATGTTTTGGAAATTGAAATAATAGATGATTGGAAAGAGGATCCAGAATATAAATATCTCGAGATTCTAAAACCTATTTATCGTTTTGGATTGGAATTATGTGAACAAAAATGTGATGATCGACACAAAAAAGTTAAAGGGAAATTGGGGGATAAATATTCTGATATTTTTTTATTCCGAAAAATTCCTTGGGGTAATAAAAATAGTGAGGATGAAATGGCTGATGCGCTTTTGGAAATGAAATATAATAAAAATGAAGAATTAAATAAAGAAATTGAGAAATCTAAAATAGATAATGATAATCTAAATCAAGTAAAAATAACTATTTTAATTACTCCTCCGGGAATTTCAAAGGTAAAGTTTTATTTTTAGAATATTTGTATGATGTTATAAAGAGGGATTTATTGAAAAGATAGAATTTCAGTCTGCTTTCATTAGAATTTTTTATTTTGAGGGTCAAACCCCTCGTTTCATCAATCAAAGTTAATAATTGTAGACTAAGGTTTGAAGTATTTCAAGCCTTGATAGTAAAATAAAATTATAATTTGCAGCTTCTTTCTTGGAGAGTAAAAGACTGCTAGTCTACCTACCGTAAATGCTGAAATAATGTCTTTCTCTCAAATAATTACCCCCTACAGAGAGAGATCGAAAAAATAATTACCCCTCCTAAAAATAGTTATAATTAGCCTTTTAAAAAGCTAAAATAATTACCCCCTGCTTTTAATTACCCCCTCCAGCGAGAGGTTGAAACATTAATTACCCTGAATAATGCTTTTAGCAAATACGGTACCAATTTTTAATTTACTAATATTTTTTTAAAAAATATTTTAGGTAATTTACAAGGATATAGAGTTGGATCAAACATTCAATAAAATTCAACGAATAAAACTTTCAATAGTGCAACCCTTAAATAATATAAATAAAGGGTATGACTGGAGTAAATCATTCCTTCAACATTTTAATTTAATTACACAAATGGAAAAATATCAAGCATTTTATGAAAATAATTTGGAAATAATTAAAAATAAAAGGGGTGATTTAATAAATAAAAAAACAGAATTAGTTAAAAATGATGCTAAATTGCAAAAAATGAATAATGATTTGAACGAGTCTATTGCTGATCAAGAGAATTTAGAAAAAAAATTTGAGGAGATTAAAAGTGCTTATTGGGCTGATGATAATAAACATTTTGAAGAGCTTTGTAGAGAATTGGAAATTGATTTGGAAGAAAATGATGAAGAAATGGAAGATGAGGAAGATAATTATGATGAAATATTTATGGAAAAAAGTGAGGAGGAAATGGTGAGAGAGGAAAAAGGGGAATTATCAGAAAGAGGAGAATCCTCGGAAAAAGGAGGGGTTTCTGAAAGAGGAGAGACCTTTGAAAGGGGAGAGTCTTCAGGAAGAGGAGAGTCCTCAGAAAAAGGAGAGACTTTGCTTCCAAAAGACAATTTTTAAAAAATATCGCTTGCTTGATAAAATTTTAATAAAATTCAACAAATAAAAATTAAAATATTGGTAGAATTTGCAAATGTAAATCCCTAAATTTAAAAAATGAAAATATTGCCTATCAAGATGGAAGATAAAAAATATTTCATTAAATTATTTCCCAAATATTTATCGAAAGTATAATTTAATTTACGAATTAATCAAAAATTTTTTAATGAATATAATTTTAATCTTTCAAATATAATTTTAAATTACTTTAAATAGCCCAATAAATTTAATTTAAATGTTCCCTTACATCATAATTTTAATTTAAAAACCCTCTTCAAAAACTGTTTTCTTTTTCTTTCTTAATCCAAAGCTTCTCGAACGTACGCAGTTGTTGTTTCAACATTTGTAGCATCATCACCTTCAGGGACAGAGTTTTCACCTGTTTGAAGTTTATCACCTAGAGGTGCTGGAGGTTGACGAGAAGTTGTTGTAGAAACTTCAGGTGTTGTAGCATTATTGACATCGGGAAGAGAGTTTTCCCCTTCTTCCTGTAGTTTATTGATTTGATTCAAAGGTTCGGAAGTTTGGGGAGCTAGACTTGAACTTTCAGGTTGATTGCTGTTATTATTGTTGTTGTTGTTACCACCAAGACCCAAAAGACTTCCAAGATTTCCAAATATCCCAATTGAACTACCCGATTCTTTTTGAGAGCTCTTTAGCTCAATTTCCTTAATGTCCAATTCACCTTTCTCTTCACGTTCGCCTTTACCAACAACGACAGCTCTACCATTTTCATTCGGTGTATTTTCATTTGTAGGTGGAGGAGGTTGAGTAGAATTGTCACAATTATTATTATTTTGAGTTCCACAACCAACACTAAGAAGTAAACAAAGAATACCCGGACCTTCACCGACAGCGACGACACTACCTTTTGATTTTTCATCCTCCTTAACCTCAATTTCACGAGCCTTTAAATCCAAGTTAGATTCAGACTTATCATTGCTTGCAACCAATAACTAAATTTAATTTATTTTTTATGTTATAGTATTAATTTTTTAAGAATTCGTTGAATTTTTTTTAAGTTTTCTCTGATTTTTAATTCTTAATCTGTCCTGAATATTTTTTATAAAATCATATGGTCAGATAATAAATTATAACTCTACCTAGTTTTTTTGGTTTTTCTAGATTCAGATTGCCAAATTAATCTAGAATTTGGATAAGGATTTAAAACATTATGGATATTATATCCACAAAATCTTATAAAATATTTCACTCTATTGGGTTTTATCGAGTTTTTTACAGAAATGTTTATTAGCCACTCGAAATAAATTTAAACCATATATCTGACTGAGAAAATCTAAGAAAACTCAAAATTCAAAAATTGGATAAAAAATCTAATTAAATAACCATAACTCTAAAATATTTCCCTTATTTTTTTCTCTTACTCGTACAAAGGTACGAGTTGTTACGAGCTTACAAACTCTGCTAATAATTAAAAGACTAATTAATTAATTATTTAATAAATTATAAAATAATTAATTAATTTACATTTGAGTTAACTCCATTAAACACAAAAAGGATAAATAATGTTAGCGAGAATATAATTGAAGAACACTTCATAATTCTCTGAAAAATAATTTTTCTTTTTTAAAAATAAAATAAATTTTTTGAAGGATTGCTTGTTTTCTCTGTTAATTTATTCGGCAAGAAAATTTATTATTATTTTCAGTTGTGTAAATAACTAACTGAAAGATAATTGCAAGAAGTCCCTTTTTGGCAATCTAAAATTTTATTTTTATAAAATAGAAAAATAAAAAAAGCAAAAGCAGATTTTAATAATTCTTTAATATTTTAGCAAAATAAATTTATTTGAATAAAATAATCATTTCCAAACATTAATAAATAGGTATAAATTTTTGCATCCAATTCTACTTTGCATGTTAGTAGAAAATAAAATCAATGGAATTTTAATTGTTAATTAAAGTAAAGCAGATGGATGGAAATATCGGGATATTTCAATGTACAAACAGTTACCTTATTGATTTCGGGACCTACGGCCACTGTGTCTTGGATAGTATATTGTCCTATATATTGAGGAATAGAGAATTATGTTTTAAAACAAACGTAAACACAAAGAAATTATTTTTGTCACCCCTATCCCGATATGTACATACGTCCCGATATGTCCGCACACCGACCTGAGTGATGTTTTATCCATTACACCTCACCGCCTACTCTACAGCCTTAGGAATTAAAAAGTTATATGCTTTACATTAAGGCTATATGTTAATCAAGTTAATTTCCTTGAGAAAAATATGTACTTTCTCTGAAATACTTCATTTCTCCCTTAATTTATTTGGGATTTACTTTATTCAATCTTATGATTTTTATTTTATTTTTGTTTTATTCTGTTTGTTTTTAGTCATGCTGAATGTTAACAGAGAGCAAAGCTTAAATTATTATATTTAATTTTAATTTAATCGTTGAGGACACAAATGTACTCAATTAATAATATACCTTTCCATTCTCTAATTTGGATGCAAAATAGAAACTATAAAAATTTTTATTCACGTGAAAATCAGTTAATAAATTCTAATTATTTTATGTTCAGAAATTAATAAATTTAGCTCCAAAAAATAATAATTTTTGGAATTTTAATAAATACAAATTTTATTTCTCTTAAACCGATCAAAATTTTCTTATTCTATCTAAATTAGAATTTAAAATAAATGCGGGTATCGGTTTCGTGATTTCACATTTATTTTTTTATCTGGACCGGTTTTGTCCGATTTTAACTCTAATCTAAATAAAATAATGAAAATAAAAATAATTTTTACACAATTATAATTTTAATACAGGGTCGGAAAATTAGCTACCGCTTTTTTAGCTATACAATTCTTCATTTTAAACAAAAGTCAAAATTTTTTTCCTGGATTCCCAACACTAAGATATTTTTTGATAACAAAATAATAAATGAGATTAATTAAAATAATTTTCTGCATAATTTTTGGCATTTTCTTTTCCTTTCTTGGTTATGTTTAATTACGTAGAGATAAAGTTTTGGCATATTTGAACAACCTAAAAATAATTTTTACAAATTAAAACTAATTTTTTGTGAAGGGGGTAATAAATAGAAAATATAGAATAAAATACCAGAAAATTGCTGCCACAATTATAGCTGAACATATTTCTGCAAATAAATAAAGATGGAAGTAGCGCCAAACAAATAAGTCTTCAGAGCTACTAAAAATAGTTGCTAACAAATTATTTGCTAATGTTCTAGCCAAATTTCCGCTTTGGCCAAGTGGTGAAATTAAAGTTAAGGATGAGGTAAAAGCACGAGCTGAACTTGTTGAGAATGAAATCTCGATAACAGAATGGCCAAAAATTGAAGGGAATAATTGTGAAAGGATTAGTATTGATGAACAAAATGTTTCGAGAAGAAATACCTGAGCATAATATTTTTAAATTTTATGAAACGATTATTAAGTTTTTATGTATTAGAAGCTAATTATGGATTTAATGCAGTTGAGAAAAATGTCGGATTGGATTTTAATTCGGATCGAAAAATCCATAATATAAATTAAAAAACGCTTAAACGCAAATGTGTTCGTCCGTGTTCGTCCGTGTCGTACTTGCTCGTCCGTGTTCGTCTGTCTTCGTCTGTGCTCGTCCGTGTTCGTCTATCTTCGTCTGTGCTCGTCCGTTGTCGTCCGTGTTCGTCCGTGCTCGGCCGTTGTTCGTCCGTGCTCGTCCGTGTTCGTCCGTGCTCGTCCGTGTTCGTCTGTCTTCGTCTGTGCTCGTCCGTGTTCGTCTATCTTCGTCTGTGCTCGTCCGTTGTCGTCCGTGTTCGTCCGTGCTCGTCCGTGTTCGTCCGTGCTCGTCCGTGTTCGTCCGTGTTCGTACGTGCTCGCCCGTGTTCGTCCGTGCTCGTCCGTTGTTCGTCCGTGCTCGTCCGTGCTCGACCGTGTTCGTCTGTGCTCGTCCGTGTTCGTCCGTGCTCGTCCGTTGTCGTCCGTGCTCGTCCGTGCTCGGCCGTTGTTCGTCCGTGCTCGTCCGTGTTTGTCCGTGTTCGTCCGTGCTCGTCCGTGTTCGTCCGTGTCCGTCCATGTTCGTCCGTGCTCGCCCGTGTTCGTCCGTGCTCGTCCGTTGTCGTCCGTGCTCGTCCGTGTTCGTCCGTGCTCGGCCGTTGTTCGTCCGTGTTCGTCCGTGTTCGTCCGTGCTCGTCCGTGTTCGTCCGTGTCGTCCGTGTTCGTACGTGCTCGTCCGTGTTCGTCCGTGCTCGTCCGTGTTCGTCCGTGTCGTCCGTGTTCGTACGTGCTCGTCCGTGTTCGTCCGTGTTCGTCCGTGCTCGTCCGTGTTCGTCCGTGTTCGTACGTGCTCGCCCGTGTTCGTCCGTGCTCGACCGTGTTCGTCTGTGCTCGTCCGTGTTCGTCCGTGCTCGTCCGTGCTCGGCCGTTGTTCGTCCGTGCTCGTCTGTCTTCGTCTGTGCTCGTCCGTGTTCGTCTATCTTCGTCTGTGCTCGTCCGTGTTCGTCCGTGCTCGGCCGTTGTTCGTCCGTGCTCGTCCGTGTTCGTCCGTGCTCGTCCGTGTTCGTCTGTCTTCGTCTGTGCTCGTCCGTGTTCGTCTATCTTCGTCTGTGCTCGTCCGTTGTCGTCCGTGTTCGTCCGTGCTCGGCCGTTGTTCGTCCGTGCTCGTCCGTGTTCGTCCGTGCTCGTCCGTGTTCGTCTGTCTTCGTCTGTGCTCGTCCGTGTTCGTCTATCTTCGTCTGTGCTCGTCCGTTGTCGTCCGTGCTCGTCCGTGTTCGTCCGTGCTCGTCCGTGTTCGTCCGTGTTCGTACGTGCTCGCCCGTGTTCGTCCGTGCTCGTCCGTTGTTCGTCCGTGCTCGTCCGTGTCGTACTTGCTCGTCCGTGTTCGTCTGTCTTCGTCTGTGCTCGTCCGTGTTCGTCTATCTTCGTCTGTGCTCGTCCGTTGTCGTCCGTGTTCGTCCGTGCTCGGCCGTTGTTCGTCCGTGCTCGTCCGTGTTCGTCCGTGCTCGTCCGTGTTCGTCTGTCTTCGTCTGTGCTTGTCCGTGTTCGTCTATCTTCGTCTGTGCTCGTCCGTTGTCGTCCGTGCTCGTCCGTGTTCGTCCGTGCTCGTCCGTGTTCGTCCGTGTTCGTACGTGCTCGCCCGTGTTCGTCCGTGCTCGTCCGTTGTTCGTCCGTGCTCGTCCGTGCTCGACCGTGTTCGTCTGTGCTCGTCCGTGTTCGTCCGTGCTCGTCCGTTGTCGTCCGTGCTCGTCCGTGCTCGGCCGTTGTTCGTCCGTGCTCGTCCGTGTTTGTCCGTGTTCGTCCGTGCTCGTCCGTGTCCGTCCATGTTCGTCCGTGCTCGCCCGTGTTCGTCCGTTGTCGTCCGTGCTCGTCCGTGTTCGTCCGTGCTCGTCCGTGTTCGTCTGTGCTCGTCCGTGTTCGTCTATCTTCGTCTGTGCTCGTCCGTTGTCGTCCGTGTTCGTCCGTGCTCGTCCGTGTTCGTACGTGCTCGCCCGTGTTCGTCCGTGCTCGTCCGTGCTCGTCCGTGCTCGTCCGTTGTTCGTCCGTGCTCGTCCGTGCTCGACCGTGTTCGTCTGTGCTCGTCCGTGTTCGTCCGTGCTCGTCCGTTGTCGTCCGTGCTCGTCCGTGCTCGGCCGTTGTTCGTCCGTGCTCGTCCGTGCTCGACCGTGTTCGTCTGTGCTCGTCCGTGTTCGTCCGTGCTCGTCCGTTGTCGTCCGTGCTCGTCCGTGCTCGGCCGTTGTTCGTCCGTGCTCGTCCGTGTTTGTCCGTGTTCGTCCGTGCTCGTCCGTGTCCGTCCATGTTCGTCCGTGCTCGCCCGTGTTCGTCCGTTGTCGTCCGTGCTCGTCCGTGTTCGTCCGTGCTCGTCCGTGTTCGTCTGTGCTCGTCCGTGTTCGTCTATCTTCGTCTGTGCTCGTCCGTTGTCGTCCGTGTTCGTCCGTGCTCGTCCGTGTTCGTCCGTGTTCGTACGTGCTCGCCCGTGTTCGTCCGTGCTCGACCGTGTTCGTCTGTGCTCGTCCGTGTTCGTCCGTGCTCGTCCGTGCTCGGCCGTTGTTCGTCCGTGCTCGTCTGTCTTCGTCTGTGCTCGTCCGTGTTCGTCTATCTTCGTCTGTGCTCGTCCGTGTTCGTCCGTGCTCGGCCGTTGTTCGTCCGTGCTCGTCCGTGTTCGTCCGTGCTCGTCCGTGTTCGTCCGTGCTCGTCCGTGCTCGGCCGTTGTTCGTCCGTGCTCGTCCGTGTTTGTCCGTGTTCGTCCGTGTTCGTCTGTGCTCGTCCGTTGTCGTCCGTGCTCGTCCGTGTTCGTCCGTGCTCGTCCGTGTTCGTCCGTGTTCGTACGTGCTCGCCCGTGTTCGTCCGTGCTCGTCCGTTGTTCGTCCGTGCTCGACCGTGTTCGTCTGTGCTCGTCCGTGTTCGTCCGTGCTCGTCCGTTGTCGTCCGTGCTCGTCCGTGCTCGGCCGTTGTTCGTCCGTGCTCGTCCGTGTTTGTCCGTGTTCGTCCGTGTTCGTCCGTGCTCGTCCGTGTTCGTCCGTGTCCGTCCATGTTCGTCCATGCTCGCCCGTGTTCGTCCGTGCTCGTCCGTTGTCGTCCGTGCTCGTCCGTGTTCGTCCGTGCTCGTCCGTGCTCGGCCGTTGTTCGTCCGTGCTCGTCCGTGTTCGTCCGTGTTCGTCCGTGTCCGTCCATGTTCGTCCGTGCTCGCCCGTGTTCGTCCGTGCTCGTCCGTTGTCGTCCGTGCTCGTCCGTGTTCGTCCGTGCTCGGCCGCTGTTCGTCCGTGCTCGTCCGTGTCCGTCCATGTTCGTCCGTGCTCGCCCGTGTTCGTCCGTGCTCGTCCGTTGTCGTCCGTGCTCGTCCGTGTTCGTCCGTGCTCGTCCGTTGTCGTCCGTGCTCGTCCGTGTTCGTCCGTGCTCGGCCGTTGTTCGTCCGTGCTCGTCCGTGTTCGTCCGTGTTCGTCCGTGTCGTACTTGCTCGTCCGTGTTCGTCTGTCTTCGTCTGTGCTCGTCCGTGTTCGTCTATCTTCGTCTGTGCTCGTCCGTTGTCGTCCGTGTTCGGCCGTTGTTCGTCCGTGCTCGTCCGTGTTCGTCCGTGTTCGTACGTGCTCGCCCGTGTTCGTCCGTGCTCGTCCGTTGTTCGTCCGTGCTCGACCGTGTTCGTCTGTGCTCGTCCGTGTTCGTCCGTGCTCGTCCGTGTTCGTCCGTGCTCGTCCGTTGTCGTCCGTGCTCGTCCGTGCTCGGCCGTTGTTCGTCCGTTGTCGTCCGTGCTCGTCCGTTTTCGTCCGTGTTCGTCCGTGTCGTACTTGCTCGTCTGTGTTCGTCTGTCTTCGTCTGTGCTCGTCCGTGTTCGTCCGTGCTCGTCCGTGTTCGTCCGTGTCGTACTTGCTCGTCTGTGTTCGTCTGTCTTCGTCTGTGCTCGTCCGTTGTCGTCCGTGCTCGGCCGTTGTTCGTCCGTGCTCGTCCGTGTTCGTCCGTGTCCGTCCATGTTCGTCCGTGACCGCCCGTGTTCTCCGTGTTCGTCCGTGCTCGTCCGTTGTCGTCCGTGCTCGTCCGTGTTCGTCCGTGCTCGGCCGTTGTTCGTCCGTGCTCGTCCGTGTTCGTCCGTGTTCGTCCGTGTTCGTCCGTGTCGTACTTGCTCGTCCGTGTTCGTCTGTCTTCGTCTGTGCTCGTCCGTGTTCGTCTATCTTCGTCTGTGCTCGTCCGTTGTCGTCCGTGTTCGTCCGTGCTCGGCCATTGTTCGTCCGTGCTCGTCCGTGTTCGTCCGTGCTCGTCCGTGTTCGTCTGTCTTCGTCTGTGCTCGTCCGTGTTCGTCTATCTTCGTCTGTGCTCGTCCGTTGTCGTCCGTGTTCGTCCGTGCTCGTCCGTGTTCGTCCGTGTTCGTACGTGCTCGCCCGTGTTCGTCCGTGCTCGTCCGTTGTTCGTCCGTGCTCGTCCGTGCTCGACCGTGTTCGTCTGTGCTCGTCCGTGTTCGTCCGTGCTCGTCCGTTGTCGTCCGTGCTCGTCC
Organism: Meloidogyne enterolobii; assembly: GCA_963681835.1. Taxonomy (NCBI): domain Eukaryota; kingdom Metazoa; phylum Nematoda; class Chromadorea; order Rhabditida; family Meloidogynidae; genus Meloidogyne; species Meloidogyne enterolobii. The sequence continues at coordinate 502,859 of CAVMJV010000082.1, read as the reverse complement.
GTGCTCGGCCGTTGTTCGTCCGTGCTCGTCCGTGTTTGTCCGTGTTCGTCTGTGCTCGTCCGTGTTCGTCCGTGTCCGTCCATGTTCGTCCGTGCTCGCCCGTGTTCGTCCGTGCTCGTCCGTGCTCGTCCGTGTTCGTCCGTGCTCGGCCGTTGTTCGTCCGTGTTCGTCCGTGTTCGTCCGTGCTCGTCCGTGTTCGTCCGTGTCGTACTTGCTCGTCTGTGTTCGTCTGTCTTCGTCTGTGCTCGTCCGTGTTCGTCCGTGTTCGTCCGTGCTCGTCCGTGTTCGTCCGTGTCGTACTTGCTCGTCTGTGTTCGTCTGTCTTCGTCTGTGCTCGTCCGTTGTCGTCCGTGTTCGTCCGTGTTCGTCCATGTTCGTCCGTGCTTGACCGTGCTCGTCCGTGTTCGTCTGTGCTCTCCCGTGTAAATGATAATAAATACAAACGAAAAAAAGAAAAAAATCTAAAAATTTTAAACTCTTTCACCATTTTTCCTTAAGGCATCCATCAACATACATAAAATTTAAGGAAAATTGACCATTTTTATAAAATAATAAAAAGTAATGAAAAAAACGATTCGACCCTTCTTTGGGGATAGGGTCGAAGATGCTTAAGAATAAAGTAGGAAAGTTTTTACGGTATTCATACTATAGTTAATGTCAAAATCCCCAAACGAAATTACCTGAAATCTTCCACCAAAATTCGAATTATTAAATTGATCAGAAACATTAGAAATCTCTTTTTCATTAATATTTATTTGGAAAATATCCCCTCCTTGATTAATCGAATTTAAAACAGAAAAGTGTGTAAAAATATCCAAGAAAGCAGTTTTTGATATTACTGAACGAAATAGCAATGCACCAATAAATGCCCCAAAAAATTGAGCAAATAAAATAGAAAAGAAAAGAAATATTGGAGTATTTAGACAAAGCATTGAAGTTAATGTTAATGCTAAAAACTTTTTTTTAATTTAAATTAAAATCTTTATTTTTGCCTGGATTGAAATGACACGAATAAATTTGTCCAAAAGATATTAGTAAAAATAATAAAATTATTCCTTCATACATTCCAATAGCCATAAACAAGCCTGTTTTAAAAGTATCACCAATTAAAAGAATGCCTAACATATTGCCTAAATTTATTTTAAAAAATTAAAATAAAATTAAGTGCTTTAAGAAAATTTTCAATTTTGAACTCTCAATCCTAAAAACGTAAAATTTTTGTTTTCTAATTTTTTTATTAAGGTTATGATTACACAATTAGAAAGAACTTAATCAAATATAAATATCATCCGCCTTTACGGGGTAGCACATTGGCGTATTTATTAGTGTTCTTTTTTTTGTATAATTGTTCCATTAGTAATTTTATTCCCAAAGTTTTTATTACCAAAATTTAATATTTACATACTAAAAAGAACAAAAAACATAGTTCCAGCGAACTCAGCCATCCACGGAACGTAAATCCTACTCCACGGATCAAATGGTTGTTCGTCCTGAATATGAGGATTTTCTACTGAATCTGAAGGCATTGGATTTTGATAATTTTCAGATAATCGTTGTTTTCTCATATTTACATTTTATAAAATGACTAATAAATTTTATTTTTTGGTTGCTTAGCAACAAAATATTATTGGATATACATGAGTATATAGGAGCTTATGAAAAATTCTTTTGTTCTGTAAATATTTGAAGATTGATATTATTCTGATAAGATAAGATAATTCTTTACATCTATTGTATGTTTTAAGAAAATTTTGAATACACTTGATCCACCCGAAAAGAGAAGACAAAAAAAGATCAAAAAATTTTTAATTACCGTATTTACTCGATTAATTCCCTTCTCTCGAATAGTTCCCGACCCTTGATTAATTCCCCTTGACTGGGATGGGTTGAAACAATCACCACTTTCCAATAATTACCTCTCAATACAAATTTTATATTATTCCCCATATCCATAATATAATTAACTAAACTATTAATTTCTGATTATTAAAATAATTATAAATATTAAAATTTTAATGATCACTATTTAGAAGTTCTAATAATCAAAATAAAATCACAAATTGATTCATCCCAGTCAATTGAAATCAACACTTTTAGACCCTAAAATATTCAGTCTTTCATTTAAAGTTTATTTCAAAAAATTCATCTTGCCTAACTGTGTTCGACCAAAAAGTAGTGTTTCACCGGAACCGGATCCAATTTAAGTTCCGGTTCCCGGAACCGGAACCGGAACTTTTCAAAGTTCCGGCCCGGAACCGGAACCGGAACTTTAAAAAAAATTTTTGCTAGCAAATTTAAAAAAATTTTTATTTTATGTAGGGGTGTCGGTTTCGCCAAATTTTTAGATTAAATTCTGCCAAATTCTTCTGTTAATCGAAACGAGCCGAATAATCGAACTGTAACTTCTGGTTAACCGAAACCGAACCTAAAAACCGAACAGAACTACCCAAATCCCCTGATATGCTCGATACCCCACTAATTTCATGATATCCTTTGATCTCCAAATTTCTTCGAATTATCCTTAATCCCACCAGATCCCTAGATAGCAAATCACCTATATACTAGGGTTTCGCCGGAACCGAAATTTTGACCGGAACCGGAACCGGAACCAATTTGAGTTCCGGTTCCCGGAACCGGAACCGGAACTTTTCTAAGTTCCGGGCCGGAACCGGAACCGGAACTTTAAAAAAATTTGCTATCAAATTAAAAAAATTTTTATTTTAAGTAGGGTTGCCGGTTTCACCAAATCCTTCTGTTAACCGAAACGACTAACCGAATCGAAACTTTTGGTTAACCAAAACCGGACCGAAAAACCGAACAGAACTACCCAAATTTCATATCCTTAATCCTACCAGATCCCTAGATATAGATCTTGATTCATCGATATCCCACAATTTCACTGCAAATCCCAGGTATCCAATCCCTGATATTTACCTTAAACCACTCAATCCCTCTAGTATATCACAACCAAATCCCTCGATATTACCTATCAGGGATGGACATTCAATTTCTATTTACAGCGCCGCGGCGAAAATTTTGACAATTATGGACGGCTAAGGAACTAAATCATCTTTTTCAGCGCCGCAGGCGAAAATTTTGAGATTTCAGAAGGCAAGAGCGAAAAAATTAACCATTTTATAGTCAAACGAGAAATTTTATGAATTTTGGAGAGCCAAAAGTCGCTAATTTCTCCTTGTAAAAATAGAATAATTAAAAAAAATTAAAATTATGTATAAGATAAGCTACTTATGGAAAGAAAAACATGAAAATTTAATGTCCTATGACAGGGAAGCGAACCCTCCCTTAAATCATTAATGACTTGGGGGAAGCCTAACCTCTTAACCACTCGGCCTCCCGCTTATATGAGGGCGATTGAAAGAAATTAAACATATTTCTTTCGATTTTTCTATTAATACAAAGTACGAGAGTACGGGTAGTTTAGTAATATTTTAAAAAAAACAAAACATTAGGGGTGTAAAAAAGTTCCGGTTTGGCCGGAACCGATTTGTAAACCGGAGCCGGAACCGGAACCGGAACCAATTTGAGTTCCGGTTCCCGGAACCGGAACCGGAACCAAAAAAACACCGGAACTTCCGGAACCCGGAACCGGAACCGGAACTTCCGGCGAAACCCTACTATATACCATTATAACTATTGATACATCGAAGTCCCCCAATATTTCTACGAATCCCCATTAATCCATGCAAATTCTCAATATACCCTATTATTCCTTCCTTTTTAGCGCCGCAGGCAAAAATTTTGTGAATTTAGGAAGGCCAAGTGAGAAATTCCAAGTTTTGGAAGGCCAAATCCCCGGGTATCCAATCTCTGATGTCTACCTTACACAGCTGTATCCCTCGACATCACACCCAAATCTCTCTAAATATAATACCTATGACCACTTGAGATCACATGATGTAACTCAAAATCCACATCCATCAAATCCTCCGATACATCATCCATCTTCCTTTTAAAGCGCACAAGCGAAAATTTTGTGATTTTAGTTGAACCAAGAATACATATTTCTTCCTTTTTCAGCGCCGCAGGCGAAAATTTTGAGAATTTGTGAAAACAAGGAGCTATATTTTTTAATTTTCTTGCGCCGCAGGCGAAAATTTTGAAAATTTTGGAAGGCCAACCAGGGAAAATATTGCAAAGCCAACCCATATTTTTAAAAAAACCAATCCTTAGGGGTGTAAAAAAGTTCCGGTTTGCCCGGAACCGATTTGTAAACCGGAGCCGGAACCGGAACCGGAACCTATTTGAGTTCCGGTTCCCGGAACCGGAACCGGAACCAAAAAACACCGGAACTTTCCGGAACCGGAACCGGAACTTCCGGTGAAACTCTACCAAAAAGGTACTTCTTAAATTCAATACTACCTAAAATAAGAAATAGTCACTGTATGTTTATTATTAACTCAATTTATATTTTATTTTTAACTCATCAATTCTTTATTTTTGACTCAAAATCTCTCAATACAAATTTTATATTATTTTCCTGATGGAAGGTAATATTTATTTACCAGCTGCGCATTCGTAATAACAACAACAAATAATTCTTCATAAAATCAATGTGAGGGAAAATAAAAATTGGTAAACATGCTAATTTTTCGTTCCACCGAACATTTCTTTTAGTTCCCGGCCTTTTGGCCGGCTCCCCCATTAAGTTGAAGTGGAGGAAAATTCACCAACTAAGTAAACTCATAAAATCTATATCGCACGTGAAAATTATTTTTATTTTGTGTCAAAAATAAAAATAAAATAATTAAATATCCTCTAAATAGAAATATATTTGAATAGGAAATTTTAATTTCATTTTATTAAATTGAACTTTCGGTCTATTATTTATTACGAACCTGTCCATACCATAGATTAGTTTGGATCAAGGCCGGATTTTTCCTGTACCCAGAGTCCAGACCCAGACATTTTTTGACCTTTTTGGTTTTTCCTGGGCCTGGGTTTTTCCTGGACTACAGGTCCAGGATCAGCCCACGGCTATAAATCAAAAACCAGCGTCCGGGAACATGTCTAGGCTTTTCGGAAATCTTGATCTCTACTAGAGAAGGGCAAAATCAGGTTTGCAGTATATTTGAATTAAAATCGAATAAAGAGTAGGATAGCGGGAGCGGATACCGCAAAATCACTGCTGAATACGGTTTTGCAACAGACTAAAGTATAAAGATAGCAATTTATCTCGAAATTTAAGAAAAAAGCAAACAAAAATTAAAAAAATTTAACATAAAATAAAATATTTAAGTAATAATTGCATTGCTTCTATAGCTAAAATACTAAAATGAAATCATCTTCAGATTCATCCCTAGGACTTTTGGGGCCGAGAAATTCGTTAGTTTTAATAATTTAATATTAAAAAAATTAATTTAGTGCTTGTAATCGAACAATAATTGTCTCAAAAAGGTCCAGTCGTCGGGGAGATTTGCCTGAAGTTTTTAATGAAACTGAAGATTTGTTGCAGAAATTTCTGAACGAAACGGGAAGCAATGAATCTTCTGATCAAGTAAAAATTTAAACAGAATTAGATAGACAATTGTCGTTCTCTAGTAGTTAAGGATCGGATGTGATTATATGATATGATATATGACCCTTATCAAGCCCAATAAGCATGGGCTTGATCAAAATTTGAAATCGCTTCTCGAAAACAATAATAAGTTTTTGGTTGATTTTGATGTTCGTTTTTACATAAAAAAATTTTTAAATTAATGTCAGAGAGTACGTCAGAAAAGTCTGAGGTAGCCGGACTTTAAATATCTATGAAAGCTGAATATTTACCATATTTACCAAAATATTTAAGTTAATTAATAAAAAATTAGAAATAGGGTACCCAATTATTAACTAAAGTTAAATTATACCCTTAGATTCTCGAATTGAATTTTATTTTCATTTTTAAGCATAAAAATCACCAAGAAAATGAATTAAATATTTTATGCACAAAATATTCGGCATTATCTTTCAAGTATAATGAATTACTGTCTGAAGCTCAATACAAATTAAATTGGTGAAAACTGATTTTTAAATAAATTTGTTAAATATAAGAATAAATTTTATAGTGCCAAAAACGATTTTCAACAAATGGAGGATTTTTATCGCCAAAAAATTTTGAGTGCCCGTGTAGCTTTGAAAAGATCACAGATTAAAATTAATTCGTTGGAAGGATTAATTCAAACAAAAGTATTTTAATTTTAAATTGAATCAATTAAATTAATTAATTTAGACAAAAGAAAATGAAGAGTTAAAACAAATTTGTTTAAAACTTATTGAAGAAAGAGATTCAAAATTAATTGAAATTTATTAAAATTTATTTAAAGAATTATGTACTTACTAGGATTGACAATATTTTTGATAATTTCGAAATAAACTATTTTATGCACCTACTTGGTGTGCGGACATATCGAGACGGACATATCGGGATTGGGGTGACAAAACTAATTTCTTGCGTGTTTACGTTTGTTCTAAAACATAAAAATTCTATTCTTCGATGGTACAATATACTTTCCATGACCCAGTGATCGTATGTTCCAAAATAGTAGGGATATGTCCGTGTGCCCTCCTAAATGTAGTTTATCAGGGAAAAACACATTTTTTTCATTTATTTAGATGTGGGATTTCGGGAATTTCGGAACTTAAGTTTGAGAACTTTTTTTTGAAATTAGTACCACGCAGCGCGAGTTTATTGTCCCGATACCGCGCAACCCTGACTATAATATTTTTATAAAAAATTTATATTAGGCCTGGGAATATTTTCAAGAATTCATGTTATTTCTGCGTATTTATTCTCTATGTTTTTCTTCATTATTTATTTCAGCTGCACATTTTTATTTAACTTTTCATGAGAATAAACATATTTCCGTAGCCCTTTTATGTTATAAAATAAAAGTAAGTATTGAATGTTATAATAGTTTAAAGTTTGTTTCTCTTTAAAATTTCAACTTGTTAAAGTTGTTCAGAATGATCCCTCATGCAATCTCCGAGCATAGATAGCATTTTTATTTTTAAATTTTTGAACCTTTTTATTTGCTAAAATATACACAATGAGGTTTCATAATCGTTGGTATAATTAAATAATTTTTTTAGTTATTTTGGGGTTACTTTTGGTATGTACATATAATTAAGATATTTGCTTCTTCAACCTAAAATTATATTTTATTTTTCTGTTGCTTTTATAAAGTTTAAGAAATCTCGATTAAAAAAACAAAGAATTTACCATAAATAATTATTATGTATTAACATTCGACACATGAATATCATGCAAATTTAAACATTATTTACGCGATATTGAAGCATCCTCCAAACAATAACTGCTAAAATATTTTTTTATTTTCATCTTTTAAACTATGTTAGTTTATTAAACAAATTCTTCGAAAGCAAAAGGGAGAAGACGTTTAAAAATTTAAAAAGCCGGCGCTCAAATTAGAGACCGGCAAAATTGCGGGATTACGCATGCGGGATTTTTTTAATCTTTGCGGGACGGGATCTCGCTGGATAAATCCCGCGCGGGATCCCGTCTTGCGCCGATCTCTAGTTAAAATATTAAAAACATAATTGCAAAATTTTTAATTTAGCAGATTTTAAAGTTAATTTAAAAGTTTGAAATAATTTTTTCTTATTTTAAATGGCTAAAAGATACTCTTAAAACGAGATAATTATCGGAGTCTTTTTCAAAATCGCCCCAAAAAATTTTTTATCAAGTGATTTTTGAAATAGACATTTTCTAATTTTTCCAAATATCTCTCTCTCATAATTAATTTTCAATTTATTTTATTAACTTTTGAATAAAAATTAATTTGAATAAAAAAAATCTAAATAATTCTCAGAAATTAAGCATTTATTTATTTAAATATTTAATTAAATTTAAATAATGTCACCTCATAATAATTTCACAAAAGTAACACAATATATTAAAGTAAAGATTGTAAATTAAATAAAAGTTTTTAAATTAATTACGTAAATAAGCAACACATTTAAATTTCTTAATAAATAAGGTACAAAGAAATAATTTTTAATTTTATTTTTTTAAATTTATGACAGCTGAAAATTATTTAAAAATCAAAAAAAATCAAATTTGCTATATTTTTAGTTAATTTTCACAAATTTAGTTTAGATGGCATTTAATTTTGTTCCCGGCCCGAATTATACAGAGACAGAAACAAAAATATTTTTAGCAGCAGATATTGTAGAACTTGCTGCCAATTCATTATTAGCTTGTCCAATTTCAACTATAAACTTTATTTTAATATTAAAGACTTCAATTTTACATCCAAATTTAAAATTAATTCTTTTATGTCAAAGCTTGTGTATTTTTATTAGAGGAATTGGTAAGGGATATTTAAATTTTAGAATAGGAGAAGAAAATTAAAGATAATGATTATATTTCACTGTTTAGTTGAAACAAATAACCTTACTAAATTAGAGTTGAGCGGGTTCGGGATCCCGACATAATATCGGCATTAAGATTTCGGAATAGTGATCGGGATTCGGAATAATGATTCCCATCCCGACTCGGGATCGGGATTGCCGAAACCGGGGTCGTGATTCTTGTTTCGGTCTCGGAAGCAGAAAAAATCAATCGGGATTCAAAAAACCAAAATAATCCCGCACGATCCCAACCGGGATCCCGATCCCGCTCAACCCTATACTTAATATTCTACTTTTTAGGCCGTATAATTTTGAATGTTGGCCGTATTCATCTGCAAGATTATGGCTCAATAGGATCCCCTTTCTTGTTAATAATGTACATGCAGCCAATATATATTCGTAATTGTATTATGCATGTAATGGTAATTGAGAGAATTATTGCTACTTTTAAATCAAATAATTATGAAAAGCACAGACGGATTTTATTTAATATTATTTGGATTACGATTACGGTATGTTCATCTAAAGTCGATTTTCGATTTGCGTCCAATTAAATTGGATATAATAGAAATAGGTATATAATCCAAACGGGAGCAGGCCAACGTACCGCAAGCCCAATGTACCGCAAAGCTATAACTTCGTTCAAAATAGTCGAATCCGGGACGCCTTGTAAGGATCGATGATCTCGACGAGCGAAACGCTCTGCGGTACGTTGGCTTTTTTTCTGCGGTACGTTGGCCTTGCGGTACGTTGGGATTTAACCAATCCTAACAGGGATCTGAATTTAGAAATAAATTGCTTCTAAAAAATTTTGTTATTGTAATGACAAAAGAAGTATTGCTGAGGGGGGGGGGGCATAACTTAGTTTGTAATATGAAGGTTTCCACTAGACCTTCCATCTTAATTATGATTGAATTTAATTGGATGCATAAAGATGTAATATAAACTTGACAAAAATCTGTAATATGAAGTTTTATATTTATGTTTAAAGATAGTTGTCTCTTTTTTGAACATCTATGCTTTTACCTTAGTTGGTATTGGCCAGATAATTACCCTAACAACATTTTTTGTTTTAACAATTCTTGGAATAATTGAAATTTGGGCACTTTTCTGGATGTTAAGGCACAATAAACAAAAATATGAGATAAAATTAAAGGAAGGCTATCATAAATTATCAGAAAGATATCAGGTTAATAAACAATTTAAATGAAGGCGGTTTGGTCAAGGAAAAGAATTGTAGGTGGATCAGATGAAGATCAGGGTCCCAGGGCTAATAACCACAAATTAGACTGACTTTCTAATTCGTTAAATTTAAGCTATCAGAAAATATTAGAACGGCAAAACAACTAATTCCATGTATACTTATGCATTTTGTTTGTATAATTTTGCCGGGAATCAACAGTTGTTTGATTTATATCCATTTTTATAAAGATACTTTTACATTTGATTTTGTCAACCAATGTATCTTTACTATTATTTCTGTTGGCTCTTTTCTTATAGAGTTGTTTATGATAATGTAAGTGAGAATTTGATAAAAATTTAATAAGTTTATAAGATATGCAATAGGTAATAGAAAATTTTGATTGAATAACTGATAATTTTGCATATCAAAAAGCTTTAGTAACTATAAGGATAACTATAAGAGTTGGGCACATAGTAGGTGTTGAGCAGAGGCATTTGGTGGAATAGGATGGATCGCTGCCAGAGTAGTTTAGAGGTGAATGACTGTTGGGATGTTTCTCTTCTGCCTGGCCAGATCGTTGAGTAGTTGTAGTGATTCTATGATTAAGTGTTGCCGTAGGAAATGTGAATGTCGGAATGAGAGAATTATAAGAGGGAATCCGCGGTATTAATTATTAGTTTATAGATGAAGGAATAAACGTTCAAAGGGATATATTTTAATGAAATTTCTGTTAATTTATTATTTTTCTAAAATTTAGTTTTCATCCTTTTCTAAAACGTGATCTTCTCCGTATTTTACATTTACTTCGTTCTTGTCGTTGCTTTCGAATATTTGCTTCAAACAGTGTAGCACAGGATCCATCGTGTAACGATCAAAATATAGCGGTTACAAGAAGAAAAACTGTTGGGGCTTTTGAACCTTTGGATATTAATGGAAAACCTTTAATAGCTGATGGACAGAAGGAAGATTTGGGAAGGGCTTATTTTAAACAGTTGGCTATTTCTTGGCAGTAAGGAAATTGAACCGCATTTGCAGAAAGAATTTAAGTTAATATAATTAACCAAGCATCGGTTTGGATGGTTCATCTTCAACCGATGAATTTTTCCCCGGCATAAACATAATAGAAATATAATACTAATTAAAATTGCTGTAAATTACAGATTGATAATTTAGATGGAATATAAAATTTTGATAAATTTATTATTTTAATTATCAGAAATAATTATGATTTTATTCATTTTATTATTTTTAAAATATTTTTTATTATGATATTTTTATAAGCTTACGATCCGTTTGCTATGGGTTCCGTCCCCTTTCGAGGATTAAAAAATTATATTTATAAATTTATCTACACTAAACTATTTACAAATTTAAATATGAACAAAAAAGGGGGCAATACATGAGGTAAAAAATAAACATCTGTCCAGATCTGATAAACGGGGGTGGTTGAATAGCGTTATGAATTATTTGCTTTAAATTTTAGCCTTGTGTTGCGTTTTTTAAAATTTTCTATTACGACCACCCCTAATGATAAAATTAAATGATAATGAAAATTTTGGATGAGTGTTTATATGGGAAATTAATAGGTCAGTGGTTAAGGATCGGGTAATTTGATAAAACATATGCGAATGGTTGGGATACGGAATAGGTCATAATTATGTGCAAATAAAGCGCGAGCATGACGCGAATATAAATTGAAAATCCAAACCGATAACGGAATTTATAATAATGATTTATCTGCTTGCAACTGAGACAAATTATAATAAAGCCTCCACACAGACAATAATAAAAAATAATTTAATTATTCACGAGTAATTTATGACCGATTAATTTCCCACCCTAAATTTTCAACTTTTTTAAAATGAAATTTTGAACATGTATAAAATTAGTTTCGATCACATTCTCTCATTTCCATTTTTTCATCGTCTTTAAGCTCTTTCAATTTTTTTTGACCTTCTCCAAGCAAAATCTCATGTTCCTGTGTCATAATTCCAAATTCTTCTTCATTTTCATCAATAAATTTGGCTTCTAAAAAACTCTCAAATGATTTACTTTTCTTGCTAATACGGCATTGTGATGTTAAAAAATCTCGAATTCCTTTAGCTGACAGGCGCCTGTCTTCTCGTCGATGCAACAAATTCTAAAAAATTAATTATGAAATTAATTAAAATATTTGGGCACTAATTCCCGCACCTCCCCCCTCTATCCGGTAAGAATAAAATGAAAATTAGGATATCTGAGAATCGAATAGAAAGGGAGGGGTGTCAGAATATTAAATAAGTACTAAACTATGATTACCGTGGCAAGTATAAACAGCGATGGATATTCAATCATAATTACTAGAAGCAATTTTATAGTCTCTTCAAATTTTTTTGGATTATAAATAATCCTATCTTGTGCATAGAATAAATAGGTAAAAAATTTGTTGATTTTTTCAATAGTCGAAACCTGATTTATAAATAGATAATCAAAAGTTTAAAAAATTTTAATAAAGCAAGAAAGTTATTACATCATTAATCCATTTGTCAAATTCAAGCATCGAAAGATGGTTATCATTCAATAAAATTATTTGAAAAATAAGAATTCCAAATTCCCATATATCCGTTTTTGTTGTAGCACATTCATCCTGAAAATCAGAGAAGTTATTTTCATTAACTTCTGCAATTAAACTTGTACAACGAAGGTGCTTACCAGGGATGAGACGGGTCAAGAAAAAAGTTAAATCGGGTATTCACAATTTTCTTCGAGTCGGGTTTCGAATGAACCGGATTATTTATATCTGGAATAGGTACATTTTTTCGAGAATATCATAGGTTCTATAATCCAAAATTGGAATAGTTAAGTCGTTCTCGCAAATTTCTCTTTTTTTATTTTATATTTTCTACTTCAAGACTGAGGAATATAGACCATCCGAGCCAGTCTAATGAGGCAAGGAAAAGTATAATGCCGGCACGATCTGCTTATAGGAGACACTTTTTGTTTTATTGACCAAGGTGGAAGGAAACTGACCCATTACAATAAGGAATTCCTCCTCTGTTATAAAATTAAGTACTAATAAATAATACATACCTTAGGATCATAATTATCGTAAAGCTCATTCTTTAGTGCTGTATTTATCTCGGGCGGCATGAAATATGATGAAGTTGTTTTCCTTTCTACTTGAATTTTATCTGAACGAGATTTTCCATTATGCAATGGAATACTTCCTCCAAAGTCTATAGCTTTCAAATTGTTTTTAGAATCAAATACAAGATTTTGTGGTTTAAAATCCATATGAATGGCAACTAAAAAATTTAATTAAATAAATAGAACTGGGAAAAACCTCTGTGAAATTGTATAAGACAAGTTGCTGGTTTTACCAATTCATTCATTAATTCCGACTCTGAAAGTTTTCCTTCACGGATTTTACCTCCAATATATTTTAAAAAGTTATTTCCTCCTAATTCAGTTATAATGACATATTTAAAATCATGTTTATTTTCTTCATCCGCAGAATACTCAATATTTTGAATTTCACCGCTGTAAAAGAATCGAATAATTAATTACTTATTTTATATTATCCTCATTCGAGTGCCTATTGTCAGTGATGTCAAAGTTCCAAAATTTCTCTGGAACCAGATCCAGATTTTTAATTTTTGTAGTTCCTGTTCCAGTTCCGAACTCCATTTTTGAAATTCCTTAGTTCCAGTTCTGGAACTAGTTCCAAGCTAGTTCTAGTTCCAAATTTTTAATTTTTTTTGAATATGAAAAGATTTATCAATTTTAACAAATAAAACATAATTTAAAAAATCATTTGTGTGCGGCAAAATCGCATTCACGGGATCCTTTAACGGGATTTTTTTCAAAATTTTTTACGGGACACTGGAACTGGAACTTTGAAATCACTGCCTATTATCAATCCTTTGACCTAATAACCCCGCTCTAATTACTAGTAAAAGTTTTATATCTCCCATCGAAACATTTAAATAAATATATACCCATCAAACATTTTAACAATGCCACTATGCTGTGAATAACCTTGATCATAAAACTTTTCGAATGCTTCGAATATCCCCATCTCATTTTTTGGATCAGCAAATAAATCTTTTAACTTTCTAGAATTTATCCTAGTTGTATTGAACCCGAATAATTTAACCCCAACTTTAATTTCCTTTCTACCATCACAAAAAATTCCTCGATAAACCTTTAATTTATTATATTTTGTTAGGTATTAATAACTAAATTTTTGTTAAATTAGAATTATTAAAATATATGTATCAGACAATTTCTGGGAGAACAAAAATTACCTTGATTAAATATTTCTTTTAGTTTTAAATTAAAATTTTACTCAAATAAACGAAAATATTGTTAAATTAAATAAATTTATATGAAAAATAAGTAAATTATTGTCCAACGCCGGATCGAATCTGGCTGGATTATTCAGCAGTCTGTGTAAAAATGGGTTTCCGCGATCTAGGGATTAAAGTTACGAACCGGATCTATCCAAATAATCTAGATAGATAAGGTCTGACATGAGCGCCAAATCCAAAACCTGTTTTCGGAAACGGAAAATTTATTTAGTTAGATACTATTCAATTTAAATTTACCTCAGCAACTCCTCCCTTCCCTATCATCTCATTTAAAAAGACCCGTACTGAGCTTTCAACCTCTTTATATTCTAAAGTAAATGGATCACGTTTTGCAAAATATGATTTGAAGTTTATCAATGTTATTTTGTCCTTTTTATCTTTTTTTAATTTCCGAGGATTTAAACAATCCAAATGAGTAACTTCTGATGACAATACAACTCTGAAATGAACATAATTTTTAATTTTTTTGTTAAAATGTTGATGTTTGGTTAGGGACTTTGTTAGTAAGGTTGTCGGCCCCGGATATCCGGATCCGAAAAAAGGCAGGTATATGGAAATTTAAGATTCAGATACCGGATCCGGATATACGGAAATTTCGGTTCCGATCTTAGAATTAGGAATAAAAGAAAGAATATTGCCTAATGAACTTTCAAACTTTTCAAAATTTTCGCCTGCGGCGCTGAAAAAGGATCGGATATCCGAAAATTTTGGTTCGGATATCGAGTCCGGATATCCGAAGATTTCCAAGTATCCGACAACTTTATTTGTTAAATAAATTTCAATTACTTTACATAAATACCTAGTTGAAGAGTTTCCTCTCTCATATGATTTTATTTTTTCATAATGTTTCGTTGACGAGAAATTTGGTGTTAAGCTTCTAGGTGTTAGGTTAGTTGGTGTTAAACTTCTAGGTGTTAAATTTTTAGGAGTTAAACTTCTAGGCGTAATCGACGAAAGAAATCTTGAAAATGGTGATTTGGGATTCGAAGTTTTTTCTTCTTGAGTTAGCTTTTCTTCATTTTCTTCATTTTTATTTGGTTTTAAACGTAATTTACTTAATCTTGACAAATTATCTCCCAAATTAAAATCAAATTTATTTAGTTCAGTATCGTTTTTTGAAGGATGCAAACTTTCTCCGTATAAATGATCCAACAAAGAAGATCTGAAATTTTTAAAACAAATTTTACTATAGCACTCCTAATTTTTGTTATAAAGTCTTTATAACTTTTGAAGTCAGTCCTGTCTGGCACTTAACAAAAGATGCCTATATAAACTTTTGCAACATTTAACCACATCTCATACTAGGGCTGTGCTCATGGCGTGGTGTTTTTGCGCTTGGCGCTCATTTTTGGCCGATTTTGGCGTTAGAAGTGTTTTAAGAATGTGAAACGCCACGCAAAAATTTCGGTGTATAGCCATTCTCATACCGTACCTTGACGAAGTTGAGTATTTTTCGCCCCCACTCATTATACTGTAATTTGACGAAGAAATTGAAGATTTTTCGCTCCCATTTGACTGATGCCTTTCGTATTTATGTTTATGAGATGGAGTTACTTTAGTATTCCCATGTGTAAATGGAGCAGTAAGTTTTCTTAATAAAGAGGATGTTGAAGAAGGTGTTTTTGCTTGGCCGCCTTCGATTTTGTGAGATTTATTCTCAACATTTTCTTTTGGTTTCGTACGTATTGATTTCAAACTTGGTCCTATTTGAGGATCTCCAATGTCAGAATGCAATTTTGTTTGAGATCTAGAAGGTTATCAGAACTTTTTTAAAATTTCTAGAGGTCATTTTACCTCTGTGTTCTGAAATAAGAACTCGCAGTATGTGGTTGTTTCAATTCGTTAATCGTATAATTGTGGTCACTCGCTTTCATAGTTATCGGCTTTTCTTTTGCTTCAATTTTGGATTCTTCAGCAAAGTGATATTTTAGAGTTCTAGAATATACAAAAATTAAGATAATAAAGTTTTCTTAGCATAAATTCACCCTTTTGTTCTTAAATAAGACCCCGTGCTTTGTGGTTCCTTCAAATCAGTATGACGACTTCTTTCCTTAATGTCTATCGGATTCATTTTTTCTCCTATCAGTAATTTAGATTCTTCAACTAGGTCTGAGTTTGGATGCCTAAAATTTTTTAAAAAATTATAATAATAACTCGTATTTACCCATATGTTCTGAAATAAGAGCTTGTGCTATTTGGTTGTTTCAAATCTTCTGTATGATAATAAAGATCCTTTGTAGTTATCGGTTTGATTTTTTTATCATGTAGTAATTGCGATTCTCCGACGAAATCAGATTTAAGATGTCTAGAAGATTAAAGAAAATAAAAATAAATTTATTAGCATAAATTCACCCATGTGTTCTGAGATAAGACCCCGTGCTTTGTGGTTCCTTCAAATCCTTCAAATCAGTATGACGACTTCTTTCTTTTGTGTTTATCGGTTTGAGTTTTTCCCCTCGTTGTGATTGCAATTTTTCAACAAAATCAGATTTTAAAGGTCTACATGAAGTACCCATCCTTGGCGGTTCTAAATCATCTATTTTCCCTTTTTCCAAATTGTCAGACTTAAGTTCCCCATCTTTACGTGTTTGTAATATACGTCCAATTGTTTCATGCTTTTCTGATTTGTTTTTCTTTTCTTGTGATTTTTTCATTTCTCTCTCATTTTGAAGTGAAATCTCTGATTTTACTTGTTCCATTAAAGGTTTCCTTTTATTTTCAACTTTTAATCCCCTCAAATCATGCTCACGAGTATATCGTTCAAATGTTTGATTATTTTTGAACGAACCCAAAATAATAACCGAGTAAAGAAGGAGAATAAAGATTGTAAAATTGTTGTTGGGTAATTTCATTCTCTAAAAAAATTGGAGGAAAATTTATATTAAGAATAATAAATCTATTATATGAAAGTTTGGTACTTTCCTATTATCGGCCCTCATTTTTTCTTTTTCTCAGCAATTTTTGTACAGAATAGTCAGATTTTCTTTCTCAAATTCACTCCAGTTTCCGTTGGCAACTTAACCAAGAAAAGATTCCTACAAACGAAAAGAAAGATCCACACAAACGTTCAATTTTCCGTGTATTCGTCGCGTTTTTAGGATTTTTCTTCAGCTTTTCTTCATTAATGTTTCATTATACCAATGGGAACTGGAGTGAATTTGAGAAAAAAATCTGACCATTCTGTACAGAAGTAGGTTGAGAAAAAAGAAAAAAATGAGGGACGTAACAGGAAAGTGCCGAAATTTTTAATAATAACATTTAAAATATTTTAAAATTTTAACATTTTTAAAAAGCATAAATAGAGAAAATCCTTCTTATAAAAGCTATTTACTCCCTTATAGAAAATTTTTTTTAATTTTATTTTTTAAATTTTATTTAAAAAATATTTTAAATAAATAAAAAATGGGGAAAATCTTTAAAAAATTGATTGTCTTCTCCCTTCTCTAGCTAATGTACACGCGCAAAATGCGCGATAGCTTAAGCATGTGAATAGCTTTGAAAATAAATAAAGGATTTTTTATTTTTTGGCAATAATAGAAAAAATTTTTAAATAATTTCTATTAAAAACTTTATATTGTTGAATAACGTTAATATATTTAATTGTCAACTAAGATGCTTAAAGTTAGAGTTTTTTGATTATTTATTGTCATGAACACATTATAGTATTATAATTTTTTTATTATTAAAAATTATTATCTTTTTCTGTTAGTTCTTTTCTAACAGTTCTCCTTCAGCCATAGCAAAAGGTAGTGATGTTCGAGACTTTCGGTCTCGACTCTCGGTCTCGGGATTTATTCTCGGTCTCGTCTCTCAGCTTTTTTAACCCTCGAACATCACTTGCAAAAGGTTATTCGGAGGCTGGAAGCGAACCAGCATCTTCAGATAGCTGGAATGATGTTTTATCTATTAAACACTTAGCCTCCTGCATATCTTTAGAAATTAAATAGCTATTGGATTTACAATGCTATAATTAGAATTTACTGTTAGCAGCTTTATTTATATGCCAGCTTTAAAATTTTTTGCAAAATTTATTTATGGAAGTAAATTTTAATTAATGCAAAAAAATAGTGTTAGAGAAGAGGTGAAGCAATCAACTGATACAGTAATATACAAAATCAAACGAAATTGAACATTCTTAATTTTAAATTTTTATCTGAAATCTCAGCCCGAACTTTTCTAAAACCGCAAGCAAATAAGGTAAACTTATAAAATCCAAAATATCGAAACCAAAATAAAGTTTAATTAACGGGGAGTTTCCTATACCAGAAAAATTTATTTCTAGCAAAGTAAAAATTTTCAAATATAAAAATTGAAATTTTATTTAAAAATTTTTGCTATAGAGCGTTTTATTATTTTGCAATGTATTTCAAGGTAATTATTCAGTTTCCTCTGAAAATTAATTGTAAAATAATAGTACACCTCGCCCTACCTTCAAGGATATTTTTAAATTTTATTAAAAAATTTTTATATATATTTTAAATAAATTTAACAATTAAAGGCATTGAAGGGGGGGGGGGATTTTGGGAAAATATATTGATTTTGTCTCTCATGCCTAGCTATTGCTAGGCATGCCTAGCCTAGCTATTGCTAGGCATGATAAAAAACAGGTGATTGTTTGTTTATTTAAATTATTTCTATGGCTAAACGGAGGGTAATTTTAAGTAAATAAAGTTTCTTATTTTCTGGCTATTGTACATTTCACTCAAAATAACACCGAAAAAGCTTATTTTAAATAAATTAATAAATTATCTTTGAAAAAGTTTTGAATTACAGCATTTTTAACATAACTAGATTATAGAAAATAATTTTTATTCATTTCTATTTTTTATTCATTTTCGGGTTTTGAGCATTTCTGCATTTTGTATATGATTACAAACCTACTCCTTAAATAGCTTGCATCATCACTAAAATAGTTTTAGTCGATGCGGAAGAAGCTGTGCATGCCGATCACGGCTATGATGCGTATAAAAAGTATTGTTGCTCTCGGACACCAATAGAGTTACTTTGACCTTTTTGTACTTATTTATTATAATTAGGGTGCGGATTTTTATTGAAATAAAATCGCCAAATATGGCCATAAAATATTGAAATAAATTGGCAAAATTTATTTCAAATTTTATTTTTTTTAAATTGCATATATTATGCTATAGTTCGACGAATTGAGTATTTTTGCTCTGATGGACATTTTGAGATCTGCCAAATTGGGATGGTCATTTTGAGGTATTGATCAGTGGGCATTTTTGTGTTTTGTCCGGTGAGACATTTTGGGTCCAGTGAGACACCCCATCTGCCGCAAGAATTCCCCATTAAATAATTCAGAATTCCCCGTTTTCAGTGCCGCATGCGAAAATTTTGAGAATTTTGGAGGTCGAACTGCCAGATTTTTTCACTGTTTCCTAAAACTTTTCATAAAATGTATTTTGGTAAAAATATGCCAAAATATTGAAATAATTAAAAAAAGTGCCAAATATTAAAATATAATGAAATATAACTTCGTTCAAAATATTTGGGCTTCTCTCGACATAATATATTTTGGAAAAAAGATATACATATTTCAATAAAAATCCGCTCCCTAATTATAATTTACTCAATATTTATTAACATTATCTTAAGTAAAAGGGTGGGTACTTAAATTAAATTCCTAGGGCGAAATTATTTCTAGAAACCCAAAGTTTTAAATAAAAAATTAAATTTTAATTTAGAATTTTTGCTATAGTGCGTCTAAATTATTTTGCAATACTAGGTCGTTTCATAAAAAAGTTCGTTTTTTCCAAAAATAAATTTTCCAAGAAAAATCGTGAAATCTCAATCAAACTCAAACAGATAAAAATCTAAGTGTACTAAATTATTGCCCCGAGTCTGAAAAAGATTTTAAAACAGAAAATGTTTGTGGATACACCTTTTAAAAAAATCTAACCCCATTTCTGAAATTTACGCTGAAAATTAACAGTAGAATAAAACTACTGATTATTAAATATTATTTAATTATTAAATATTATTTAATAATTATATACATACATACAATTTAATTAAAAAAATTTATTTAGCATTGCTAATTAAGCATTGAGTGGGGAAAATTTTGGGGAAAATAAATTGATTTTTTCTGCATGTCTTTCTATTCTCTATATAAAAAAATTTCACGTGCTATGTAAAATTATGTTAAAGACGCAATGTAAAAGAAGTAAATTGAAGGGGTGATTAAAGGCATTTTATTTGTTGGCCATAGTTGCAAATTTAAAAGATTGTTTAATAAATTAAATAAGTTTTCAATTGCTTAAACTCAACTAATAATGCTTTAAGAACATAATCCTTAGATTATGGAAGAAACTTATTAAAAGATGCCGAAATTTCAAATTTGCTTCTATATTGTATGCTAATATCAACTAATTTTTTAAACAAGTTTTAATATATGTATGTCTTATAATTAAGTTTATTGCGGAACTTTTGAGAATCAAAAGAATATTTAATGATAAAGATATACATAACGATTCTATAAAATACATCTCATCAACAGAATATTCCATAATTTGATATAAATTATTGAAATAAAGCAGTGTTATTGACTAAAAACTGTGAATTTGTCAAAAGCATATATGTACAGGGCCATAATATTTCCAGGAAATGAACGCTTTTTAATTTTTTTCTTAAAAATGAGTTTAAAGTCCGCACAAATCTTTTCAGTCAGGTAATTTTACTATTTATAGTTAAGCACCTAATCTGCTATTTAATTTTATCAAATGTTATAAAAAACTTAAAAAAAATGTTAAAAAAAACTAGCTGTAAACTGGGGTTAATGAAATTAAAAAATTCAATTTCATTTAACACCTAGTTTACAGTTAGTAATCATTTTCAATCCCATTAACCCGGAGTTTACAGTTAATAATCTTTTAAAATTATTTTTGTCCTTGCCACTTGACAAGGCACTCACAAATGATTACTAAATTTTCCCTCACCACAGAGGGCAACGATATAAACTAAACTTTATTAATAAAAATTAAATATTAGAAGTTTTGAACCAGTTGTAAAAGCATTGAGAAATGGGAATATGAGAGAGTATGATAGACTAAGAATTTTTAGAATTACTAACTGTAAACTGGGTCAAATGAAATTGAAAATGATTACTAACTGTAAACTGGGGTCAAATGAAATTGAAAATGATTACTAACTTTAAACTGGTGTCTAATGAAATTTAAAATGATTACTAACTGTAAACTGGGGTCAAATAACTCGAAAATAGTACTAACTGTAAACTATGGTCGAATAAATTGAAAATATTACTAACTGTAAACTGGGGTCGAATAAATTGAAAATATTAAATAAACTGGGTTCAAATGAAATGTAAACTGGGGTACATGACAATTATTTAAATTATTTAAATTATAATTAAATTATAAAATACATGATCAATTATTTAAATTATTTAAATTATAATTTTAAAGTCTCAAATCAATAATCTAAGTTATTGATCATGTATGGGGTAAGATATTATTCTGATCAGTTTGCTCCTGAAATAAAGCTGTTAATTGATTTAATAAATTTATATTATTATTGTTATAAATATTATTATTAATAATAATATTAAAAAAATTATTGATATTGTGTTGATATTAGTATTATGTTGATATTATTGTTGATATTATTATGTGTTGATATTATTATTAATAATATTATTAAAATTATTGATATTGTGTTGATATTATTATTCTCAATCATTTCATTATTTTGTTGTGGAGCAATATTTAGAGTTTATTTTAGATTATCATTTATTAAGATTTTTAAATTAAATTATATATCAAAGCAATACAAAAATCAAGTAAAAATAGTAAAGAATGGATTGTAAATTTAATTAAGTCTTCAGAAAACAAAAATTAGAAAAAAAGTGAAAAGAAATAAGACAAAATTTTTTAGGAATATAAGAATTTAGAAATTATTTTAAATCAATAAATTATTGCGTAATATTATTTAAAATTTTAAAAGAAAATATAAATAAAATGTTAGATGATAGATAAATTGAAATCAAACCAGCACAAAACTTCCATGACAAAAATAACATCGTCATCATTCTGTTGTTGGTGTTCTTAAACTAGTTGATTTTGTTGTTGTTGTTGTTCTCTCAATTGTTGTACAAATCACTAGATTACCAGGTTTTACAACACAAACCGGATTGTTATCCATTAAATTATATATTTATCTTAAAAAATATATATTGATCTTAAAAATTTATCTTAAAAAAGTTATACCCTAGTTTACCGAAAATAGATAATATTAATAAATAAAGCAGGAATCAATACACTCATAAGGCGAGTGAGATGGATGGAAGTTTGGTTAAAGTTTGACGTATTAGCAGAGGCAATTTTCCGTCCTCAACCATCATATAGCATTTTTGTTAAGGTAATATTTTTATCCTCAAATTAAGTAAGCTGAGAAATGAACGACATCAACATTCATAAAAATCAAAGAACTTATTTTAAATAATTTTTCAATAAAATATTTAAACTGTAGTTTAATCCGTAAAATTAATTTGGGAGATAGGTCAGTCGGTATGATAAAAAGATTAAAAGATTAAGTATATCCATTATGCATAAGCAAACAAATAATTGTCGGTAAAATTAAAGAGAAAAAAGGATTAAGTTAGCGGCTGTCAATAATACCTTCAAAAGGTGGGGCTCGACCACAACGGTTTTGTCTCTGTAAGTATTGGAGACAACACATAAAGGTCTGCCAACTCTTCTAGCAGATAACCGTTTACCTTCATCACCATCCAACAAAGTCTAAAATAATTAAAAAATATGTAAAACAGAGATGGTTACTTTGCGTTTCTGTTTATAAACTTTAGTAAAAATATATAAGAACATTTTGGATATTTATATGAGGAATTAAACGTTCAGTGTGAAGTAAAATACGAATAATTTAAGGATTGGAAAGTTATGGACTGGAAAATATGATAAATTCTGAGGATGGTCGGGATTTTTATTTATAGAAGGGCAAAATATATTTGAAATCAATACTTGAATAATATCTTCACAGAAAATTTTGAATATGTAAAAAATTAAAAAGTTCGATCACATTCTTCTATAACTCTTTTTTCATAATTCTCAAGAAGTGACAGTTTTTTCTGACCTGCTTTAAGCAAATCCCTATAGCTATTTGTAAAATTTCCAAAATTCTTGGTTTCTAAAAACAATTCAAATGTTTTACTCTTATCTCCAATACGACATTTTGACGTTAAAAAATTTTTAATTCCTCTAGCAGATAACCGTTTATCTTCATCAACATCCAACAAAGTCTAAAATAATTAAAATAAAATATTATTTTAAATATTTACCGTAGCAAGTAAAAACAAGGATGGATAATTAATCATTATTCTCAGAAGTAATCTTATAGTTTCATTGAAGTTAGTTAAATTATTCAGAATCTTATCTTGTGCAAGGAATAAATAATTAAAAAAGTTGTTGATTTTTGCAAGAGCCGAAACCTAATTTATAAAAAATTAATTAAAAATTTTAAACGAATTTCATTAAGAATTTATTAAATCATTAATCAATTTGTCATAACTTCCTACCGAAGCTTGATTATCGTTGAACAATATTATATGAAAAATAAGAATTCCAAATTCCCATATGTCAGTTTTGGTTGTGGCATATTCTTTGCTGTATGTAGCAGAATTCTGAAAATTAGGCAGCTTTTTTATTATAAGCAAGCGTTCCCGACCAATGATGGGCAAAGTTCCAGTTCCGGAACTAGAACCCTAAATCCCTTCAAATCCTCTGATCTCCCTGATATCTATTACGTAAAAAATTTTTTATGTGAAAATCCCGAAACCCCACGGGATTTCGCTAAATTTTAGAACGGGATTATCGGGATTACGGGATTAATCGCGCGGGATCCTGTCCCGTAAATAATTTTGAAAAAAATTCCGTTAAGGGATCCCATGAATGCGATTTTGCCGCACACTAAATGATTTTTTAAATTGTGCCTTTTTTTTGTTAAAATTGATAAATCTCTTCATATTCAAAAATTTAAAGTTTGGAACTAGAACTAGCTTGGAACTAGTTCCAGAACTGGAACTAAGGAATTTTAAAAATGTAGTTCCGGAACTGGAACTAAAAAAATTTAAAACCTGGTTCTGGAACTGTAACTAGTTCCAGAGAAATTTTGGAACTTTCCCATCACTGTTCCCGATTTATATTAAAGTCACTATAAAAATGGTCCCCTTGTAAAACTATCAAACCGTAAAATTTTTTAAATTGTTGTTAAAAATAAATTTACCTTAGATTTATAATTCTTATTTAGTTCAAATTTTAGCGGTATATTTATCTCAGGCGGCATTATATAAAGCGATGTGGTTTTCCTTTTTACTCGAATTCCATCTGAACGAGATTTTTCTTTAGGCAATAGAATACTTCCTCCAAAGTCTATAGCTTTTAAATTGTTTTTAGAATCAAATACAAGATTTTCTGGTTTAAAATCCATATGAATAGCAACTAAAATATTTAAATAAATACAAGTATGAAGAAACCTTTGTGAATTTGAATAAGACAAGTTGCTGGTTGCTCTAATTCCGTCATTATTTCCGATTCTGAAAGTCCTTTTCTGACGTAGATTTCATCTTCAATATATTTAAAAAAGTTATCTCCTCCCAATTCAGTTATAATTAGATATTTAAAACCGACTCGAGTATCTTTATCCGCATACACGATATTTTGAATTTCACCGCTGTAAAAAACCGAATATACATACAAATAAAGATATTATCAATCCTAGACAACTACTCCTCGTTTACATAAATATTCACAAATACCCAGTTAATTATTTAAGTACCTTTTATTATAATTTGCCAATAATTTAGAAATTAGTAATAGTCTTATATCTCCCCGTTAAATATTTAAATAAAAATATTTACCCATCAAACATTTTAATAATGCCACTTTGGTCTGAATGATTTTGATTATAAAATGCCTCAAATACATCCATCTCATTTTTCGGATCCTTTAGTAAATCTTCCAATTTTTCAAACCTTATCGAAGTTGTACTGTAGCTAAATAATTTAACAGCAACTTTAATTTTCTTGGGACCATCACAAAAAATTCCTCGATAAACCTTTAATTTATTATATTACCGTATTTACTGTATTAGAGCCCCATGGGGCTTTATTTTTCAAATATCCTGAAAAGGGGGCTATATTAAAGAGGGGGGCTTTAATTCAGACGGGGGCTCTATTTTTCAACCTATTTTTTCAAATTAAGCAATAGGTTTTTCAAATTTATTTACAACCTAACTTTCAAAATAAAAATTTTAGCGTAGAAAGAAAATAGGAAAAATTGATATTGCAAACAATAGTTTTTCTGTTCTCCAAATTCAGGGTTTAAGAAAGAAGTATATCTGGGAATTTGTGAGATTGAGGCATATAAGTGGATCAGGGGATTAAGAGCGGTATGAAGTTATTTAGGTGGATTAATTGGGATAACATGGAATTAATAAGAATCTAGGGAGATATTGAGGAATTGGGGCATTCTTAAGAAGACATTTGCATATTTGAATTTTCGAACCCAAAATCAGCATGTTTCCCCATACGTTGTTAGATTACCGCAGCTGCAAATAATCATCGAGTTCTGGGTCAATTTCTTTATAATCGGGTTAACCCTCAGCTCTGGGTTCTATTACGCGAGTAAGAGAACCTGGTAAATTTACTTAATTCTTTTACCCCATTTTTATAATAGCTATCTACCGGTATCCACCTTAAACCTTCGATATCCTCTCCTCATCCTCCGATATATGATACCACGGTATATCCCCCAAATCCCCCGATATATGATTTATTTTCTTAGAGACTCAATTTTAATTTTAGACTGCAATTTTAATTTTAAAACCCGCATTCGCAATCCGCAATAACAGACTAGGTTGTAAATTACCTATTTGTCATCTGATAAATAGGGGGCTCTGTTAAAGAGGGGGGCGAGTCTATTTTTCAACCATCCTCGAAACGGGGGCTTTATTAAGGAGGGGGGCACTAATTCGGAGGGGGGCTATAATACAGGAAATACGGTATGTTAGGTATTATTAAAAAATTTTTCTTAAAACTAAATTCCTAAAATATGTATATCAGACAATTTCTGGGAAATACCATTTTTGAAATTATAATTTTACTCAAGTAATCTATAAATTTGTTAAATTAACTACATTTATATGTAATTAAAATAATTTATAAAAAATAAGCACATATTTATTCATATTTAAGGTTACCTCGGCAACTCCTCCCTTTCCAATCATTTTATCTAAAGAGACCAATACTGAACCTTCAACCTCTTTATTTTCATATGTAAATGGATCACGTTTTGTAAAATGTGATTTGAAGTTTATTAATATTAAATTACTGTAATTTTTATCTTTTTTTAATTTCCGAGGATTTAAACAATACAAATGAGTAACTTCTGATGAAAATACGTCTCTGAAATGATATTTTTGTCAGAATTAGTCGCCGGATCTGGTTCGACATGATTGTGGAATCCAAAATCCGGTTTTCGGGCCCGGAAAACTATTTTCCGGTCACTAGTTAGAATGTTGCTATTTGGTTAGGGACTTTGTTAAAATAAATTTCAATCATAGTTAAGCTTCTAGGTGTTAGGTTATTTGGTGTTAAACTTCTTGGTGTTAAATTTTTAGGAGTTAAACTTCTTTTAGGAGTTAAAATTCTACATAAATACCTAGTTGAAGATTTTCTTCTCTCATATGATTTTATTTTCTCATAAAGTTTCGCTGCCGAGAAATTTGGTGTTTTACTTCTAGGCGTTAAATTTGTTGGTGTTAAGCTTCTAGGTGATAGGTTAGTTGGTGTTAAACTCCTTGGTGTTAGGTTATTTGGTGTTAAACTTCTTGGTGTTAAATTTTTAGGAGTTAAACTTCTAGGCGTAATCGACGAAAGAAATCTTGAAAACGGTGATTTGGGATTCGAAGTTTTTTCTTCTTCAGTTAGCTTTTCCTCCATTTCTTCATTTTTATTTGGTTTTAAACGTAATTTGCTTAATTTTGACAAATTATCTCCCAAATTAAAATCAAATTCATCTTGTCCTGTATTGTTTTTTGAAGGATGCAAGTTTTCTCCGTGAAAATGATCCAACAAAGAAGATCTGAAAGTTTTAAATAAATTTTACTATCGCATGCACAATTTTTGCGATTTATGCCCCCCCCCATTATACCGTACTTTGACGATGAAGTTGAGTATTTTTCGCTTCCAATGATTATACTGTAATTTGAAGAAGAAATTGAAGATTTTTCGCTCTCGTTTGACTGATGTCTTTCGTATTTATTACTTTGCTTATGAGATGGTGTTGCTTTAGTATTCCCATGTGTCAATGAAGCAGTAATTTTTCTTAATAAAGAGGATGCTGAAGAAGGTGTTTTTGCTTGACCGCCTTCGATTTTGTGTGAATAATTTTTATCATTTTCTTTTGGTTTCGTACGTACTGATTTCAAACTTGGTCCTATTTGAGGATCTCCAGTATTTTTATAAAGTCGGTCATAATCATAATGCAATTTTGTTTGAGCTCTAGAAGGTTATCAGAACTATTTTAAAATTTCTAGAGTTCATTTTACCTCTGTGTTCTGAAATAAGAACTCGCAGTATGTGGTTGTTTCAATTCGTTAGTTGTATAATTGTGGCCACTTGCTTTCATAGTTATCGGTTTTTCTTTTGCTTCAATTTTGGATTCTTCAGCAAAGTGAGATTTTAGAGTTCTAGAATATACAAAAATTAGGATAATAAAGGTTACTTAGCATAAACTCACCCTTTTGTTCTTAAATAAGATCCCGTGCTTTGTGGTTCCTTCAAATCCGCATGACGGCGTCTTTCTTTTGTATTTATCGGTTTGATTTTATCCCCTTGCAGTAATTGCGATCCTTCAACTAGGTCGGAGTTTGGATGTCTAGAATATAAAATAATTTATGGTAATAACAAGTATAATAACAACAATATACCCATATGTTCTGAAAAAAGAACTCGTGCTATTAGGTTGTTTCATATCTTCTGTATGATAATAAAAACTTTTATCCTTTGTATTTATCGGTTTAATCCTTTTCCCTTGTAATAATTGCGATTCTCCAACAAAATTAGAGTTTAAAGGTCGAGAATATGAAGTAGCCATCCTTGGCGGCTCCATATCATTCATTTGGCCTTTTTTCAAAGGTTCAGACTTAAGTTCCCCATCTTTACGTGTTTGTAATATACGTCCAATTGTTTCATGCTTTTGTGATTTGTTTTTCTTTTCTTGTAAGTCTCTCATTTCTTTCTCATTTTGAAGTGAAATCTCTGATTTTAACTGTTCTATTAAAGGTTTGTTTCTATTTTCAACTTTTAATCCGCTCAAAGCATGCTCACGAGTATATCGTTCAAATGTTTGATTATTTTTGAACGAACCCAAAATAATCACCGGGTAAAGAAGGAGAATAAATTTTGTAAAATTGTTGTTAGGTAATTTCATCTAAAACATATAAATTAGAAAATATTTTTAACAGCTTAGTAAATAATTTTAATTTTGCAGTGGAAATTTTCTATTATACTAATAAATCAAAAAGTTTTTATTAAAATGATTTATTGTTTTCTACCCGGAATTTTAAAAAAAAAATATGGCTCTGGTCTAGTTTAGTAGTCCAATTAAATATCAAGAGTTCAATGAAATTTCTTCAGTGTTTTAATTATTATCAATAGGGCGTGTCAAAATATGCACGGAAATCCATGCACTGAAAAAGTCCAAAATATGACTGAAATATACAAAATTTTTCAAAATATGCATTGGAATTTTCATGAAAAATAATTATTTCCTTCAGAAAATTCATTGAAAATAACAGCACCTCCGAGGATTTTTTAAAATTTTATTTAAGAAATAGCTATTATTATTTATTAAGCATTGAAAAATAAACACTGACTGGGGCAAAAATTTTTTTAATTGATTTTGTCTCACATGCCCAGCTATTGTTTTAGAGAAAAATTCTCACATGCCTAAACAACGTGATTGTTTATGCATGTGACATAATTTGAAAATAAATAAAGGTTTTTTAACTCTGTTAAAGTCTTATATTGTTAAATAATTTGAATATGTTTAATGGTTGTTATTAGAGTTGGACACAAACGGTCTAGTGTAAGCCCAGTATTCGGTTAATCCAAATTTTAAAAACTCAGTTTTCGGTTTTAAATTGTAGTTAAATACAAATTTTTTGTTGGGAAAATTTTTTAAATAACACACATTCTCAAAAATTTCCAATTTTATAACCGATTGTGTCCAATAATACATAGTTATACTAAAAATTATTTAATTTTATTTTGAACAAGTTTTAAAATAGTAAAGCTGAACGGTCTATAGCTATCAAGGATATAGCCGACTCGATTTCCTAAATTGGGAATTATTTTTATGTCGGCTATAATCCTGCCAGCTACTACGGAAATTTCTCATTTTCCGCTCAGAGTGAATTAGCATTTTCAGTTGATCAGACCGCATAGCTTTAAGAATTAAATAGCGATATGCTTTACAATACATTATAATTAAAATCTAGCGTTGACAGCTAGCTTTAATTAAAGCAGCTTTAATATTTTGCAAAATTAATTTATGGAAGTGAATTTTAATTAATGCAAAAATTTATTCCTTGCTATATGTATTTAATGGCAGGGAGAAGGAATCAATTTTGCAATAATTAAAGATAATAATATTTAATGAAAAAATTTTTTTACACTTAAAATTAACTTCCAAAAATAAATTTATCTTCAAGTAATCAAACAAAAAATAAAAATTTTTAATTTTGAAGTTTTACTTGAAAAAGTGCGAACTTTTTTTATAATTAATAATATCGAAACCTAATTAGAGTTAAATTAACGAGAATTTACTTTAATAAGTAAATTGTAGGAGATCTAATTAATAATCTAAATAACCGCAGCTGAGGGTTGGTTAGCCATACTAAAATAAAGCAGAGGATAAATGCTAAAAGCAGACTAGATGTCTCAAACTAAAATAGGTAACATCCCTAAAATAACTTAAATGTTGATAAAATCATCCTATCTTGTTAATTTTGGTAACAATCGACTCATTTCGTCAAGAAGCATCGAAATAGTCTAAAATTACAACTTATTGTTAGAAAATTTTATTTAAAAAATTTAAAGTTAACATTTAGTCTCTGCTTTATCATTTAAAGAACTATATCTCAGCTCAATAGCCTCTAAATCAGTCGATTTCTTTGTCCAAAAAAATTTTGCCCAACTTTGAAAAAAAATAATCAAAAAAATTTATAAAATTTAAGGACTAATTTGATACAACTTATTTTCTTATTGTTGTGAATAAAATAAAAATGAAACAACAATTTTCTTTTATAATTAAGCGATATTTTTATAATTATAGCATTTTTAAGAGCTTAAGTTTATATGTAGAAAATTTCAATATAAATTTTTATTAACACCGACATTGTATTTATTAAATATTATTTTAAAAAATTAATTTAAATAAAAAAATTTATTTAGCAATGAAAATCAATGGAAAAAATTTTTGGGGAAATCTGGGGAAAAAATAAATTGATTTTTCTCTCGCAAGAATAGCTATTGTTTGTCCAAAAAATAATTTGTTTATTTAGGTTTTTCTAAAAGAAGTAATTTAAAACTAATAAAAACATTATATTTTTTGGCCATATTAGCAAAATTTAAAAAAAAATATTTTTGAAAAAAGTTTAATGCTTGTTTATAAGTTAAAAGGATTAATTTACCCAAACACACAATTAATTTAGCTCTAAGATTAAGGAAGCTGAAACAGAAAATTTTTGGTTAAAAGAGGATGCGATGTCAAAGCTATTGTAATGTCTTTGAATCGCTGGGAGGTATTGTAAGAAAGGGGTTACGGGTAGAGATCGGACCAAACAAATATTTGACCTTGAAAATCGGATATTTGATCAAATTTTATTTGATATTATTTGATCAAATATTTGCTTGACCACTTTTGAAAAAAATCAAATTTTTTAATATACTTTCAAATATCAAATAGTTTGGTTTGATATTTGATTTTTGCCGTTTGTCCAATCTTTAGCTACGTACTCGTACCAACTCTCAGCTGCGGTTACTTGGATTATTACTTAGATATCCTACAATTGATTAATTCTTGTTGGACGGCAACTATATTAAAAATACTAGAGTCAATAAATATTTATTTAAAATTAAGTTTCAATCATAAAAATAAATTTAATTTTGTCATTTATTTAGAGCTTTGTTTAAAAATTCAGCCAATTGTGGTAATAATTCTTGTAGCTCCATAGCAGTATTACAAACAATTTGTGCACTGTTTTTGAATTCATTAAAAGCAGAGATCTGGGCCTATGAAAATAAAAATGATTTATATTCTTTTCACACATTATAGTTCCAATCGAGGCTTATACGCCAACTAGACTCCAAGAAAATTTATCAAAATTTTTAAAAACCCTTAGCGAGAAGGCAACCTAAAACTCCGTCCGTATAAACAGAAAATGTTTCAAAACAAAAAATGCTACAAAAAATTTTTTAGGGGCGCAAGCGATAGTCTTGGACGCTTAGATAGCTCATACATATTTTTAAACGTTTAATAATAAATTTTTTCTAAAAATTATTTCAAAACTAAACATACAATCAAAGCCTTCCTTTGAAGAGATTCAATAGGTTCTTCGTCAACTTTGCTATTTATTGGTGTATCTTCCTTATCTTTAACAAATTCTTCCTCTTCTTCAACTTTAAGATGTCGCTTTTTTCCTCTCATTTTTTCAAAAGTTAATTCTATTTTCTCGTTTTCTTCATTTAAGTTTGAATTTTCTTCAATATTTGGAGAATGCTGAAAATTTATAAATATAATAAATTAATGGATTTTTGAAGGTATATGAATTATATAATTTTTATTTTCTCAGTTTTGGATCCCTCCAGGGTAGCTAACACTTTTAATATTAAAAAGCAATTCAAAAAATCATTTGATAATTTGTTGATTTGAATCCCAGAAATAAGCTTTATTCTCTTAAGGTTTTTCAATATAGAGGTCTCTTCTCCAACACAGAATCTTATTTGAAATCAGCCTAAAGAGACTAAATGAATGATACAATATAAAACGAATTATAGCTAGGCCGTATTTTATATAAAATTATGGCCTAAAAAATGTTGGGGTAATATTGAACCTAACAGACTTCGTTTTAATTCCCAAGTTTCTTCCTATACATATATGTTCAGAATGGTCAAACTTCTTCCTTCAATTTTCCTTCCTTGGATAAAATTTAGTTCCATTTGATTGTTTGTAGGCAAAATATAGAAGGGCAATTATGGGGGGGGGGTAAAAAGGAAAAAGTCTGAGCATTCTGTAGATATTAGGGAAAAACTTTGGGAAGCAGAAATGGGGTCTGTCAGGTTCAATATTACCAATGTTGTTCGTTGACTTAAAAACTTAAAAAATGGTTTCAGACATAAAAATAACAACCCAAAAATACCTCCGTATTTTTGTTGTTATTATTATCAAATAACTGATTTTTCACCTTATTTTTATTTTCCAAATTAATATCTGTAAGTTTAGAATTTTGTAATTGCTGAACATATTTTTTAGCAATTAATTGGGTTAAAATAAATTGTAAATTATTGGTAGAAGGACTTTGATTATTATTTAATGAAGATGAATTTAAATTAATATTTTGTTGATTTATTAAATTTGTTGGTTTTGTTAATTTTGAAAATTTTTGATTTAAATAAATTGGAGAATCTTCATTTTGATTTAATAAATTGTTGTTTGATGTTGGAGATGTTTCGTCACTTGTTTCACTCTTAAATAATTAAATATTATTTTGATTAGTATTAGGTTTTAGCCTCTCAATATAATTGCAGTATGTATGGTAAACATTTTAGTAGTCAAATACCCACTAGTTTTGGATAAACCAACTTTTACTAATTAATCTAATCTAAAATTATACCTACACAGACAACCTAACAATTATTTTCAAAATTTTAATTTAACATAAATGTCCTAATATGTATATGGCCTACGTTATTAAGAGCTTATTCTATAATAGTTTATTCATCTTGACAAACTAAAAAACGAAATTTTTCAAAAAATTTTTCCCATTTTTCTGATCTTCCAAATTTTTCGTAAAATTCAAAAAAATAAAATAAAAAAATTACAATAGAGGTATTGTCAATATCCATAGAACAATCTTGAAGCATATTAGAATCTCTCAATTCTTCATATATTTTTAGATCAATTGGAGTAAATTTTTCTTTTAATTTATTTTCGTGGTTGATAGAACTTAAGAAAAATAATATTATTAAAAACTACAAATAATATCTTCAAAATGTGGGAATTTTTCAATGTGGAGAAACGATAAGCGCTATCGTCTCTTCAAGTAGAAAGATCGAGTCTGATCACTCATAATAAGGTTACAAACAGATAAGCGAAATCATTACCAGTTTTTCACCATGCTTAATATAATTAGTGATTAAATGTAATCTTTCCAGTCTAAAAACAGATACTGCATATCGAGAGCTTTCAAATGATATAATATTCCCCAATGTCTGACTGATAATCAACGCAATTTAATTTCAAAAATAAAAACTTTACAAATTAAATTCTCCAAAAATATCAGTAACTTTTCTCTTTCTATAACGCCAATGAGATTTAATAGCTTCTATATTTTGATCAAAACCAACAAAACGGGTTGATAAAAGTAAACGAACATCATTCCAAGCATTTCTTTTCTTTTCAGAAAAAGTTAAATCCTTTAAATAAATTTTGGATGAAAATTTGGTAAAATTTTTTAGAGAATTACCCGACTTGTATTATTTTCTACTAAAAGTGTTTTTCTCTTTAGAACCTCAATAACAAGAAAGTCAGATACCTCGGAAGTAAATTTTCTCTTCTCACGGCCTAAATTTATAAAGTAATTTTTTGAAAATATAAAACATATAGTGTTTTAATAATTAGAAATTAGAGATCAAAGGATTTAGTACGCGAAACTTCTGCCATCCTTTATGCTCCGAATATACACATAATTATCTTAAAATATACAGACTTAGGGTTATAAAACTTGACTATAATTTTCAATGATATCACGATCATATCAAAAAATAAAAAAGTGTAATTGAAATTAATAAATGGCCAATAACATATACTGTGGATTTGGCCCCCCAGAAACCCAGAATTTTTGCGGACTTGAAATTTTCCCGTGACTGAAGATTTCAAAATACCCTTCTTATTATTTGCCTATAAATGACAAAGATCACAAACTGATCTGTAAAATTAGAACTTTTTTAGAAAATATATTTGACCTACACTGCTTAAAATTATTTTTTTGTATTTCCTCAATCTGATTTCCCTTAATCTCCTCAAAATAATTAATTTGATTTTGCTGTTGTTGATTATTATAATGTCCAATAAACTGAGCTGAAGCTACGATTTTTCTAAAAGTTGCGAGAATATCCTCTTTGTCATTTTCTGTATTGTCATTGTTGTTGTCTAATAATTTTTTATTTATATTATTATCCATTTTCTTGTTAAAATATTTAAATACTTTTTAATTTATTGTCCTCAAATTTTAAAATATTTCGTTATAAAGATAAATAAAAAGAAATAAATTTTTGTATAATTTATTGTAATTATTAAATAACAAATCTGAGAAACTATGAATTTAAATGAAAAAAGATTATGTCTTTCTAAAATAATCTTTGGTAATTTGTTCATGACCTCTTTAGAGAAAGTTTGTTATACATAGTTAGGTAATAAAATTAATAATTATTTGAGTTGCCCACAACTCTGAATTGCTTAAATTACGTGGGTTTTGCTCTTTCAGGTTACGGCACGCTAAAAATCTTTTTAACTTCGTTAGTCATGTCGGGCTAGCACAAGAAAATGACAAGTCAAGGAACGATCCATGTTTTTTCAATGTTTTTGTCATTCAATGTGGTGGCTGGCCGTTCCTTGACTTGTTTGTTCCGTGATTTGGAATTCCCTCAGTTGCTCCGCACCCATCAACTTTTGTCTTTATAAATCAAATTACTTGGATTTAAAAGAAATATTAAAAATTAAAATATAACAAAATGATCTCCTATTTAATGAAATAACAGTTTAAAAACTTTACATAAAAACATAATATTTAGCAAAAGAAAAGAATAAATTCTTTAAAGTTGAGGTGAAAGAAGAGAAGGCGTTGTTGGTTGCATTTCAGATCAAAAAATTTCATCTCCGCTATGATATTAAGGGAAGATTGTTTTTAAATGAGAAATTTTGTTTGTGAGGCATATTAAATGTTAAATACCTTATTTAATTTAAATGGGAAAAGGGCATTTATTTGAGCAGAAAATTAATTAGGTTGATGAAATAAACGAAGGAAGGGATTATTCTGTCAACATAACTAGATATTTTTATTTTGAGTTATAAAATAGAAAAATGCTTAAAATATAAGCTAAGGGTTATGACAAATAATCAGTGCAGATAGTTCAGGAAATCTTTATCAGGTTGAATTTTCCGTAATTTTAAAAAAGGAAGATGGAAGGCGCAAGAAAACGGAAAAAATAGGAACAGAAGCTAAAGGGCCAAAAATGCTATAATAGGCGGAAGAGATGCCATCCCTGATCGGTGAATTTTGGCATATCCGGAGTCAGTTTGGAATGCTTGTCTGCAAATGCTTGTGAATGTGTTTTGAAAATGCTTTGAAAATGCTTGTCTGCAAAGAAAAAAATGCTTGTCTCCAAGACCCAAGACCTAACCCCCAGATTCAAGACCAAAAATTAACTAAGTTCAAAACAATTATTTGGTCCCATATACTCGGTTTTGGTGACATAAATTTCGGGTTTTACAAAATAACTCAAATAGAAGGAGTAGATTAAGTAGTAGTTATTTACCTTAAATAATAAAGGAGTTAATATAATTAAAAGACTAAATGTATATTTATGGTTGTTATGAGATGTAATTTAACAAAACGGGAAAAATATTATTTATAAAAATTCTGCCAGCTGAATGAGGTTATCTTCAGATCGCGATCTTGCACCATCTCATTCAATTACTAGTGGACACGGTTGGTTAAATACCTTTGGAATTTATTTAAATGAAGAAAATGATTTAGTAATTTATTTGAAAGAAAAAAACTCCAAAATTACATGTACAAATATGATACAAAACGCTGATATTCAAAAATAAGAAACAATTGAGAAGCTTAGGCATGAAGCCCTTTTGTTCAATAATAATGGGTTGACCCAAAAAGAATTAGCCCTTTGTTATGATCCTTAATTTTAGCCTATAAAATCATGATTATTCATTAATTTTTTATCATACGGGGATGACAATAACGAGCTAGGTATAAATGCTAAATCCTAAAAACTGTTATACAATCATGCAAAACTACCTATGTCGATTTCCTATATTTTTATTTTTTTGTCATGATATTGAAACTAAAAAATATACATACGTCTTCAACGTTATAAATAGCATTTTATATTGAATTTTCGTGATTTTTCCAAAAATTTTAAACAACCCAAAATATCTAATACATACTAACTCATAATCTATTTTTGTCTATTTCCACTTTTATTCAACATTGGTTGTTGTAATAATCTTTTTTCCGTTCTTTTTGGATTTGTTTGATACCCCATATCTACATAAACATTACTTGGACAGTTTCCATCTGTTGGAGAAGAATAATAAGGAAATGGAGGTGAAGGCTAAAAAATATAAAAATTAAAATTTTAGAAAGTTCAGTGTTTATTCACTAAATTATTTTGAATATACCGTATTTCCTCTAATAGAACGACAGCCTCTATTTGAACGACACCCCCTATTAGAACGACAGTCTAGAGGGAGGTTGAAATACGGTAATCGAATTTTTAGCCCAAAAACTGAGAGAACCATTCTCGTCTTTCAAGTACCTCCTATAGGGATAGGATAATGGCTATTTTAACTTGACACAATATCAACAATAGAGTATAATTCGGATCAGAAAACTACTGAACAAAAAGCTCGTTTATCTATATTCTCAACCTCGTTAATATGTAGAGAGTTCTTCCTAAAAATCACCCCACATTACACCCTCTCTTTTTGGTTCATTAAATAAATCACCTTTAATTTTATGTTAATATTTGTCCTCAAAATTCTGCCATTTTGTGCTTTCAACGGCCTAAAGTTTGAGCTTAATGTTATTGGAGGAGAAGACAATAATGATGAATCATCAGCTTGATTCTTCTTTTTTAGATTTGTATTTATTTCTGTTGGTTTTTCGCTTTGTAATAATTCTGACCATAAATTTAACTTAAAAAAATAAATTAAAAATAAAAATTAAATAAATACATCTTCAGCTGTTATATATATTGGTGAATTGTAAATGACCCTTAAAAAGAAAAATTAGAGAAATATTTGGGTAAAAAAGGGTAAAAATGGGGAAAATGGGGCACATAATCTTCAGTATTTTGTTGCTCTGGAAAGCAGCTCCGGAGCTAGTCTTAGAGTCTTACTACTGGCTAATGTATATAAGTATAAGTGGAACGATTCCTGCCTAGGATTGTTGGTTCCTGAAATTCTTCAGATATTCGAAACCGAACCTAAGAACCAAAAAAATCATCTGTTCTTCGGTTCGGTCCGGAACCGAAACTCTAAGAGAGTGAGATATTTAATAAATACCAGTTAACG
Organism: Meloidogyne enterolobii; assembly: GCA_963681835.1. NCBI lineage: Eukaryota > Metazoa > Nematoda > Chromadorea > Rhabditida > Meloidogynidae > Meloidogyne > Meloidogyne enterolobii. Next base: position 465,315 of record CAVMJV010000082.1, on the reverse strand, counting down.
GTCTCGAAACATCCGGGGAATGTCAATGACCCTTCATATGTAATATAATAATCTGTGTGAGGCAGTAAAGCAGAAGGTTGGAAATGCTTTATTTGAACTACTTGATCTTTAAAAAATAAAATTAAAAATTTCAAAAAATAATTTTAACTTCTATATTTAATATTTATTGCTGCTTTAGCTAAGCGTTTTAATTCAACATTTGTTTTATCACCAATCTACATAAATTTATATAATTTTAAATTATATTTAACTAAATTTTACATCAACAATAATTCCAACAGCTAAAAGACCTCTAGGCTGTGATTGCGCTTGAGTAAAATTTTCGTAGAGATCGGAATTAAAGGCTAATAATTGAATCTAAAATTAGTTAAATGCTTTATTTAAGAATTTATTAAGAAAGCCTATATCTGCCAACATATAATACCCATAAAATTAGAGTATTAATGCTTTCTATAATTAATAGGGATTGGTAAAGTCGTAACCCAGGATTAGCTTAAAAAATTGGAAAGAACCATATGTAATTAATTCAAAAAATCCTAATCATAAGACTCCAGAAAATTTGTCACGAGATCCTCATACCCCCTCTGTACCGACATATAATAATTACATTGCCCAGATTTATACATTTAAATATATCACATAAAAGTTTCTCATATATCACATAAAAGTTCCCCATATCACATAAAAGTTTCCCATGAGAGATACTATTTTAATTCAGTTATATTTGTTAAGATATAAATCTGTGTCTTGTAATTAATAATAGATTATTAGGTGTATTTAATAAATTTAAATATGTATATCAAACCTCCGCAGGAAATCTAACACGATTAATTGTATGTTCAGAACCAACTTCTCCTTTTTTAATATCTCCAAAATGGAAAAGCTTTAAATAAAAATTAATTTAAAAGATAACTAAAAATTCCCTAACCAGTTGTTGAAATTGATAATTATATGGAAATGCGGGGCCTCCACTTAATTTAACATTAACAGAATTTAAATTATTATTATTAGCTTGTTCATTATTATTAAATGAATTATTAACAAAAAGTAAAGGAAATTGTCCAGTATTCCACAATTCAGCATTTTCTAATCTTTCTCTAGAAATTGTTAATTTGCTAAGTCCTGGATCGAACACTAATCTTTAAATTATTTGATATTTTTCTGTTTTTTAAACAAAAGGAAGCAACATACTTTTCTGGATCCAAGTTTATTGGACTCTGAATAAAATAAGAAAAATATTATTTTTGAATTTTAATTTTTGAGACTGATGGAATTTAAAAATATTTTTTGCTTTTGATTTTGCGTTTAAAATAGTGATTAATTATAATTTTCTAAATTCCGCTAATCCAAATTTTAATAGAGTGTAGAACTATAAGTTATACAATTAAGGGTTGGCGGATGGAAATTTTCGATTTGGATCAGGGAATTTTCAAGGATCTGTCTACATTAGTGATAGAGGTCAAATAAATAATTTTTTTATTAAATTATCTTTCTTTAATGGTAAATACTCATTAAGGCTCAAGTATCGGCTAGTATCGGATAAGTATAGGATAATTTCGGATAATCAAGTGTCGGACAAAGCCTATTTATTAAAAAATTATTCGTTAATTTTACTTATACTCTTATCATTAGTAAATTAAAAATTGTGTGTGCCTGTAATTTTCCAGCTTTACACATTCTCCAATGTTTATGCATAAGTCCCCAAAAATCAGGACCTTAAATAAAATTAAATAAAAATTTGTTTTAAGCTTCTAAACATTTTTTATTATTTTTTAATAAAAGAAACGTGAAGAATTCCCATGCGAATAGTTTTATTAATATAAGTTCAATATGTGTATGAAGGTCCTTACTTTTGGTTCTAGCTTTTATTTTTTCCAAATTTTTTTCATTGATATGCAATAATTTCGGAAATTTTTATGAAAAGTATAGACTTTTTATTAATCTCAACACTTTTTAGATATAGAATTTTATTAAGGGATAATAAAGATCATCATTTTCAAAGGAAAAGGTAGTCCCATAAGCTGATAGAATTTAGATGAGAGACATAAAAAGGATTTTGTAAAAGAGAAGTTGGTGCTCCTAAAGCGTTCTTAATTCTAAAAGTAGATATTTTATTCATATACAACGAAAATGATTTCATGATAAAAAATAATAGTGTAAATTGCAGACAAAACTTGCGGACTTTTCGAAGTATAATGGAAAGGAACCAAAAATTGTTTTTATAAAATTTTAAAAATAAATAATTAATTAATTTAATTAAAAAATATTTCATTCAAACCAATTAAAATACAAGGCTGTATACACAAAAAACCAAGTGCGGCCAACCAAAAGGGCATTTTTTTGAATGAAGGAATAAAAAGAGAGAAGTGCTTTTTACTTTGGCGGAATAAAAAACAATAAAGGAAATAAAAGATTGGATTCCATAAAGAACAAATGTAAAGTAAAAGGGTAGAGGATTTCATTTTTTATATTAATAAAATTATTTTTTCTAAAAATAAAAAGTTGCTAAACGTCTCTAAAACGAGGAGGAGAAAATTTCTTGATTTATGGAGGAAGCCACGAAAAGCAACCATCGGCATCCTCGAAAATAACCCCCCCCCCCCTAAAATACCCCCTTCCCTCCTCTAAAATAGCCCCCCTCCAGAGTTCGATTAAGAAAATAACCCTCTGGGGCTAGTTTAGAGGATTTACGGTATTTCATATAATCTTAGGGGGAAGGGGGGGAGGGTTGGTGATAGTGAGAAACCCCCTAAAGATAATGCAAGAATATCAATAATTTAATGCCGCCTTTCACTATCCATTGAATACCACTTTGGGGATAACTAAAAATACATTTTAGAATGAAGGGTATCTTGCAGTATTTTTATGATTGGGAAGCCTCTCCCTTTGGCCAACCAATTAAAAAAAATAAATTATCTAATATAGAGTTTGAGGTCCGACTAAATATTAAAAATAAAATATAAAAATGATACCAATTAGAATCTTAAATGTTAAAAGAAAATTTCCTTCTCTTTTATTAATTTTTTTTTTGAGAAACAAGCGTGAGATTTATTTTCATTTTTTGTTTTAGATAAAGCTTTGGTAGAATAAAAGAAAGTGTAATAGGCGGGTATTTTATATAAAAACATACATATTCTCTTTTGGAATTTATTTAAAGAAAATAATAATAAAGGGTAGTTAAAGGGGGTATTTAGATTTTTATTAATTAGATTTTTGTTTAAAAATTTTTTTGAGGTAATGACGAAATAAAAACAGAAGGTCACCGCCCTAGTAAGGTTGGCGGATAGTTGGAAATCTTCGGATATCCGAACCGAAAATTCTGAAAAATCCGGATCCGCCAACTTTACTTCCTAGAGATTTCTCGTATTTTTTAAAATTATTCTTCTTTTTTTTTAATGATCATAACCCTTTTAACACCCAAATAAAAAATATAAATTTCAATCAGTAATGTTAATACAAAGAAATATTGAATAATCCCATTTTATTTTTGGAAATGGAGCCGGACAGGATTTTTCCGGATTAATCCTGTCCGGTTTTAGTCCGAAAACTAAAAAAACCCGGATTTGGGACCCGGACTCCGGAAAAATCCGGCTGGATTCGGTCACTATTTTAGATGCTTTTTACGGCAGGAATTTGAATTTTAAATAAATAATCGAATTATTATAAATTTTTATTTTACAAAAATTTTATTAATTATTTTGTTTAAAAAATAAATATTTAAAAAATTTAAAAAATTTAAAAATAAAAACCTCCAAATAAATCATTATCATAAATCCATGGATATTCTCCATTATTCAACAATGTAGTTGTTGTTAATTTTAACATTGTATAGACAAAAAGGGTAATTTTAAATAAATTTAAGTAATAATTTTGAAAATAAAAGGAGTCCATAAATAATTTATTTAAAAAAATATTTTTATTTAAAATTCTGAAAAAGTAAAAAATAACGTAAAAAATATTTGCGTAGAAAGAAAATTAAAAATTGGAAATAATAAAAATAATTAATACGTAAAATATTTAATTATTCAAGTTTTGAGGATTTGGAAATGCTGTGAAGTTGGGAAATTTCAAAATTAAAAAAATTTTTGAAAGTTTTTTAAATGTTAAAAAGGGAGGATGAATTATTAGAAGTATTACTAATAATTTTAAGCTTTATCTAAATCTGGCAATATTAATTAATAAAATTATTATAACAAATACACAGTAATTTCCAAGTAAAGTCTAGGTAATCATAAATTACTTTCTAATATTTACTTGTTTAAATCTCTATCATTTTAGCCTTACTTTATCTCATTATCTTTAATTTGAATAAAGTTATTTGAAAAATAACGTGTGCAGTTAATTTTATGTCACCCTGTATTATACATTGTTTAAAAATTTAAACAATTACTGATTTAATTTCGTGAAATAATTTCTAGTTTATTATTTAAACTATATTTTTTGTTAACACTAAAGATAAGCGAAATAAATATAAAATTTTAAATAAAATTTGTAAAATTGCCATAAAAATTTAAACATAAATGTCCTTTAAATTATTGACGGAAGTTAGCTCAATTTCAATTCCTTTAAGTATTTTTTATATTATTTTTGCTTGCCTTTTAAAGAGGAGACATTAGGGGGGATTAACTAGCAAGGGGCATTGGCTTCTAATTTTAAGCAAAATAATTTGATCCTTTTCTTTCTTTTTTGCAATAAAATAAATCCTTACTTTTTCATGACAGAGACTTCGATGCTTTTTAAAATTTAATTATTATACATTTGTCTTAAAGATCTACTATTGAAAATTTATGCATATTATTAAGCGGAAAATTAAATATTAGATAAGACTAATAAAAATTCTTGATTGTTTCCTGTCCCCTGTTCATCCGCGAGTAAACTGGGAGAGTACAGTCAGTGAAGCGGGAATGGGGAGAAGATTCGGGACTGGGAGATTCGGGTCTGGGGGAGGATTCATTTGATTCTTCATTTACACGTTAGTACCTCCTTGTCACACTCGTTAAGCCCTCAAAACATAAATTCTAAAATCATTTTTACTAACAATTCCTAATCATTTAACGGTTCCAAAAAATCATTGCTTAAGCTTTTAAAAAATATTTGTAAAAAATCTTTGTTAATTATAGAAGTTCTATCATAAGCTATTCGACTGCTTCAGGAATTAAAAGAGCACTAAACGAAATAACAAATTTAACAAATTCTTTTTTACTAAATTTCAAAGAATTTATTAAAATAATAAGCTCAATTTATACTTTTAAAAATTTATACTTTTCCAATGTCAAGTAATTCCATAAAAAATGGAAAGGATTAAAAAAGCCAAAAAGGAAATACATATTTAATGCTTTTTTACTTTGCCGTTAAAAGCACCAACAAATAATAAAAGGCTTTTTTGCCAATTCTTTAAAATAAAAAAATAATTTCAACTTGCTTTTTTACTTGTTAAAATATAACCTTTTTCTCATTAAAACTTGTCAATGTTTTTATATAAAAAAAGAAGCTTGTGAAAAATGAGAATTGACACTTTGTAGATTGGGGGAAGGAAAAAATATAAGAAAAAAAATTTTTTAGAAAATATTTTTCAAAATTTTTGAAATTTGTATTTGTAATAATTGTAATTTTATCAAAAGACTATAAAAAATATCGCAATAAAAAATTATTTGAATAAAATTTTGAATAGAAAAAAATTTAGAAATAAATTGCTTTAAAAATATCTCATTGAAAGTCGTGTTTTATACGTCCCCGTTTAACATAGGGTATACGGCTATGTAAATCCATTTTTCCCTAATTTTTCCAGAATTACCCCTCAACTACATCCCACGTTTACTCGTTTTTTACTAGCTTTACCTGCGGGTAACGACCTTAAAGGAAGACGGCAAACGGTTTAAAATAAAAAAGATTAAAAATTTATAAATGATAATATAAAATTATACTAATAATCTCATGGAATTGGACTCAATCAAAGATTATTAACAGGGAAAATATAATATCAAACCCGATTATTTTTGGAAGTAGATATTATAGTTTGACCATTACCTACCTCGGAGCTGAAAAAATGATAGTAGATTAAAATGAGAATTATCTTAAATCTAAATTAATATTTACCTTTAACAGCTCCTTAAAGTGGACAACTAATTTTTATAACACTTAAGTAAAGTCCAAATTTGTTTAAAAATCATATTTTTATATAAATATTTTGCAAAAATAATATTTAATGGAAAAAATCCAACAGAGAAAAAGCTGAAAAAATAATAATAACGGCGTCGTTAAAAGGACTATATTAAAAAGAGACACTTCAATCTCTTTTATTTACCTCATTAAATAAACATTTAAACGATTTAATAAAAAATGAATTTGGCAAAAATATTTTTGAGTGTCTTTTGACAAATATTTTTGAAAGAAAATAAAATTGGAAAAAATAAAATTAATTTAAAATAAAAAGAACTGAATGATAGAAATTTTAAAAATTATTTATGTCAACATTTAGAATGTCTCCTCTTTTATTATTATGACCGACTCAAAAATTTTTTTAATTTTTACGATTAAATTTATTAAAATCGTTGTCAAGAGCTAAATAAAAAAAAATTTAAAAATTTTAATAAAATTTACATGTATTAATTAAAATCCACATATAAAATTTGACTAAATCACCTTTTTTAGAGTAAAATTCTGTCGAAAAATAACAAGTTTGTAGTTGTGATTTCAAAAATTTCCCCGATCGGGTGAACAGTTCATTTGATCTGGGAACTTTTCATATCTCAATTTGAAATTATGTAGATATTTTATACCATTTTATACATTACTATTCATTAGAGTTTCAACGGAAGTTCCGGTTCCGGTTCCGGAAAGTTCCGGTATTTTTTTGGTTCCGGTTCCGGGAACCGGACCTCAAATTGGTTCTGGTTTCGGTTCCGTCTCCGGTTTACAATTTTACACCCCTAAGGATTAGTTTTTTAAGAAATATGGATTGGCCTTGCAATATTTTCCCCGATTGGCCTTCCAAAATTCTCAAAATTTTCGCCTGCGGCGCCAGAAAAGGAAGAAATCTAGCTACTTGGACACAAAAATTCTCAAAATTTTCGCCTGCGGCGCTTAAAAAGGAAGAAATTTGTATCCTTGGTTCATCTAAAATCCCAAAATTTTCACCTGCGGCGCTATGAAGGGAAGTTGTATGGTAAGTCGAAGGATTTGGATGGATGAAGGTGGATTTTGAGTTACATTATGCGAGTTCAACGGGTTATAGGTAATATAGAGGGATTTGGGTGTGATGTCCAGGGAATGAGCTTTGCAAGGTAGATATCAGGGATTGAATAGCTGGGGATTTGGTCTTCCAAAACTTGGATTTTTTTTCGTTTCGATTAACAGAAGAATTTGGCAGAATTTAATCGAAAAATTTTTCATTTTGCCATAATTTTTTTTTCTTATTTAAATTTTTTATTACGATTAAGTGCATTTTGTAGCCCATTCAATTATCTTTGAGGCTTATAAGCCTGGTTTCATTGTCGAAAGTTTTACCAGTTTGTTTTCGATACCAAATTTACACTTATCATGTTCATTAAATTCTTTGTTTCTATAGAAATTCATAATAATTTATTGTGAATTCCTTATTTTTATAAATGATCTTCCTAATGAAATCCCCGAAAATGTTGGAGTAAAACTATACGCAGACGATGTAAAACTATATATAGCTCATAAAAACGGCATAGAAAGAGAACAACTAAATAAAGCTTTAAGAATACTCGAGAAATGGACGGAATTAAATGGTTTAGAAATATCCCCTAGCAAATGCTTTGCTTTATATCTAGGTAAAAATAACATGAAAAGAGAATATATCATACATGGATTAAAAGTACAAGAAACAGAATGTATTCGTGATCTTGGAATATTAATTGATTCAAAAATAACATTTAACAATCATATAAACATGATCATAAAAAACGCATATTTAAAAAGCTCCCAAATAATAAGAATCATTAAATCTAGAAATTTAAATCTCCTCGTTAATATATATAAGACATATATAAGACCCCAACTAGAATACGCAACTGAAGTATGGAATCCACAGATGAAATATCAAATAGAGAAAATTGAAAAAATTCAAAAACTATTCACTAAAAATATTTACAAAAAATGTGGTTTAATCAAGGTCCCATATGAAGAAAGATTAAATACTTGTAAACTCGAAAAGTTAATAGATAGAAGAAAAATTGCCGATCTTTCCACCGCTTTTAAAATTATAAAAGGTTTTACATCCCTTAATTCCCAAAAATATTTTAATTTATCAAATAGATCTCTTCGCAGGCCTCTACTTCTTAGGACAAAAAAATATACAAATAAAACAAAAAATAATTTTTTTCACAGAGTGGTGAATAACTGGAATAATCTTCCAAATGAGCCATTTAAAATAAATGATCCGAAAAAATTTAGAAGCTCATTAAAATCTAATAATTAAAGTAAAATAATAAAGACATTGAGCCCTGGCGTGTGTGGTTTTTAGAGTGTTTGTTTACTATTTATATATTTTTTTTTTTCATTTCATTTTTTTTGTTGTTGTCTCACATATTTTCTTTAATTTGTATTTTTATGTTTTTTATGCACCACTTTAATGTATTTTAAAATACCTGTGGTTTGCTGATAAATAAATAAATAAATAAATAACAATTATTTACAATTTTTTATTTTTAATGAATGATTTACAAACAAACATTTTTCTTTGTACTTTATTCATTTGCGCGAAAAATTTTAATTATTTTAAATTTAAGATTTACATGTTTAATATTTTAACTTTTTCATTTTTAATTTTTTTATTTAATGTTTATAATAAAATATTAAAATAAAAAAATTTAAATTAGTTTATTATGTGAATATTTTAATTTAAAAATTAACCATTTACATATGAATAATAAAAAATAAAATAAAGAATTTTTAATAGAGCTATTCTAGATTTTATTTCCGTTGAAAATCGTTTACTGATTTCAGTTTTATAAATAAAGGGCGGATTGTCTATGATTTTTTTCGAATATACATATTTATTTATGGGGTAACTATTTCAATATTTTATGGCCATATTTTGATTCTATTAAAAATCAGTCATTTATTTTAACAAAATTGTGACTAAGCTATGGTTTCTGTTTTATATTTTAAATTGAAATAAACGAAAAAACAATAAATATTTTGTTAATAAAAAACGCAAAATTGCGTGCGAACTTTATTATTTTCATCAACTTATTTAATTTTATTTTAATAGAATTAACTGAACAAATATTGACTTAATTCTTGATTTTTAAATAGAAACTTATGGCATTTATTTTCCCTCCCGGACCGAATTATACAGAGACACAAACAAAAATATTTTTGGCAGCAGATATTGTAGAACTTGCTGCCAATTCATTATTAGCTTGTCCAATTTCAACTATAAACTTTATTTTAATATTAAAGACTTCAATTTTACATCCAAATTTAAAATTAATTCTTTTATGTCAAAGCTTGTGTATTTTTATTAGAGGAATTGGTAAGGGATATTTAAATTTTAGAATAGGAGAAGAAAATTAGAAATGGATGTTTGCCCACACGAACTTAAATTTGCGACATAGAATTTGTTATTAGGGTAGGGGGCCCGGTCCGGTCGGATACAATTTTGGCCCGAAAAAGGCTCGATTTTAATAACTCGATAAAAATGAGGCCAGAAAAAATTGAGTCGAACGTCGGCCCGTCTCGAAAACCTCAACCCTAGTTGATAAGTAACATTCATTTATCAACAGTAGTCTAAGGTTTATGAAACCCCATGATCTCGATAATTAAGATTAAACCCCCCGTAAAGCATTTTTATAATTCACCTTTTATAATTCAATCTTGCTTTATGATTATCTAGGTCGAATAATTCTAAATATTGCTCGTATTTATCTTAATGATTGCGGAACATATGGACCTTCTATATTGAATACCTTGTATATGCAACCAATTTATTTTCGAAATTGTTTGATGCATGTTTTGATTATTGAAAGAATAATTGCAACATTTAAATCAAAAAACTATGAAAAACACAGAAGCAATTTATTCCTTTTAAGCTGGTTAACGATCACGGTACTTTACTATTTTATGAGATTTTTCAATAAATATTTAAAGGCCATAATTGGATATCTCAACTCTCTCTCATCAAATTATATCATCTCTTTCTCGATATTGTTTACTTTGGTATCTCTTGGAATATTAGAAATATGGGCACTTTTTTGGATTTTGGATCATAACAAAAGAAATTATGAAAGGAAGTTACTTGAAGGACGTCATGAATTGTCAGAAAGATATCAGGTAGCGAAAAAAGGATAAATGTCAAATGATGTCTATGGCTCCTAATCAGTGTGGCCTTTTCCAAATCACCAAAGGGGGCACGGGCTTTCAAAAACGGGGCAAAATCGGATAAAAGTGGCCATTATTTTTAAAATTTAAAATACCTAATTTAAATTTTAAATAGAAGCTTGCTTAAGCTAAATACTTTGGCTGTGGTTTAATCGAGGACTTATAGTGAAATGGGTCGAATGATATGTCAATCGACTTGACTCGTTGAGCTGAGTCGAATGAATAGATGCGGAAATGCCTGTAGACCGAGATATAGGTCCCCAAAAATTGAAAAACCGTACATTGGTGTAGCCGGACTTGTTATTTCAAGTTGATTTTGTTACCGGCTCGAGAAGCCTTTTCGAATGTGGATTTTAATGTGGATTTTAATGTGGATTTTCGAATTTAAAACTAGAAATAGATTTATCACCCCTTACACTTTTTTCTCACAACAAGCCAAAAAAATGATTAAATTGACTAGATTATACCCAATTTCGCTTTTTTGCGAAGCTTATTTGGAGATAATATAAAGATAATAATACTTATAATATAATAATAATAATAATAATATAATAAATAATTTTGAATTAATTTTTAGCTCTCTGAAAATATCCGAACGGCAAAACAATTAATTCCTTGTATACTTATGCATTTTGTTTGTATAATCATTCCTGGAATAAACAATATTGTTGTGTATTTTAATTTATATTCTGGCAAATTTATATCAGATTTTGTTAGTCAGTGCTTATTCACAACTATAACAATTGGCTCGTTTCTTATCGAATTTTTTATGATTATGTAAGTATAACAATTAAAAAATTTGTTTAAGCCTTAAAAGTTCAATAATTATGGGCATACTTTATACTTTTCAATTTCGGTTTATTCAAATTAAAAAAGTCTAATAAATTAGCACATAATTCAGGGGTGTTTATTAATTAGGGTTTTATATGTTATTTTCGGACATCAAAACAAGGTAAAAATTAAATTAAAACTTACTGCGCCCAACTATTTTTCTGTCATAATGACGATTTTACAAAATAAGTCCACTATAGTAAGTCCACTATAGCAAAATCCAATTAAAATCCAACTAAAACCAAATGGTTCACCTGCAAGATTAAACAACTAGGTGCAAAATATATCAAACATACAGAGCCGGAATGCCCAATTGGACCGATATTTTAGTTATCAGTGCTTTAATAGCTCTGAATTTCCCCAATTGTTATATAAATTTAACACATTATCAGGACTTTCAGAACATAAATATTGCGCCAGAGTCTGATAATTTGTAAAATAATTATTTTTTTCAGTTATCATCCAATTTTAAAACGTGATCTCGTACGAATGTTCTCTGCATTTCGGTCTATTATTCAATTTAGAATTTTTGCTTCAAGTAGAGTTGTGCAGGATCCTGTTTATAATGAGCCAAGTATTCTACCAGCAACAGGAGCAAGCAGAAAAACTTTAGCAGCATTACAACCTATGGATATCAATGGAAAACCTTTAATTGGAGATGGAAAAAGAGAAGATTTAGGCGGGGCATACTTTAAACAATTGGCTATGTCGTGGGAGTAAAAGAATTAGAAGTAATTTTTCCCATACAATCCTTACATCGAAATTTTATTAAATTTAATTCTTGGATGGCTATTATGTAATGGGAGCTGACTAAAGTTGGCGGTTTCGATAATCCAGAATCGAAAAAGACCGGATAACCGAAATATGGATCAATCTGGCTTCTTAGCCTTCTAATATTTTCAAAATTTTCGTCTTTGGCGTCAATAAAAAATAAATCTGGCTTAATAACCTTCCAGAATTCCCAAATTTTTTGCCTGTGGCGCTAAAATCCCTCAATCTTAGCTCATAATCATCAATATTATTGCCAATCTTAAATTTTAATCTTCCAGACATGGAAGTTAGGAAATAACCATATCCCTATTAATTCCCGCAAATCCACCTACTCATCATAAATCCCTAATTCTTAAATTTATTTAATTTTGAAAATATAAATTCCGGTTTCGGTTCCGGATAACCGAGGATTTCCCAGCAACCTTAGAGATGTCCCATATGTAGATAGCCCTATTTAAGATATACCTCATTTTAAGACAATACTATTATCGCTTCTTTTGTTTAATTTTGTTTAATTTTGTGGTGATTTTTTGCACCGTCTATTCTTAACCGTTTGTCTTTGTCCGATATCTCTTTTGTTAGCCACACCCTTTTATGCTAACCCCATTTCTGATCGCTTCTCCAATTGCTTATTTTAATTCTTTTATTCATTATTTAAGTTTTTTCTACATATTTTTAGTTCTATTTTTTCTTTGTGTATTTCTACTTATTTAACTACATTTTTCCCCACATGCACTTTATTTATGTTTCCCAATTAAGTTTGGCCTTTAATCTATTTTAATCTCTTTACAACTACTTTGGCCAAACTTAAGTTTTATTATTTTCACGCATTTTATTAATGGTTTAATTACCCAAGTTTGAGTTTAAGTTCAAGGTCCTGAATAAATAATTTTATTTGTTTATTCTCTTTTGTTGGTATTCCTATAATTCGCCGTCTAGGGCGTATCTGATCCCGCTCGTCCACTAAAGAGCGTGCGATCTCAGCCGCTCGTCCATTTAAAAGCCGCAATTAAATCCACTCGCCCACAAAGGAGTTGGACAATTTATCGAAGAATTAAAGATTCTCGGGACATCCAAGCTCAATCTCCCATTGTGCCAAAGATTCTGATAACATAAATAAGAAGTTGGATTTTAAGAAATTAAAAAATATTATTGTAAAGCCATTACTTTTAGAGCAAAGTAAAGATAATAAATAGATATATATTTTAACAATTGAGGATTTCTTGGGATTCTCTTTTATGATAAATTTTTTATTTTGGTCGTACATTAAAAAATTCCTTAGACGGTAGATGGAATGAACACCATAATAAATTTTTTACATTATAAAGTCCGTTATTTATTATAACACCCCATCTTTTTGTTGTTACTTATACTTCTTGCAAGCCAAATGAGTCTGAATTTTTAACAGTGATAGATATTCAATAATTATTAATATTCTGAAAATCCAGAAGTGTTTCATTTGATTTTAGATTTTTTATGAATACTCATTGGGCCCATAGGAAGTTAAGTAACAACTAAAAGATTGGGGGTGTTATAATTTCTTAACGGACTTTATATTTATATAAATGTATGATGTATTTACTTTATTTGACAATTTTCAATGTAATTTTTTTCTACTATAATTGTTCTTTTTGTATGTTTTACTCAATAAAATTAAAAAATTAATGTTAGTTCATAAATTTATTGACAATTTATTTTTCTTTTGGCAATTAATTTTTTTTCTTTTATATTAAATAAAAGAAATTAAACAAAATTATTTTAAATTCCAAAAAACTTAATATATCTAAACAAATTTGATTAAATTTAATAAAAAATGATATGTATACTAGAATTTTCTAATTTAATTTTATTTTCCGCTTTATTTTTTTAATATTAAATTAGTATTTATGTTTCAAATGTGTCATTTATTGCGTTTTTTTCTTTATTTTAAAGTTTCAATTTGTATAAAATTCTTGACTTTATCTATTTTTTAATAACTTTAACTCTTATTTCAATCAAGACAAGCAAAGTCTTAATCCCAGAAACCCACTTAAATCAGATACTTAGAAATTCAAACATTCTTGTTGATGGGGTCCATTCCTCGACATTGTTTGATTATCTAAACTCAAAATGATTGCGATTTTATTCTCGAATTTCTTGAGTTCTTTTGGCATTGGATGACGTGTAGCTTCTTTATTTCAGTCATAATTAGCAAACAAGCAGAAGCAAGTGGGACACTGTAAGGGGGTACTATCCGAGGGATTTTCCGGATATCAGGGTCCGCCAATCTAATAGCCAGTAGATTGTCTTAAATTAGATTTTTCATTTCCGCTTTTCCGTTAAATTACATGTTTATATCTATTATCTTTATTTATAATATGTATGACCGGTGCTTTTACACTTAAGTGCTAAAAAATTTATATTATTATAGGAAAGGTGAAAATACTTTTATTATTTAATATTACTATAAATGGCATTTACTTTCCCTCCCGGACCGAATTATACAGAGACAGAAACAAAAATATTTTTGGCAGCAGATATTGTAGAACTTGCTGCCAATTCATTATTAGCTTGTCCAATTTCTACTATAAACTTTATTTTAATATTAAAGACTTCAATTTTACATCCAAATTTAAAATTAATTCTTTTATGTCAAAGCTTGTGTATTTTTATCAGAGGAATTGGTAAGGGATATCTAAAAATATTTTTTGAATAAAAATTATCAGGTAGAATATTATTGAATATTTTTCGAATTTGTTTTAATGATTTTGGATCAGTTGGTCAGCCTGTATTGTCGGCAATTTCCAATCAGTCAATTTTTGTCCGTAATTGTATAATTCATGTAATGGTAATTGAGAGAATAATAGCGACATTTAGTTCAAAAAATTATGAAAACCGAAGAAATATTCCATTTAATGTTACTTGGATAACAATTACGGTAATGTTTCAACTCGTATCAAAATTCGTCTTGACTCGTACCTTTTACGAATACGAGTACTAGCAGAAATAAAAAAGTATTGGTAAACGTCTGGTCAATAAATAAATGGTCGTAGAAATTACTTTTCTTTATTAATGTCTATCATTTGAATATACCACAGTAAAATATTCTGAAATTGCGAAGGTAGAAAGTCTGACCATTCTGTATATATCAAGGAAAATTTTGAGAATCAGAATCGGGAGTGGGGGGAGGTATATCCATAAATTACCAATTATTTTAATTTATAATTGAGAGATATTACATCACTGAATAATATAAATAATAAATAAATTATATTTCTAATTAATTCCAAATTGGCTTATATTATTTAAGCTATTCTTCGCTTTTTTAAATTCATATTTTGCAATGTCAATGGAATATAAACAAATTGCTATAACATATATTACTTTACTGATTTTGGGAATGCTTGAAATTTGGGCTCTCTTCTGGATTCTTAATTATAACAAAAGAAATTATGAGAAAAAGCTTCTGGGAGGTCGTCATAATTTGTCAGAAAGATATCAGGTTGATTTAGATAAAAATTACTCACAAGATACTCATCATACAAATTAATTTAAAGCTTTCGGAAAATATCCGTACATCAAAACAACTATTGCCATGTATTATCATGCACTTTGTTAATATATTATTGCCTAACTTATTTGGCCTACTATGTTATACAAAAATTATAAGTGGAAAGTTTAACCAAGATTTTATTTTTCAATGCATTTGTATAATAATTACAATTGACACATTTCTTATAGAATTGTTTATAATTATGTATGTAAATTTTATAAAACAGTTTAGTTTAAACTAGGGCATCTCCCCGAGCCTTCGGGGTCGTATGTGTCGGGGATCTGGGTTTGCCGGTGTGGGAATATCGGGGTTCGGGGGATTTAGATTTATTAACGATTCATAGTCGGTTTAAATATCGGTTGAATTTCGAATTTAAAATTATTCGAATCTTTTCTTCACAGCCCCATTCAAAAATCCAAAAATTACCGAAAATGATAGCTACAACATTTATTCTATTTAGATTCCATCCTTTCTTGAAACGAGATTTTATACATTATTGTAAACTAATTTTTGGATGTCTTTTGTTTCGAAAGAATGCCTCAGTTAGTCCATTGGATTGTGCAAATGATTTTGATCACATGAATAAGAATATGAATTTAAACAAATTACAAAACATTAATGGGAAGCCATTACTTTCAGAGAAATGTGAGGAAGCAATAGATATATATTTTGAACAATTGAGATTGTCTTGGGAATAAACTTAAAGATAAAACTTTTTTATTTTGTAGAATGTGTTCTTTTTTTAGTTTAAAATTATTTTATATACACAAGTCTGTATGAATATTAAATTAAGTTTTTGCCGTTATTCTCAGATTTCAGATGTTGATTATTCTTTAAGGTGTCAGTTATTCAGCTGTTAGTCTACAATCAGTCATCAATAGGGCTCGGATTTATATTGAAATAAAATCGCAAAATATGGCCATAAAATATTGAAATAAGTGGGCAAAATATACAGTCGTGGAAAAAAGTATGGAAGCGCTAGAAAATTTTTTCTTAATTTTTAATTTTTCATTCAAAAAATACGTTCTATATACCAATCGAAAGCTCTATTCGTATCTCAGTTGACATGTTTCTGCATTTTTCATGAAAATGAAAATTGGCCGAGATAATCCGGATCTACCGGATATACCAAATCCCACTTTTTCGGAAAAATTTTTCGGAACAAATTTAACAAACCCAAATGATAAAGCATATTTTTCTGAGTATTTTCCACAAAACCGCTTAGAAATAGCTTTTTCCGGAGAAGAGATATGATTTTTTGAAAATCGCATTTTTCGTCAATTTTTGCAAAAATTTCAATTTTTAAGGGAAAAATGCGATTTTCAAAAAATCATATCTCTGCTCCGGTAAAAGATATTTCTAAGCGGTTTTGTGGAAAATACTCAGAAAAATATACTTTATCATTTGGGTTTGTTAAATTTGTTCCGAAAAATTTTTCCGAAAAAGTGGGATTTGGTATATCCGGTAGATCCGGATTATCTCGGCCAATTTTCATTTTCATGAAAAATGCAGAAACATGTCAACTGAGATACGAATAGAGCTTTCGATTGGTATATAGAACGTATTTTTTGAATGAAAAATTAAAAATTAAGAAAAAATTTTCTAGCGCTTCCATACTTTTTTCCACGACTGTAGACAAAAAATGCCAAAAATTAGTGAAATATTGAAATAAATTATCGTTTATTCACTAGAAAACCCCCACAAAAAAGTTGAAATTTAACAAAAAAATGAATAATGTTTTTACAATTTCACATTAGCCATTTTTGAGGTTTTGCCCAACAAATTTTGAGGTTTTTGCACATTTTGAGGTTACGAAGAATGTTACGAAGAATGTCTCGGAAATAATTAGTGGGAAGGCAACGGTACTGTAGTGAATAATAGGCCATAATATCTTCTTTTAAGCGCCGCAGGCGTAAATTCTGAGAATTTTGAAAGACCAAGAAGCCAAATTTTTCCATTTTTAGCGCCGCAGGCAAAAATTTTGAGATTTTTGGTTGTCAGGCGGCCAGATTTTTTCACTTTTTTCCTAAAATTTATAAAAAATCCCTAAATTTTGGTAAAAATATGCAAAAATATTGAAATAATATGAAAAAATTGCCAAATATTGAAATAATGGGGAAATTGGCAAAATATTGAAATATATTGAAATGTAACTTCGTTCAAAATCATAATATCAAAAAACGAATGGCATATTTGTGCTTCTCTCGCCATAATATATTCAGGAAAAAAAAATATATTTCAATACAAATCCGAGCCCTAGTCATCAAGTCTTATTGCTATTGCTTAACCTTTATTGTATTATTTTTTGGATAAAGCACAGTTGTTACTTATTGGTTCAGTTATCCCGAATAAATCCAAAATTCTTAGTAATCAGAAAATTGTATCGAGCTAAGAGAAAATAAGTAGAGTATGAAAGAGTTCGGTAATGTTCCGTATTTTCGGAGCGGCCAACCCTAATCTTATGAAGCCTCGAGAGAATTATTAAGGATATCATAGGAAAAGATATATATATTGAAAGGATATCATATCTTGGGTAGATGTTAGGTTTTCGAAAGTACTTTGGCATCGTGTACTTTTACATTGTCCTGCTCCTAGTTACATCACAGTAAAAATTTAAAATTTATTAAATGCGACGTTCGAAATTAATTACGTTGGCTGGCAACACATTTAAGTTTAATTTAATAAACAGTTTTTAATAAATAATTTAACGAGGAATTTTTAAAATATTTTTTACTTTATAAGACAGGTGATAATTATCCAAAAATTAATTTTTTTTCATTATATATCTTAATATTATTAAACTAGCCGAAATTTTTAAATTTTATTTAGAAAAATGGCATTTAACTTTGTTCACGGAACAAATCATACCTATTCTGATATTTAACACCAAATTATACAGAGACAGAAACAAAAATATTTCTAGAAGCAGATATTGTAGAACTTGCTGAAAATTCATTGTGCCAGTCGAATTTCAGCTATAAATAGGTTGTATAAAATATCAAGATAGGTAACAAATATGGAGAAACATTTCAAAGAAGCATTTCAAATCCAACTTAAATTGAGGGACTAGGAGAATATCATGGACATCTGACCTCTGTTCAAATCCCTCTATCGTCGTACACAAATTATATTGCCCTTAATCCCTCCAAACATCCAGGATTCGCTATGTTAATTTCATTCAAACCTTAATGCGTACAGATACTTCGAGATTTCAATTAACTCATCTCTTTACAATTTTGTTTACTAATTTTGAATAAAATCTAGTAATGTGTGGTTAAAAAATGTTAAAGATGGCAATTAAGTTGGCAATAATTCTTCGAATAAGCATTCAACTGTTTATTAATGGCACCTTTAATTTTTTAAAATTTACATCTTTCTAATACCCACAATTTCATTAATTTTCATTTTTTGTTGATATTTACCTCATTTTTATAATCTATCTCAATATCTTATTTTTTTGCTTAGTACACAACTGCTAAATCTAGACAAATTTTTTTCCAGTTTAGTATTTTGTTATAAGTAAAATAGCTGTTGTATAAAATACCAGCAATTCTAAAATTCAATTAATATGGCATTTACTTTTTCTCCCGGACCGAATTATACAGAGACAGAAACAAAACTATTGTTAGCAGCAGATATTTTAGAACTTGCTGCCAATTCATTATTAGCTTGTCCAATTTCAACTATAAACTTTATTTTAATATTAAAGACTTCAATTTTACATCCAAATTTAAAATTAATTCTTTTATGTCAAAGCTTGTGTATTTTTATTAGAGGAATTGGTAAGGGATATTTAATAATATTTTTGAATAAAAATTATTAGGAAGAATATTATTGAATATTTTCCGCATTTATTTTAATGATTTTGGATCACTTGGTCAGCCTGTATTGATGGCAATTTCCAATCAGTCAATTTTTGTTCGTAATTGTATAATGCATGTAATGGTAATTGAGAGAATAATTGCGACATTTAAGTCGAAAAATTATGAAAACCGAAGAAATATTCCATTTCATGCTATTTGGATAACTATTACGGTAATGTTTTTAATGTAAATATGGATTAGTGATGGTCGCAATATCCAATTTCAAATAACCGTAACCCCGCGTTATTAGCTTTATTTATGGCAAGTTAAAATAAGTAACGGTCATACGACACTTGCAGACGAGACATTTGCAATGTCATATCTGCAAGTGTCGTGACACGTAAGAAACAGTGGTAATATACATAGTATAGGTACATAAAAAATAAATTATTTTTAATTTCTAAATTAAATTATAATTATATTTGAGTTTATCTTCGCATTTTTAAATACATACTATTACTCAATGCTGTATATACAAATTAATACTTTGTCATATTTTATTTTAATTATATTGGGGATACTTGAAACTTGTGCTCTTTTCTGGATTCTTAACTATAACAAAAGAAATTATGATAAAAGTCTTTTGGAAGGTTGCCATAATTTGTCAGAAAAATATCAGGTTGTTTTAATCTAAATGAAATAAACTTACCATTCAATTTATTTTTGTTAGTTTGGCGAAGTGTGAGAAGGGGGACTCGTACTTCGTACCAGGGGTGGGCGCAAGAGACAATCTCAAAAAACGCAAGACGCAAAACGCAACGCAAGGCCAAAATTTAACGCAAATAACGCAAGACGCAAAACGCAAGAACGCAAAATTGGAGAAAAAAAAAATTTAAATTAAGTAATAGCCATTTTTCAGTCAAAAATTGAAGTATTACTATAAGTGAGCTAGTCCTACTCGATTTTGAGATATGCACATGTAAGTTGGATGGGTAATGATTTGGAGAGATATCGGAGATACAAGGGATTATGAAGGATAACAGAGGATTTAGCGGGATCAAAGGGGTTTAACAAGTAGCGTGAGATTACGGAGATTATCATGTAATTTGGAGGGATCAAGGAGGTTTGGGAGATAGCGGAGTTGGGAGATAGCGGAGGAGATAGCGGAGGCGGAGGAGATAGCGGAGGATAAATAGCTATAAGTATTATGAATTGATACCGGGGATATGAGGAGGTTTGGAGGTGATTTTAATGTCTCTTAATTTCTTAATCTCTAGATATCTTCATCATATCCTCTTAGTCATCGATGACTATTTAATTCACACAATCCATTAATATTTTCTTGAAATTGATATATTCCCAGATGTCACAACAAATCCCCGATAGCTTTTAAAATCCACCATAATCCCAGTAATTCGACCAATATTCTTCTATTCCTTCAGATCAACTGATCTTTCCCTTAGCTCTACTTGATCTTTCTTCATTTTTCAACGCCGCAGGCGAAAATTTTGATAATTCTGGAAAGCCGGAAGCAGATTTCTTCCTTTTTTAGCGCCGCAGGCGAAAATTTTAAGAATTTTGGAAGCCATAAGCAAGATTTTTTACTTTTTCCTGCGCCGCAGGCGAAAATTTTGTGAATTTTGGAAGGTCAAGGAGATAAATCTCTTCCATTTTTGTCAACAGATTGGTTGTATTTTTGCGTTAATTTCATCGAAAAAAACGCAAAACGCAAAACGCAAAAATAGGCCAAAATTTAACGCAAATAACGCAAAACGCAATGACCCCACCCCTGCTTCGTACTAGTGATGCTCGGGAGGGAAAAAACTCGCGAAACGGGAGTTCTGTACCAGTAACATAAACCTATTCCTTTTTACCGATTCTCAGCCTTGAATGCCGACCAGAGGTGGGTCGGAATTCCGATTTCCGGCGTTTTTTCCTTCCGAGTTCCAAAAAATTGATTTCCGATTTCCGAGTTCCGACTTTTGAGCCAGTTCCGATTTCCGGCTCTTCCGATTTCCGACACCTCGGACTGTTCCGACCCAACTCTGTTGCCGACCTATCCTCCGTAGCAACACTAAAACAGTTATTATTAATACAAAGTAAGAAAGTACGATTGAATTTTGGCCTCGTACTCTTATTTCGAGTACGAGAATAACTCAAGATCTTTATCTATTTTCCCCAAAAATTCAGAGTTTTTGAGTCAGAATTTCAGAAATTATAGCCAAAATATCAATTCACCGAAAAATGCTAATTTTTGAGTTGGTCGACTTTAACTAAAAATATTTTATGCAAAATTCTGAACTTTTTGAGAAGATACATCTCCTCATGATCAATTGAGTATTTTATAATAATTAATTTAAGCTTTCGGAAAATATCCGTACAGCAAAACAACTATTGCCATGTATCACCATGCATCTATTTAATATTTTGGTTTCGATAATATTAACTATACTAAAACGATATAATT
The DNA here is from genome assembly GCA_963681835.1 of Meloidogyne enterolobii. Taxonomy (NCBI): domain Eukaryota; kingdom Metazoa; phylum Nematoda; class Chromadorea; order Rhabditida; family Meloidogynidae; genus Meloidogyne; species Meloidogyne enterolobii. The sequence goes on along the minus strand of CAVMJV010000082.1, from coordinate 443,564 downwards.
GTTTACATGTTTTTCATCTTAGAAAAGTGAATATTTTTTGAAGCGAAAATTTTTTAATGTTAATTCAGAGAAAAACAACAAAAGACTGAAAATAAAATAGAATAATAAAGAGAATAAACCTCTCTAACACATACGCGTAAGTGTTCTCTTACTTAGCACTTTTTTGTAAAGAAAGTTGTTTTTCTCTAATTTTCGCTGAAAATTTAACTGTAAACAAAAAACAACCAGCCGTCCGCCATTTAATCGCAGGGATTACCAGCCGCGTGCCATATAATCGCACACACTTAATTTGTTGTAAATTAATCGCTCCATTTTGTATTAACTTTCGCAACTATCAAACTTTAATGGAACACTTATTTAAGTTAGCACAGTTGTGTACGCCCAAACACAGAGGTTTATGGGATAATGAGGAATATTAGAAAATTTTAGGGTAGGAAAAAATACTTATCTGGCGACCTGGAAAGTAAGTGGTATATTGAGGGTTTGGCGGTATCAAGAGGGCTCTCGGGATTTCAAGGGCTTTCGTAGAATATTGTTGATTTGGAGATTTAGAAGAATTCTAATTTATACGAAAATTAAAGAGCTAACTGCCGAGATAAGGCTTTAATAAAACGATGTTAGATCATTAATTAATTTTTAATTTGGACAATCTGCGAGGCAATACATAAACATTAATACATAAATCATTTTGTGAATAAGCTGAGAGCATTATATCCTAGGACCATATTGATTAATTCTAAGGATAAGGATTTGGAGTGACTAATGGGTATATCTGAGAATATAAGTGATTTTGCAGTGATCAAGTGGATCTGAAGGGAATAAATGTTTCCAAGAATGGATTTAGAGGTATTAAGAGTGGTTTAAAAGGATGTAAGTAATTTTGATGGCAAAGTATGGAGATTATGGATTTGAAGGAAATAATGGAGATATCAAGAGATTTATAAGGTTCCTTCTTTAATCAACATAATATTTTACTTTAAACGGTCGCACTCTAAAATTTTAGGAGATCAAGCAGCAGATTTCGTACTTTAATGCGTCGCAGGTGAAAATTTTGAGAATTTCGGAAGCAAAAAGCTCGCTTTGTTCATTTTGTACGCCGCATGCGAAAACATTGGGAGTTCTTATTCTTTAATGTTTATTCAACCAATATAGTGCGAAAATATATTAGAGATCGGGCGCAACAAATATTTGGTCAAATAAAACCAAATATTTGATCAAATTTTATTTGAATTTATTTGACCAAATATTTGTTTGATGAAGGTTTGAAAAATCAAATATTTGATCAAATATCAAATAATTTGAAAAATTATTTGATTTTCGTTTTTAGCATTTAACGTTGGCATATTTTCTTTATAAAGCGATATGATAACCGAGATTTTTGCCCCAGGACAAATTATTTAACGTATTAGAACAAATTATTTATCGCAATATTTATCGTATTAGAGGTAAATAGTTTTAGATGATTTGGGAGGATTAAGTGGAATATAGATGGATTTGGGGATCAAAATGTATATCAGTCGATTTGGCATAATTAAGAGGATATCAGAGCATTTGAATGATATTAGAGATTAAGAGAAATAACGGGTAATTTAAATGGATATCGACGGTTTTGGAGAAATTTTGGGATTAAGAATGATATAGCAGAATTTGGGATGGATATAGACGGATTTGGAGAAAATAGGTGGATTAAGATTCTGTTGTCCCGATGCATCTTATGTCACTAAATTACTTCACCTCTTATCCTCCATATCCTCTTTAAGCCCTACAATTTCCTTATATCTGTTATGTATCAACTTACGGTGTGTCCGAGATACTAACAGAAAGACTAACTAACTAACAACGTTTATCTACAATACTATACAATAAAGGTGAACAATAGGAATACGACTAACTGCTAGAGTACAAGACTAAGACTGACTGACACTCGGAATAGACTAACGACTGACTAACGACTGTAGACTAACACACGAATAACAGACTAACTCGGTAACTCCCAGACTGGCTAAAGCCTCAGCCTTTTATACTAAGCACATACCCAACAATATCAACCTTAATCGCTCCACTTATTCTTAAATATCATCTCTATATCCTAATATTCGCGATATACTTTCAAATATACCGTTTTATATGGTATTCTAAAATTTTTGAAAAAATTTTATATTTGACCAAATATTTGACTTTGCAGACCAAATTTTTTCAAATATCAAATAATTTTCAAATTATTTGATCAAATATTAGATTTTGTCGTTCATCCGATCTTTAAAATTTATCCGATCTTTAAAAAAATATATTCCTTCAAAACTACCGAAATCCTTCCAAATCCATTGAAATCCATTCAAATCCCCCGAGTTCTCATTAAATCACCCAATTTCCCCCCGAATCAATCGATATCCATCCATGCCGCCATATATCCACCTTAAACCACTGATATCCCTCCAAATCCCCATATATCCCTCTTAATTCCCATTTAGCTCTCTCGAGCCCCCAAATTTAAACACCAACACCAAACAGTATAAAATCCACAAACTCTAATCAAACCAAAAACCAAACTTAAAGTTATATTTGATAAATATCTTGAAAAAAACGTGAGTTAGTACTGAGAAAAGATTTTCTAAATTATTTCAGGAATTTAAAGACGCTATACAAAAAACTGATCAAATAAACCCTTTAGCACCGGCGGAAAAATTTGAAAAAAATATAGTGCTAAATAGCTTTTTACCATTTTCTAACCAAAAATATGAATTTTTGGGAGAATGAAATAATTTAGAAAATATTTGATAAAATTACTATTTGATCTACTATTTGGCTTATTTTCGACCTCATCTAACAAATAGTTCATTTAAAAAATCAAAAAAATTGAGCAAATATTTGATTTTTCGGCGTCAAATATTTGTTTGGTCCGATCACTAGCGGCATTGTGTGATCTCAAGCGGCCAAAGGAGTTCATGTGCTTATGGATTGTATGTAGGATCTAGACGGCTTAGGTGAGATATTGGCGGATTTGAGGGGATAAATTTCAATAACCGTAGATTTCAAAAACAGAGAAACAAGACAAAACATTTTAATTTGCAAAAATATTTTAATAGCTATAAGTTTTCCTTCTGCTTTGTAAGCTCACATTTTCTGGCCCTTAGTCCTAAAATCACAATTTTTCAAATTCTTAAAAACGAAAAAATAGGCTAAAATTAGTGCCAAAACGTCTTGCAATTAAAAAAAAAGAAATTAAAACAGGTCGGGCTATCCTTGGAAGTTTTCGACAAACGCTACTCCGATACTACTTAATCCCTCCAAATTCCTCTAACACAATCAAAATCCCTGATATACCACAAATATTAAATTTAGTTTGAACAAGTGCGAAATCATTTAAGGCATATGCATTCAGATATATGTTTCCCACCTCCCTTTTCCTCAAATCCTATGTTTAGATACGCGCATGTAACTTTATTTTGCGTGATTTCGTTTCATTACCTTATGAAAACTGATTTATGTATGTCGCATCGACAATTTAAAGCCAAATCTTAAGTCAAAACTATAAAATTTTCTTCTTCGTTTTTTTTAATAAGAATGTTTTTGAATACACTAATCACGGGATATGTAATGTCAAAGAACCTTTTTTAAAAAGCTCATTTTGTTACAAAAAAGATATAACATAAAATAATACTTAATAAAACCAAAAAATTTAAACTTTGGATTTTAAAAAACTAATGAACGAGCGTTGAGGTGCCGCGAAGCGGCACCTCAACGCTCGTATTATTTATTATGTTATACAGGAATTGGGCCGTTTACCCAAGATTTTATTCTGCAATGCTTTTTTGTAATAGTTACAATTAACTCATTTCTTATAGAATTGTTTATGATTATGTAAGAAATTATGTATTTTTAAAAATTTGATAGCAGACATAGAATATCTTATATCCCAAAACCGTCAATCTTCGAAAAATTTTCTAGCCATGCAGACTCACTGAGACGAGATCTCGAACAAATTTTTTATAGAGATTGAGCGTCCAGTCGTTCAGTTTAATCAAGAACATCTCTCTTTAAAAACAGCACATTACTGATAAGTGCAAAATCTATTCTTTTAAGGTTTCATCCTTTCTTGAAGCGGGAGCTCATACATTATTGTAAACTAATTTTTGGATGTTGCATTCTGTTTCGAAAAAATGCTACAGTTAATCCATTGGATTCTGCTAATATCAATATGAAGATGAATTCAAACAAATTACAAAACATTCACGGAAAACCATTAGTTGTAGAGAAAGGTCAAGAAGCAATTAATATATATTTTGAACAATTGAGATTGTCTTGGGAATAAACTTAAAGATAAACTTTTTATTTTGTTTGTACTTAGAAAAATTTCTTAGACGGTAGATTGAATGAGCAATCATAGTAAGATGATGTGGTATTTTCATTCACTCACCCTACTCTTTCTATAGTTGCGGACTAGAGTGAATTCTCGTCTTAAACAAGTACTTCCCAGTCCCCGCACTCGAATTTGCCATCCCCATGTCGGTCTCCCTCGGGGAACAGGGCAAAATTTACACTAGATATTTTGCTAATTTTGATGCAAAGAGGAAGCTTGGCTTATTATCAATTGCATTAGCTTTGCCTTTTGAAAATATTCTGATATAAACCATACTGAACAATCTCCTCTATTTTAATAATAATTTTGGTTCCGGATCCGGATTTGGTTCCGGATCCTTGATCTATCAATCTATCAACCACAATTAAAAACATCATTAAAATTTCTTTATTAGTAATTACAAAGATTTATTTAAATTTACGTGTATTTTGAATTTAAATAATCCCTCAAGGATAGCTCGTGGTAGACTCTATTCCCAACTACTCCAGTTCCTCGTAAACTCGGTTTCCGTTTTGCAAAATTAAACCTTAATTCACAAAAGGTAAAATAGACAATCAACTGAAAGAGGTAAAATTGGTTATTTATTAAACGAATGATTAATTTAAAGTCTTCAGTAAAAATTTAAATAAAATTTTTATAATCAAATATTATTTATCAAATTTTAAATAATTTTTTTAAATTTTAATTAACATTTTTTATTCTAATTAAAATTTTGTTTCCATCGATACACAAATTCCGTGTTAATAATTAAAAACTTTTATGACCTTTGTATCATTTGAAGCAAAACATTTTAATTATGTTTTGTTTTAAAATGTTTCGTAAACAAATGTTTCTTTATGAGACGTATTCTCATTTATTATTTTAATTTTCTTTTCAATTCTTTTAATAAATAGAATATTTAATGTAAATAATAAATAAATATTAACATTTTTTAATAAAAAATGTTTAAAGGTGTAATTTTAGTTTATTCTTTCATTTTTGTAATTAAGCAAGAAAATTCTTAAGAAAGAAACTAGACTTTGTGATATCAAAATTTTCTTATTGGCAATTAATAAAGAGTTTAAGGAATTTGGTTTATACCTTTACGAAGTCTTTTTTCGCCTGAAAAATATATAGGTAATTCATCGAAATATAATTTGTATAGAATAAAGCTGACGGATCCGGAGATCCGGATCCGATAAAAGGCCGCATATCCGGATATTTTCGGTTCGGATACCGGATCCGGATATCCGAAGATTTCCAACTATCTGCCAACCTTAGTATATAAGATGCTGGCTTGTTTTAAATTAATTTTTATTTCACACTATCTTTAAATGACCTTTTTTTATATTTATTTATTTATAAAACGCCAGGTGATTTTACCAGTAGCTAATAAAAAATTTATATTTTCATATGAAAAGGTCAAAAAAAGTTTTATTTAATTTTACGTAATAAATATTTCAAAGTATTTTACTTTTGATATTTTTATATAAAATTTAGATTTCAAATAATATTTGCAACTGATTTCAGGAAAATATTTAATTTTTAACCTAAAACTTATGGCATTTAATTATGTTCCCGGAGCGAATTATACAGAGACAGAAACAAAAATATTTTTAGCAGCAGATATTGTAGAACTTGCTGCCAATTCATTATTAGCTTGTCCAATTTCAACTATAAACTTTATTTTAATATTAAAGACTTCAATTTTACATCCAAATTTAAAATTAATTCTTTTATGTCAAAGCTTGTGTATTTTTATTAGAGGAATTGGTAGGGGATATATTTTGTGACATAAATATTTCAGTAAAGTAATTTTTAGTGTTTCACCGGAACCGAAATTTTGACCGGAACCGGAACCGGATCCAATTTGAGTTCCGGTTTCCGGAACCGGAACCGGAACTTTTCAAAGTTCCGGCCCGGAACCGGAACCGGAACCGGAACTTTTAAAAAAATTTTTGCTAGCAAATTTTAAAAAATTTGTAGTTTAAGTAGAGTTGACTGTTCACCAACTTCTTCGGTTAACCGAAACCGAACCGAACCGAGACTTTTGATTAACCAAAACCGAACCGAAAATCGTCGACGATAAGTGATATATTTGGGTTAGAGAGTGGTGTATGAACGGATTTGGTGGTATAAGTGTTTGATATCGTACGATATAAGGATTCAGAATTGTAAGGGGGTTTAAGGGATATCAGTGGAAGAAGGAGCGAAATACGTTTTATGGGGATAAGGAAGTAAAGAAGGATATAAGGCCCATTGATGTCACACTATATAATTCAAAATCCACATTGATCCATCCAAATCATCCGTTATACCATTCAACTAAGTTTTTCAGCGCCGCAGGCGAAAATTTTAGAATATTTGAGGACAAGAAGCCAAATTTCTTCCATTTTTAGCGCCGCAGGCGAAAATTTTGAGGATTTTGGATGCCCAGAAAGTCAGAAATCCTTCATTTTTACCGTTTTTTTACAAAATCCGAAGAATTTTTAAAATTTTACAAGATGCTAAAAATAGGGCAAAAATATGGCAAATGAGAAAATAGGGAAAAAATAGGGCGAAAAGGTCAAAAATAGGGAAAATCCTCTATATATAGGGTAAAAGGGCCTTGAGTGAAGCCTAAACCCTTAACCACTCGGACACCCGCTCATCAGAATGCTATTGAAAGAAAATAAACATATTTCTTTCGATTTTTTTATTTTAAGTATGAGAGTACGAGTAGTTTATTAATATTTTTAAAAAAAAATCAATCTTTAGGGGTGTAAAAAAGTTCCGGTTTACCCGGAACCGATTTGAAAACCGGAGCCGGAACCGGAACCGGATCCAATATGGGTTCCGGTTCCCGGAACCGGAACCGGAACCAAAAAAACACCGGAACTTTCCGGAACCGGAACCGGAACTTCCGGTGAAACTCTAGTAATTTTTATGCGGGCTTTATTTATGGACCGATTTATTCAGATTTCTTTTAAATAGTATTTTTTATTTTAACAATAAATTTTTTGTCTTGCCTGTAACTGAACCTAAAAGCAATATCAATGACAGATATGTATATTTTAGAATTAAAGATAGGACGACTCGATTTTCCGATAGAATAATTTTAAATGCACATTGAATTCATACTTTCACATTTGAAGTATTATCTCGAATTTATCTTCAAATCTGTTTTCCATTTGCCATTAAAAAATAAGGGCTTTAACATGAGAAATTGGGGGTATGAAGCTCATTCTTCACAATTATTTTTCAAAACATTCTCAAATAAATATATTATTAGGTCGAACAATTTTGAATATATTTCGGTTTTGTTTATCTGATGTTTCAACTAGAGGTCCTTATTCTTTGATGATAATCTACATGCAGTCTTTATATGTCCGTAATTGTATAATGCATGTAATGGTTATTGAGAGAATAATTGCAACTTTAAAATCAAGAAATTATGAAAAACACACAAGCGTCTTGTTCCATGTTGTATGGATAACGATCACGGTAAGTGTATTTAATTTACCTAATTTCTTCCTGTACTATATTAACAATCCTGATCTGATTTTTACGGATTCTTGAGCATTTATGGTTTTAGCCTTCTCATTTAAATTATTTTAGTTTCTTATTGCCCTACTCAACGTTTTATCAGCTCTAATACTTGATTACATTCTTGTTGCAATTCTTACATATTCCTCGCTATCCCTTTTGGGGATACTTGAAATATGGGCTCTCTTCTGGATTCTTAATTATAACAAAAGAAAATACGAGAAAAAGCTTCCGGAAGGTTGTCATAATTTGTCAGAAAGATATCAGGTTTCATACAGTTTTTCTAAACTAATAAAACGGTAAACTGTCGGATTCGGAATAATTAAGAGCTTTCAAATAATTTTGAAAATTTAAATTTAGTCCTAAACTGTGTGGGAGAATTACTGGAGAAATATTAAAGTTTCGTCTATGGGAAGTCTCATAAATCTGATAAGTTATATTCCCAAAATATTACCTTATATGAGCTAAGTCCTATAAGCTTGAAGTATGGGACTAGAAATCATTTTACAAATTTCATGTTACAATATCCTTAACTACAATCAACTGTCTAAAATCAATTTTTGCTGTTATAAGTTGATAGAACGTTCGATACTTTCGGAAGTAATGTTTTTATTTTAGTAACGTACTGTGCCTAACACTAGTTATAGGTACTTTGGGAAGATAACTTGAGACCAAGAATATCTAGTATGTTGTTTATTAATAATCGACTATAAACACTTTACACCTAACAAAAAATTATAAAAAAAATTTCTTGAAAAAATAATAATTAATAACAGATTTCTGAGAATATTCGTACAGCGAAGCAATTGTTACCATGTATTATTATGCACTTGATGAATATCATAGTGCCAGGAATTAATGTTTTCCTTATAAATTTCAATGTATACTCTGGACAGTTTATTCAAGATTTTGTTGAAGAATTTATGTACATGTTTGTCACAATTAACAGTTTTCTTATTGAATTGTCGATGATCATGTAAGGAATTAAGTTTATTTAATATAACTTGGGATTATTTATTATGGACCGTTAAGCTTCTACGTTTCAAGTTTCATTTTTAAGACTTTGTCTTAAGGTCTTAACTTAAGACTTTTCTTGGGGTTTTCGGTTTTGGTCTTGAGCCTTAAAAGACTAGCCATATTGGGCATCTCAAATTTAAATATTTAGGCATAATTATAAGGTTCTACCAATTCTTATTTTAATAGAAGAGGCTAATAAATCAAAATATTAGTGATCATAAATTATTTTATTTATAGATTCCATCCTTTCTTGAAACGAGATCTTTTATATTTTTGTAAAATATTTTGTGGCCAATGCTTTAATCATTCAAGTACAGTTGTTCCTAGCGATGATAATGATGCTATATCTGCATCAGAGTATAGAAATGTTATAAAATTGCAACCGATGGACATTCATGGAAGACCATTAATTTCGAATAAAAAAGGCGATGAATTTGCGAAGGAATATTTTAAACAATTGACAATTTCATGGCAATAGATTGAAATAAATACATATTATTTAATTAAAAATATTTTTTATTGTCTATTATGAAATTATTGATAATAATTGAAACTTAGAATCTCAAAATTAAGATTATAAATTGTTAAAAATACACACATACTTTAGTTTCAAAACGTCTGGGCAAAAATCAAATTTTTTTCAGTCGAGCAAAATATTTTAAAGATCGTTTGTCAACTAAAAGAGATGAGACCTTAGGACATTTTAATTTTCAAAAACATAAAAAATATTATCTTTGAACAGCATAAAAATAAGTAATTTGAAATCTGAGCAATTAGTAATAATGTTTATTAAAGCTTTAAACTATAGAAATTTTATTCGGAGTTACATATAATGTATAGGTTTTCAATTCTATAAAATTTATTCATATCCGAAAAATAACCGAAGAAGGGAAAAATATGTATCTCTTCGGGATGAAAATTTCGAATCTATATACATCATTCTTTCTATATTTTTATACAACAGAATTGTAGTGATCTGAGCTTTTTATACAACTTTTTCATTCTGTTCATCATTGATAATGTAGCCAATTATCATAAGGATAGTACCAGCGAAAATATGGAAGTGAATTCCTAAATATTATTAAAACTTAATCAAAAAACAATTTAATTTCTCTTAAATTTAACAAAAATTCTTTACGTTCTCTGAATCTGTCCGGGCACCATTATCTTCCAAGTATCCAAAGTCACATCCATTTGTGAATATTTAGAATTTGCTTGTAACTAATTAAAATGATTATTTTTATCAAAAATTAAATTTTTTACAGTTTCGGGATAATAAGCATTTTGATATCCAGGATAAACACAATGAAAATAATAAGACCAATGCGAAGGTGTATGACGATTTTTCTCAATATTTCGAAGTTCTTTGTTAAATTTAATCATTTTTTTGTCAATTTGGTACTTTTCTCCAACAAATTTTCGTTCCAAATATTTTTGTTCGAAGGATTTGTCTCTGTCCATATTTTATTTTTTCGAAAATTAAAAAATTGATTTTTAAAAATAATTTGACAAAAAGTGAAATTTATTAGAAATAAAAGAAGATAAACTTGAAAGATCTTTATTTAATAGTTTTCATGAACAACTGACAGATTTAAAAGAGTGAGGTCAAAGAACTAGGTAATGTTTGTTTAGATTAAAGATAAAGAATTAAATTTTCTTTTTTTAAATAAATTATATTTTTATTCTAAATATTCACATAAATGTCTATATAATTTAAGTAAGTAAAGTTATTTGCATTCGGTCTCCACCGGATTCAGGTAAAAAAGTTTTCCTGAGTTATTGCCCAATTCAGGATTTTCTCCGAATTGGTTCCGGACTGATTAATCCAGAAAAATTAGGAATCGGTTCAGCTCTAATTACAAATGCGGAATATGTTTTCTAAACCAAAAATGCTTATGCCTGGCACTCATTTTAATATCGAGAATTATTAATGCTATCCAAAAATTAAAGAAAATGTTTTGCCATAATAAAATAACGACGAAGATAAATCATGTAATAAAATAATAATTGTAGGAAGAGTATTATTAGCTTTAAACACTCACAAACAATATTAGTTCAATTCAAACAAATATATAATTCTTCAAAATTACAGGTAAAATTTTATCAGAGCCAAATTAATAAATATAAAAAAATAAATATGTAGTTAAATTTTAATCTATACAATATTTTTATTTCCTTCATTATTTTCAACAAAACCGTTATTTAATTTTATTCCAGCTGTGTTATTTGTTTGATCATTCATTGAGGAAAATTCACCGATAAATTTAGAACACAAATTTAAACCAAAAATTTCAGACAACGTTGGGATTGATGTAATTTTCTAATAAATAAAGTATTAAGAAGCAAAACAAGGTTCGCTGGAGAGGGAATTTCAATTCATTAGAGACTAGAGTCGGGCAAATTTATAAACTTATTTTATTATTCCTTATGGTTGCTAAAGGCAAATAATTAACGTTGACGTACAAATATAACCCTTACCAACAGCTATAGTTAAAAGTAAGCTCGAATTTCCGAATTTAAACACCTATCGGCCAGTATTGGGGTACCACTGTTCCTCTTAAAATCACCAATTTCTAACACGATTTCTCATAATTTGATATCAAAAAATTCATACATATAGTCAAAAATACATAAAAATTGCTATTATCTTATATTTTATCCCTTGCGGCCTATGACAATCTTGGAAATTAAATTTTTATCGTTGTCTTCTTAAGTATTATTAACCCTTATCACTTCTGAAGTAATTGAATACTTTCTTACTTCACAAACAACAAAAAGTGAAGGCAAAAACAACAAAAGTTGAGCTAATCTTGTATTATTACAATTATCATATGAAATTATTGCATTAATTAAATTTTCTCGAGCCTGAGATATACTTAAAAATATAAAAATAAAATTACTAACAAAATTTTATTTTTACATATTTTTTGAATTTTCAGAAATTCCAACAATATCAGGTTGGAGTAATAAAAGCGCTTTTAAAAAGGCAAATTCTGATTGTTTAATGTTTATTCTCAATAAAGGTTGAAGTAATTCGACCTGTAAGAAATTTTTTTCATTTTTATTAAATGTAAATTCTCTAAAACAGGCCATGGTAGTGGGTTTTTGATGATGCGATTTCTTAGTTTTAGTCCAAGAAATTCAAAGTCAGGAAAATCAAGAGTATTAGATGTTATGGGAGGATTTCGCCAGGAGACACTGTGAATTTCTTACCCTTATTTGTTAGTTTGGATCCCAAAGGAAAATTTCTTGATATCTGGATCCCTCAACTACTGATCGGACCAAAAAATATTTGACGTCTGAATATCAAATACTTGGTCAAATTTTGATTTTATTTGATCAAATATTTTCAAATATCAAATTATTTGTTTAATATTTGATTTTGCCATTTGTCCGGTCTCTACCTCCACCACCAATTATTACCTACTTCAATTTGTAATTGTATTTGTGTAGCAATTTCTATATTTTCTTCTTCTAGATTAGATGGCAAGAAAAAAGAATTGTTTGGAAGAATAATTAGAGGTGAGGATTTAATTGAGCGTTGTAAACATAAAATTAGAATAAATAGGTTAAAACAACGTTGAATAAGTAAAGACTAAAAAATTGAATATTTTAGTTGTATTTAAGTTTGAAAATACAAAAACTTCTGATATGTTTATTAGGCTTACGAAGGACAAAAGTCATCCCTTAGATAGAGAATATTTTCAAGTTTAAAATAAGAATAAATTTCAAACGACCCTCTTTTCATTTCATAATTTTGGAAGGCCAGAAGTCAGATTTCTTCCAATTTTCAGCGCCGAAGACTCACTTCTCTTTTAACAAAGAGAAGTGAGCAAGAACCTGAACTGAAACCGCCAAAATTAAGAAAAGCGGTTCCAGAACCGGAACTGGTTTCAGAGAAATTTTGGAAGTCTCCATTTCCGTTTGTAAGTACTGTACTTCCAAAATAAGTACAAATCCTAACCCTGTCTTAAATCATTTTAACGAAATTTTGTTTTTAAACAAATTAATTTAGATAAATATATTACCTTCTCATTAAAAGGTAATTGAGCAATTGGACTAAATGAATATACCCAGAGTACAATATATTCCAAAGCTTGCAATTTAGAATCTTCATTATTTTGTAATTGAACATTTAAATCTATTTGTATCTTAATTTAATTTAATTTTTAAAAATATTTTTTGAGCAATTACCAATTCATCTAATAAATTTTTCCCATTTAATTTCTCTTCTATTAACAAAGAAAAATTGTTATATTGTAAAGGAGGTTTAGTTATAATTGTGTTGGTATTAAATAAGTTAAATGATGCTGAAGTAGGATGATATTGTGGCATACAAGTATATGAACGTGAACGTAAATCGTTTAATTTTGACCCATTATCTGAAACCGAATTTTTGGCTCCACGATGAGTAGATCCAATACGATCACCTAAAAAGTTCAACAGAAAAAATATAAGATTAGATATTAATAGTTACGTTCGTTTTGTATTGCTTCAATCCTCATTCCTTCAATCAGGCATTTTTTGAATCGGCATGCTCTGCAAGCATTACGGCGAGTTTTGTCTACTTTACAATTATTTGAGAATCGGCTAAATTAAATAAGAATATTTCTATAAAAAAGATTTTTAACCAAGAATATTGTAAATTTTGCCAAACAGTTCTTCGAAAAAATCCTTTACAACCATTACATGAAACGGCACCTCAAAATAAAATACTACTTACATATATTAAATTATCTGAATATTAGAATTTCATAGCTCTTGCTTCGCTAGTATAGATAAATTTAGTATATCGAAGTAAAGATAAATTTCTAATTAACCGCGGATTCCCTCTTGTAATGCCCACATACCGCATTCATATTTCCTACGGCAGCAATTAATTATGGAACGACAACAATAGGTAATTCCATGCTATAGGTAATTCCCTGGCCATGCAGAAGAATTATTCCAACAATCATTCGCCCCAACTACTTTGGCAGCGAACCATCCTATTCAACAGAAAGCCTATGTGAGTGCCCGCACGCTTACTACATCAAACTTTTCTTTTCTACAAATTTCTATAGATAATTTTAAATTATAGGGATTTTAGAAATACTAAAAGGCACTGGTAAAGATCACTTTCTATGATCTCCAAAATTGAGGTTATTTTAGAGAATAACACTCCGCACAAGAACTAAATGCTATAGTTAATCCCAAATTAATTTTTAAATGATAAATTCACCATAATGTTTTCCAATAGCTTTATCATTACAAACAACACAAAAATCTTGTTGTTGTTCATTATTCTGTTGAGAATAATTAAATTTAAAATTATTTAACTGTTCATTATTTAATCTCAAATTATCAAACAAATAAGAATTAGGAATTGTTGATAGACATTGAAGTTGTGTTGAAGTTTGAATTGTTTGTGTCGTTGAATTCGGGTTGAAAAGGGGATTTTGAAACATTTTAAATTTTTGTTTGTAAAATATTTAAAAAATAATTACAAATCTATTTTAAGCAAATTATTTATAAAATCACAGAAAAAAATCACTCATTTGAAAGAGACTGCAATTTGAGAGATACAGCTGGGGGAGAAATTTTCAAATAACCCAAAAATGATAAATGAAAGAATGCCGAACACTACGGAGGAGATAATAATTCTGAGTAAAAGTGTAAATTTAATGCGTGCAAACTTTCATTAAAGTCTGCTTCTCATTTTGAGCTTCTTGTTTCAATAATCAACTCAAAATTTATCTTTATTAATATTTAATAAACATGAGGAAAAGAATTCTTTAAAATTACTTTTATTCAGACTATGACATGGATACGGATATGGACACAGATATTGTAAAAATGACTGCGGATATCCGTCTGTATCCTCTGTAAATCTCCGGACACGGATACCAAAAATCAGTATCCGTGTCTTAGTCTGCTTTCATTGACAATTATCAATGATCAACGAATAAAATAAGAATTTATTATCCATGTTAATGGGAGGCTATAAATTAATTTTTTTAATAATTTTTAAAAATTCTGTTGATTAATAATTAACAAAAATTAATTAATTAATCTTAAAAAAATATTGCAACATTAAAAATAGAGTAATTAAAGTCCCCCGTTATTTTCACTCACTCCTCTCTTTTTTTGATTATTTTCTGCTTTTGTCGTTCATTTTTGGTCAATGCTCGATGAATGACAAGGGGAAAATTTTAGGAATGAATCGGAAAGAATGAAAATGTTTAAACAAACATAGAGACAGCCGTAAAGACCGCACTGTTCGGTGCGATCATTTGACGTCACTGGACTATGCTCTCTGAGACCAAATTTGTGTGGCAACAGTTTTGTGCTTTTTACGTGAAAAATTTAAAAA
Source organism: Meloidogyne enterolobii (assembly GCA_963681835.1). Classification (NCBI taxonomy): domain Eukaryota; kingdom Metazoa; phylum Nematoda; class Chromadorea; order Rhabditida; family Meloidogynidae; genus Meloidogyne; species Meloidogyne enterolobii. The sequence continues at coordinate 428,331 of CAVMJV010000082.1, read as the reverse complement.
AAAAAGAAAAAGTGATGGAAATTTTTTAAAATTGTTTATATTTTAGTATATCCTATATCTTTAATTTAAAAAATAATTGTTAGTGTATTTAAAAGATAAAGTGATTTTAAATATCTTCAGTTGGCAAAAATGCCCAAAAATTTCATTTCTTCACAGAAATGCCTTTTGCGGACATATACCTAGATAGCAAGCTGGACTTTTACCATGCAACAGGAAGGTGCAGTGCTGTAAACGCTTTAAGTCTTGGTGCTAAAAAATAATAAAAAATAACAATGTGTTTTTTAAAAACATTATTTGTTTAAAAATAATAATTAATTATAGCGAAATAATAAAAAAATATTATTAATCTTCGTTTATTTAAGCTTATTCTACATTTAATTAAACATTATGCATCCAATATAGTTTTTAATTCTTCAGATAAAATGAACCGGAATTTTTATTCTCAACTTTGTAATTAACAGAGATATGGATGGATTATAGATCAACAGAGTTATATAGGGTTTGCGAGGAATTACCTATTTTGGGAATTAATAGAGACTATCTTAATCCGCCTACCACACTTATACACCTATCCTCCCTTGATCCCTCCAAATCCTCTGATCCGATATTTCTTCAAATCCATATTAATCCAGTAAATCCAAAGATCTTCTTCTCAATCACTATATTTCTAGGTCTCATTTGGAAAAAATTAAATTTTATTAACAAATTTCTTTGATTTTTCCGGTTAGACTATTAAAGGGCATTTTTAAATTATTCATGTGAATTACCTTTGTATTTTAATTTTTCTTTGACAAATGGATTTCCCAATTACCCCTCTAACATTTTGGCAGACAATAACAGAGTCACAGGGAATTCCTTTTTATTAATTTGGCAAGATGTCATTGCGGACAAGTTCATAATATGATGTAATTATTCAAACTTTTAATCGAGATATTTCCACGGCATTGTAATTTAGAATTATTTAAGTGTGGGTTAAAGAGTTGGAATAAGATGGACATATTTTTTAATAATATTTCAACAAATAGGAGCCTGAGGATAGACTATCATTTATCAGCTACTAGATTGGGATCCATTTGAAATGTTATAAACACATTTGTCATCGTCAGCTTACTGATCGCCTAGTTCCTGCCTCTTTGTCTGTTCAACCTCCCATTCCACCATCACCTACATTTGAACACTACATTATGGATAATGTAAATCTTGGACAACACTGACACAACAGAATTAGCCTCGAAAATTACATTAAACCTAATAATTATAGAGATTGGACTATAAATAAGGCAGAAATTGATTTTTCAATTTAATTTTATTCCTAATTCATACATATTTAGAATTATGTAATATTTAAAAAAATTATTTAAAAAATTATTTTTAAAAAATTTAAATTTAATGCACTTTAATTTCATTGAATTAAGTAAAAGCACTTTGCTGGGCATATGCTCTATTAGCCTTGTGTTTGTGAAATTTTATTAAGAAAAAACCCCATCATGCCTAGACATTTCGCAACTTAATTTGATAAAGTCATTATATAAGCACTTGAGGATTCTTAGACATCAAGTCAAATTTTAATTTAATTATAAATTCTTTTAGTTTTCTTGTTTATTATTATTTTATTAAATTTTGCTTCCAACGGTTTAGGGAAAATATTTCAGATATAATCTTCCATATCTTGGGGTGAACGTCAAGCCTTGACTGGCAGTTTTACTAGACGCCTTTCACATTACGTTCAGTTGCTCTACCGGCGATCTAGGACGATAAGCTTCCTTTAGAGCTGGGTCAAATCATATTTTAAAAAAGAAACAGAAACTTTTCAGGTAAAGAGGATCTAAGACATATCCTCGAGTCTATCCATAGCGATTAATTAAACGCATCTGATAAATAGTTTTTGATTCCAGTAACTAGAAAACTTCCCCTTTATCTATCTAAAAACTATTTAATTTAATTTAGATATCATTTTTAAATTAAAAATGAAATTTGCACTTTTGATAACGTTAACCATTTATTCGACGAATGCCATGGTTAATGTCGTTCCAAGCGTAAATCCCCATGTTTTTGTCAGAGAGATAAATGAACTGAGACGTCATAACAACTACTCGCCACCTCAAGGCTTTCTGAATAATACAGGCTCGGAACAGATCAGTTTGAAACGGAAAAACAGTACGAAAATATTATTCATATTAACCTAGATATTTAGTTCTGGGCTATTATTTTCTAGAATGGATTACAGAAAATATTAAAATTTCTCACGAACCCAGACAATACTGTCCCGAAATGTTGGAAATCTAAATTAAAATTAAAAATTTATAATTTATTTTAGCGGACCGCAAAATTTCTCGAAAGTTCAAGAATCTCTCGATTACGGCAAAAGCATCTCAATCCGATTTCCATAAATTTGGTGCTGGTGCCATAGAAACGCGAAATTCGCGTAAGTCGTTTTTTGTTTTATTAATTAGGGGAAGCTCTGACCATAGGGGAGGCTCGGATCTCAGAAAGAATCAGTTATTTTTTTCTGACCATCGGAACTGTTTTACCCCAAAATTTAAATTTTAGCAAGTGACACATCAGTTTGACTAATTATTTAAATTTTTAGCACCAAATTTCAACGGGGCAGTTGATGATTACACAATGAAAGATCAAAAGGCTAATGAGATTCATGGCCTTTTGACCGATCAGCAAACAAGTCGAGAGAATTACAATAAAGAGAAACTGAAATCTTCACATTTTGAAAATAAAACAAATACAATTGAGGTAATAATTTTTGAGTTAGGGAGAGATATTGGTCAAACATTAAACTGGGCTGTTATTAATTTCTGATGAACCACTCTTGTTCAAACAGTTCCAAACTTACGATCTATGACCAGAAGTCCATTGTTAACCAATTTAACGGGAGCTAACTCATTTAGGGCACACTACTCTCAAAATTCGTGAACCATGCCAATTTTCTAAGTAATACCTTCGAATTTGTACGTTATTTTTACAGAAAAACGGCAGCGTTTCGCCAATCGACAACAGAACTTTAGCCAATGAAAAGAAAATCTTTAATCCAAATAAAATTCAGCCTTTAAACATTCACTTATTGAATGGGCATGAACATAAAACTTTGGATAAAGGGGGTCACAAAAATCACATTTCAATTGAAAAAAGGGCTAATTCTGCACCTGTTATTGAGAACAAAGAAACTGAGTTATCACAAAACAGTGATTTGGAAATTAATGGTAATTGTCTAAGCTAAAAACAATTTTTAATCTAAAAACAATTAAAGAATTCAATGCTAAAGAAGTTAATAATTTCCTCCATGTAATGAATCGCTTCATTTCAATTGGAGGACATGCTATGAAAGATCTGATGGATGTTCATGGAAGCACAATGAATAGCCAAGAAAGAATTAGCTTCATTTATGCTGTTAAAACGTCTAGTACGGAAAGAATGTTTAATATTGTTAAAGATATAATGAATATCTTTGAAATGAATGGTAATTATTGTTCTTGAATTATTGCCTAAAAAGTACTGGGATATTTCCTTAATAGCTTTACATGTCCAGACATATAAGGTAGTTTCCTCCGAACCTCGAAGAAAAAACAGCAAATGAACACGATCAGTCTCATTATTAGAGTTCGAACCCGGGCCGGGCCCGGACCGGTTTTTTCCGGTGGCCCGGAACCGGGTATTTTTGAGAAAATCCGGTTTTCCGGGCTAACCGGTTTTTCCGGTTTTATCCGGAAAAGTTTTTCCGGTTTTATCCGGAAAAACCAAATTCTCCCGATATCCCTATTAATCACCATCAGTGGATTTAAGTTAAAATTCGGATTTGAAGGGAAAGGCAAATGTCCAGTTGATGTCCTACCTGTCCGCAAAATTGGATGCGTACTTTTTTTCTCTTTTCTTGCATTTTTCCCTCTATGAGTGGCGCCCGATTTTTCCTTTTCTGCTATAGTATACTTTTTGGCACTTAGAAAAAAAAGGAGGAAAATAATTGTAACTAGGGTTGTTCACGACCGGTTTTAAAACCGGAATTTTTGAAATTTTTTGCCTAAAATTAACCGCTTTTAGAAAATTTTAAAAACAGAAAACCGGAAATTTGTGAAAATGAACGATTTTATTAAAAATTTCCTCAAAATAATACCGGTATTTGTCTAAAACTCAAAACCGAAAACCGGGTTTTTAAAATTTGGATTAACCGAAAACCGGGGTACAGGTTAATAACCGGTAATGAACAACCCTAATTATACTAATGGAAATAAATATTTTATAAATGATCAAGGATGAAAAATTTGGGATAACATTCTCAAATAGATTTTCATTTTTACATTTTCATTGTTACAATTATTTTCCTCCTTTTTTTTCAAAGTGCCAAAAAATATCTATAGCAGAAAAGGAACAATCGGGCGCCGATCATAGAGGGAAAAATGCAAGAAAAGGGAAGAAAAGTACGCATCCAATTTTGCGGACAGGTAGGACATCAACTGGACATTTGCCGAAGGGAAATCGTAGGATTAAGGGGGATAATATTATATTTGGAATTATTATGAATCCCTTCAAATTCATAATCTTATATATCCCTCCAAATCACTGATATCACATGGAGGCTTCCCAAATACTTTAAATCCACTTATTTTACCAGACTACAAATTATTTCAAAAATTGCGGATTGCGGCTGTGGAAAATTTTTTTCACTTGCGGACACCCCTGCTATATATCCTTTAGCGCATCTATCTTTTATTCATCTATCCTTTAATCGATCCCTTGTATGTTATCCGATCCTTTGTATGTGTGATTTTTTTTATGTTTTTAATAAATTTAGAAAAAACCGGGTCCGGGCCCGGGTCTGAAGAAATCCGGTTTTTCCGGGCTAACCGGTTTTTCCGGTTTTATCCGGAAAAACCGGTCCGGGTGCAATTTTGAGAAAAAAAAACCGGGTCCCGGGCCCGGCATTTTGAAAAGTTCGAACTCTACTCATTATTATGCCCCTCCAATCTGCTAAATTCTTAAATAAACTAGATAGATCTATAGTTCGATAAAGTAAAAAATTAAAAATCGAGCAAGTTCAGATGTCCAAGTGTTCAAAATCTAAAATGAATGGTTTTGCCCGTCTTACTTTATTTATCATCCGCATTCATATAAAAATTAATTTTAGGCATTGAAGACGTCAAAGGAGTTTATTCTCAATTAACTTCGTGGGCTTTTGGCACATTTGCATGCAATCTGCCTTACAGCATTAAAGAAAACAATGGTGATATTGTCCCATTCCCGACATTTGCAGCGGAAAGGGAATTGAAAATGTTGTTGGAGATGATAATATATTAGTATGTTGTATAGAAAGGGAGGGAATATAAGAGGGAAGGAGAGGGGACAAGAGAGGGAGGGAGGTGGGGATTAAATTAGGGAAATAACTTTTGAATAACAATTCTGGATTGCCATAGGAAGCGGCCATAATCTAAATTAAAAACAATAAACTTTACTACTACGGGGAAAAATCGTGTTGGTAAGACCCTGATATGAGATGATTTTTAATTGCTTTTTCTTTTAAGCAACAAAGAGAATTATGGGAAAATCAAACAAAGTGTCACTGAAATAATAAAATATATTTCTGAATTATTTTCTGAAGAAGAATTCTACGACGGAGGTTTTAGTAATGTATTTAATATTCCCAATCTCAAAACAACTCGAATCAATTCCGCACCAGCAGCAATTGAGTTTCACGAATATTTGGAAAATTTCCCTTATGATTTTGAAATGAAAGTTAAATCGCCCGGAATACAAAGTAAAATTAAATTTAACGTGGTTTAGCAAAAGTTTAGCCACCGGGCAGGATTGAACCTACGACCTTCTCGTAGTTATTGCTAGGCACTGACGATCACCGCTTATAGGAGCTTTACCACTGAGCTGCATCGACTAATGCCTCTCATAGTTTTTTATTCGATATCCATTAAAGGAATTATCAAACATACGATTATCATCTTCAATGGCACCTTAAGAAGACGCCCTTTAATAAAATCGTATCTGGGATACAATGGAGTTTTAAATATTTTTACAGATTCGAGTCATAAAACTTCAAAAATAAATCTACTCTCTCTCATTTATTAAAGTCGCTTATAAAAAAATTTAACTTTTATTTAACAAAATAAAATTAAATATTTCAGCTTTTAACCCTCACGAAATAAACAATTACATAATTAATGTATTGAGATATTCTGAAATAACCACAAATACTCCAAAAGAAATGTTGCAAGAAGCGGGCCAATTTTTTATTGAAAAGAAACAAAGAAATGAATTTGTTTCGTTTTTGGAATATATTAAATCAACCAGATTAGCTTTAATTAGCAAAGATTTGTTTGATATTTTTGAAATGCATGGAGTCGTTGAAGGAGAAAAACGATCACAAGTAAATAGAAAATAATTTTTTTCCTGGACATCCTGACAGGATTCGAATTTGTAGCATTGCTCCCAGTGATAACGCTTGACACGCTAAGTGCCAGATTACCTAACATACGGGGCGAAGGATTTTGCTTTCTCTTTACTTCTTATAGTTAAACCACGCTTTGCAAAATTTAATTTAACCCAAAGCTAATTTTTGTTTCAGAAAATATTCTTATAATAAAGCTGAACTGAGGTACGAACAAAAATCTTGGTAATCAAAATTTCTAAATTTTCCGAGATAGAGATATGAGTCTTGTACGATCCCCCCAGTCCTGTCTCTAAACTTCTCCCCCTCCCCTCCATATTCCCTTCGAAATTTCAATAAAAATATTTATTTATTCCAGTTATGCTTCTGGGCAATTAACACATTTCTGTTGAATTTAATCAGTACATCAACAAGAAAAGACCGCAGAGAAATAATTTATTTGTACAAATTCAAAGTTACCAGAGAACAAATTTCGGGAATGATAAAAATGATTTATGAAAGGTAATAAATAATTATATTGAAATAAATCATTATTTTCATTCTAAGCACTACAAATGCCGAGGAAAAGGCAAAAATAAGATGGAGCGCTTTGAATACCGCAAAATATATTTTGGAAATGTTTAAAAAAGGAAAGAATGTTTTTGATGGAGGATGTAAAGAAACGTTTTTTAATGATGAAAAAAGTGAGAAGAAAATCGGAAATAAAAATTTGGAAGGGAAGTCCAAAAAATAAATGAGTGAAAAGGAAAAAGGAATAATGGACAAAGGATATTACGGAAAAAATCCAAATGAAGATGCCAATTTCTGAACAACCAAAATTTTAATTTCTCGATTAACAAACACCAAAATCCCTAGTTTTAGTCCTTTTTGGTGTGTTTGCTGGAAGGATTGTGTGCCTTCTTAATCATCAACTACCCCCCCCCCCCATATCGATGTTGAATAATTTTTGGCTTTAAATAATTTTTGGCTTTGAATCTAAAGTAATTTTAATTGAATTTTTAAGTTGTCCTAAATTGGGTGTCGATTTAGATAAATAAACCAAAAATAGTCATGATATTCGGAAAAATGGAAATAATAATAATTATGGAATTTTTCGTGTCCCCATTAAGATTTGTGGACAGTTGGAAATCTTCGATATTGGATCCGGTATCCGTACCGAAAATTTCCGGATATGGGGCCTTTTTTCGGATCCGGATATCCTGATCCGCCAGCCTTAGTCTCCATATTTTCAAATGCTCTGTTTATTTGCACAATGTCTTCCTACTTTCCTAAGTAAACAGGTCATCTCATAGATTAAAAGCCAGAAAGTATCTAAGCCTAATTCCATCGATACATTCATTTTTATTAGATGTTAGTCAAAAACGCTGAATAAATTCAGCTTTGAATTGAAATAAAATATAGCCAAATTTTGGCTTTTTATTATTAAAAAGAATGAATAAATTTAAATAATTAATTTGTATTTTTTGTGTTTACATAATTAAAAGCGGTAATCATTTCAACTAGGGTAGCTCACCGTCCCCCGTACCCCGAACCCGATGATTTTTTTGGCAAAAACCCCGACCCACACCCCGAAGTTTGCGTATACCAGGAGAATATAATTATTGCTAGATTAGTTTGAAGATAATTAAGAAGCAATTTACTCTAGTTAGATAAGCTTTATGACAATTCATAAAACATATCAATGTGCCTACTTAAGACCCAATTTGGAAACCTTTTTTAATCAGAAATATTTCTGATTTTCAAGCACCCTTAATTTACTCTTATTTCTTCTCAATAACTTTACCAATAAAAAATAGTTCCGGTACGAATACATAAATTAAAATATTTTTATTTCTTTTTTGGACTTTAAACTCAAATATATTGCTAATTGAAATGTTCCCAAATGTGTAATTGGAATTGATATAATGATCGATCAGCTGTCATTCACTCCCTTCCCTTTTTTCTTCCAATTTAATGACTGTTCTCGACCTTTACAAAATGTTTAGTTTCTTCCCCCTGTCATTTCTCCTTTTTATAATCTGATTGACAGACGCTTGATAAGCCGCAAACCACGACCACAAGAGTTTTTGAGACGATCAATTTGCCTTTTAATTAAAAATAAATATTTTTATTTTTATATAAACACATGTTTCTTCGACATTTTTATTAAATTATTATTCGGGTATCTTCCAAAAATTTGTTTGTTCATATGTTTCCACCCACAAAATCATTCACTCTAACTAGTATAGTACAATTATTCCCATGTCAATCACTGCCAACGTAAAAAAACAATCAAATTTCTCAATTTTATTCTCACTTTTTTAATATTTGTCGTTTTGATTGATAGGAATTTTATGTTAAATGTGATTAAATTGTAGCAACAAATAGTGATAATTACCTGAGAGTTAAAAAATCATATAATCATTTATAAATATTATAAGAGAGGCATAGGCTATCACCGATATCAGAAAATTTTATGAACCGACCTTTTATGTCCAAGATCTCAAATCAGAGATATAAAGACACGTTTATGGATATACCGATTGTTCTTACAGACCCTTTTCTATTTTAGTAGATCTTAAACCCTCCCCCTACCTCCATAGAGAGCGTACTACGTGCGCTAGCCATCTGTACTCTCTTGTATCTTCCATTGTTTTAAATATTACCAAATTTTTTTATTTTTACTTAATTTTTTTGTTTAAATTATTTTTTCTAATAAATTTCATTTTAAAAACAATTAAAATTTTCTCCCATAATTATTTTAGAATGTTGCTCTTTAAAAATATTATTTTCCTATTATTTTTCATTTTTTTCCTCTTAAAAACAACATTTTCTAAAGGAGTTTCATTTAATTCCAAAAGCACAGATTACGACCCTTTTCAACTTACACGTGAAGAATTGCTCCAATTAAACGAAGATTATGACCCCGGTTACGAAGAAGATGTTGGGAAATTTGTTGGAGATTTTTTTTCCGATTCTTCTAGTCAATTAATAATTGATTTGGATTTATTTAAACAATTATGGAATGAATTGAATGAAATGAGACAGGCAGCTATTGATGGGGATGTTGATTATATTAGAGTAAGAGATATATATTATTTTTATGTTTAATTGAGTAATTGGATCTTAAATTTTGTGAGCAAATGAAAGATAGAATAAAAAATATACCTAAGTCGATAGTTGATAAATAGGGTTGTCGGTTCCTTGAAATTCTTCTGGTATCCGAAACCGTACCGAAGAACCTAATTAAAAAATTATCGATTCTTCGGTTCGTTTCGGTCCAGAATAGGGTTGCCAGCTCGTTTGACTCGAAACTCGAATGATCGAGCGAGCCGAGGCTTTTCAGCTCGAAAAGCTCAAAAATGAACCGGATCGAAAAAAATCAAGCTCGAAAAATATGCAACGAACGTTGGCTCGAACCGAAAACGGTTCGGTTCTGTCCAAAACAGACAACAAATCTTTGATTTTCTTATGCAAAAAATTTAGATGTATCAAAAATCACGCTCTCATTAACCGAGGATATTTAGGAGAGATCTAGCCTTCTTCCTAACTTTAAAGTACATAATTCTCCACCCAGGCTGCATGAAAAACACAATAAAAATTATCAAATTTATAATATTTTTAATTTTCAGGATATTATCAAATTTTTAGAGCCAATAACCAAATATGATATTTCCGCGGTAAATAAAAATATTATATTTCAATTAAATTAATATCCATCTAATTAATAGCCATGTCTATCAGATTTAACTCATTTCCTTATGACTATCTATAATTATGCAGTAACTGCAAATTCGGCTAGTAAATGTAATAATTGTAGCTGTACAGAAGAATATAGAGAAGAATTTAGAAAATTTCAATGGATTTTTGATGGTTATTTTTAAACTTTTATAAATTTAATTTTTAATAAATTTAGTTGTCGATGCTATGGGAAAGGTTCCAGCAGCGGTTGTTTGTAGGCATTTCAAAATTTTAAAAAATAACGAAATCGGGCTGGCAGGACCCGTTGGATTTATAGGAATAGATAAGACCTAGGCTAGGCTAGGATATCTTTATTCCTAATCGATCAAGTTCTGAAGTTTTTTATTTTGTCCTCATGTGGATTAGGTATATTGTCGAAACACCCAATTTTTAGAAGGCCAACTCCCTCGCTATTCCCTTAGGTCTCTGAAATATCAGGATATCACTAAAATCCTCCTAACTCCATTCAAATTTTCCGATATACGCATAAATTTTCCTTTTCTGCGAACAGGCGAAAATTTTGAAAAACGAGTCGAGTAACTCGAACTCGCTGGACTCGGATTTACTCTCATTATGAGAATAGAAATAATTTTGTAATGAAAATTATTTTAATTATGATCTAATAAATAAGGTTGGCGGATAGTTGGAAATCTTCGGATATCCGGATCCGGTATCCGAACCGAAAATTTCCGGATATCCGGCCTTTTTTCGGATCCGGATATCCGGATCCGCCAACCTTACTAATAAATATTGAAATAATTTTTCATACTTATTTAATTATTTTAACAGCTGGAAATAACTTATGGACGGGTTCATGGGCAACTTGCCGTAAAATATCTGCAAGCAAGAATAAACAAGGGTTCATGATTATATGTATTATCTATATATTTATTTTCTGTTTTAGACAATTATGGCAAGGTCAGTATTGCATGGCACGTTTTCAGGTAAATTTTAAAAATACAAAGTTTAATTCATGTCGACGCAGAAGACCCACAGACAGAAGACCCAATGACAGAAGACCCACAGACAAATGACCCACAGACAGAAGACCCACAAGGAAAGAATACCCACAGACAAAAGACCCACAAATATTTTTTGTTTCCCTTTTATTGTGCATAAATTTTGGCGCGAGGGATGTTCCACGATAAGGGGTTGATCCAACCACGGGCATGTTATTTTAACAATGGAAAATGTTGCAACAACGGGTGGAGATGTCCAACGTTGGGAATATTGTCCCAATTACCGAAGAGCTTGTTTAACGAAGAGGGATCTTGATTTTCCGGATTATCGGGATTTTTATCCGGAAAATACGGTCCATATCGTGTCAAAAAATCTTATCCGATCAGGTACAGATATAAAAAATAGTATAAAAATAGCTAATTGGCGTTCTAAAATTCGTAGAATTCGCACCTGTATCGCTAAAAAGGTAGAAAACTGGCTTCTTGGCCTACCAAAATTTCCAAAAGTCTTGTCTGTGACGATGAAAGGGAAAAGTAGATCAAAGGGATATTTGAATCAAGGGGTATTTAGGATTAACTGGATTATAGCGAGAGTCAGTTAAGTTCACATGGAGGGATATAAAAGGATTAGAAGCGATCAAGGGTATTGGAGATATGCAAGGATATCGGGGATCTTTGGGATAATAGAGATAAGTTAATTATTTCTGAGTAACATTGAGAGATATCAGTGGATAAAGGCGGATTAGTGGTAAAAGCTTAGAAGGTTTACATCCCTTGAAATTTTCTGACATATCCGATTTACTTTCAAAAAAGATATAGTAGTATTCCTTCTCCTGGTTCCTGTTATACACAATTCACGGATAAGAATAGATATCGGTAGATTCGGGACTTTACCCCTATATTCTCTATATCCCACGCTATTTGTCGCTGTAAGAATGAGAGCTGGGTGCGGCGCGACAGGTATGAACCGCACAGCTGTCGGGAGTTGAATTAGACTGAATTAAAATGAAGAGGAGCTGAGCTAGTCGGGAGGTAGCTGAGCTGGAATGTCCCGGGAATCCCTCAATCTTCAAAAATTGATCCTCTCTAGTGGGCGAAAGGATGGAACCAAAGCTCTGTAGATTGACGAGCTTATTGGGTTGCGGCTCTTAAATGGACGAGCGGATTCGATCACACGCTCTTTAGTGGACGAGCGGGATCAGACACGCCTTAGGACGGCGAATTAATAGGAATACCAAGCAAGAAAGAATAAACAAAATATAATATATTTATTCCGGACCTCAAACTTGGGTAATTAAACCATAAAATAAAATGAGTGAAAACACAAACTTAAGTTTGGCCAAGTAGTTTAAGAAAATTTAAATGAATTAAAGGCCAAAACCTAAGTTGGAAAAACTAAATAAAGCGCAGGTGGGGGAAAAATGTGAATAATTGAAGGAGAAAATACACAGAGAATAAAGGAGCTAAAAATAGCTAAAACTTAATGAAAAAATAAAATGATTGAATAAGCATAGGAGAATGATCAGACATGGGGTTAGCACAAAAGGGTGTGGCTAACAAAATATATGGGCAACTGGTACAAACAGTGAAATAATTAGACGGTGTAAAAGATCACCAATAAATTAATCAAAAATATTTAAATCAATCTATGGCAAACGTCGCTTCGGCGACACTGGGGCGCCGGCCACTAGCGGCGAGCATGCCATCATCTGAGTGCCCATTGTTGCAGCAAAGCATATTGATTCTCCAATGCCTATTGGTTTCTCTGTGGGTTCTCCTTTTATTATACTCTGGCAGTAAATATTTTTCCCTTTGATTTTGGTTGCGAAGAGAGAGTCGCATATCGCGGATAGGAGTTTGAAATAAAGCGGACAAAATTGAAAAAATGAATTGGATCGCGGCGAACATGATTTTAACATGCGAGATAATCCATTAGATAAGAGTAGAAGGAATAGCAGTCCCGATCTTGATAAAGTTACAGAATTGACGGGACCATTCCGCTTTATTAAACAGTTGCCGGCGCAGCACAATTCTAAATTGGCGAATTCGCTGGGGCTGATTATTGTAACTCCTTTTTTAGTGAAGAGAAATTGACATTTTGGGCATGTCATATTAATTTGGGGCGATCCATTGATGGATGCAAAACAGAAAATTAATGATGTCACGTTTAGTAGGGTAGACACGAGTGCTCTTGATTTGCTCCTCGTTGTCATTCGATGTCCGGCGTTAGTCTTTGGGTCCCGCACGGAAGTTTCTTGAGTTCCTTCGGTAGCGGTGTCGACTTGAGGTGGGACAATAAACTCTTGTTCAGTTGGTTTTATTTCTAGAGGGTACACGCTATTGACTGGACGCGTGACAGTGTTGCCATTTTGCGGTTTTATTTGAACTCTCCTGGTTGCTCCAGGTTTTCCTCCTAACTTGGCGATACGTTCCATGGGCCATAGATCCTTTGGAGTATATTTTTCTTCTACAATTAAGATTTCGCCAATCCGAGGGGCGGATTGGATTTCCAGTCTCTTTCCTTTATGGGCGGTCTGAGATCTGGACTTTGGTAGAATAGGTCGAGCTAATGCTGGACGCTTGATTTGTTGCGCACGTGGTTTGAGGGGAAGTAAACCATTTTGGGCGGTTTCTAGTGGGTAGTGCTCGGTCACATTTATAGTTTGCTGTTGCGCAATATTTATAAGCATAGAGCCAGCGGTTAGATAATCATTTGCTGAGAATGCGGAGTTTTCTCTACTAGTTGCTTGAGAAATAGAGAGAAGCTCCGGGCGGCGATTCTTTATGAGCAAAGAAGGTTCGCGGCCAGGTTTGATGAATTTAGATTTTAGAAAACGAAGAACCCAAATGGTAGTCCTTATTTTATCCCATGAGTGAAATCTCCCTGTATTGATTAGGATGTTGTTCATTTTAGACTCAGCGGTGGAGTCGGAATTGGGTAAAGTTCTGATTTGCTTGGCGCGGTTTGCTATGAAGACCGGTTGGTGGACAGTTTCCTTAAGCCAGCTAAGGGCAATAGTTGTGTCACTCCAAATGAAGGATTTATCGATTTCCCAGTTTATCTCATTTTGGATGAATTTAGTCGAATTAAATCCAATTAAAATCCCTAGTAGTTCTAATCGAGGTAGGGTGAGTTTCGAGTTTGCTTTTAGTGGGCGAAAACAATTTTTTGAGAGGAACAAGGCGGTTCGCTCCTTTGAAAGATGATGCCTATTGGCGGCAGCTAGGATGTACGGAAAACTAATAGTCCCAAATGCAATTCCGTTGAATCGATAGACAGCTAAGTTGGACGGCGAGAGAGGTTGGTCCATGTTTTTTAGCCAAAGCAATTTACAGAATACGATTAATGAGATTTGATGACAGGCCTTTTCGATGTCGGCCAAAACGGGGATTTCGGTTTCCCGGAAGATGAGTAATTGGTTAATTAAATTGGCAAGTGAAACTAGTCCTCTAAAGAGTGTTTGGTTGAGCGAGGGAAGTCCTTTTCGATGAGCGATTGCATCGTATAATAGGCGAATTTTCCCTTTATTTGATCCTGCATGGTGTGGAAGGATGTGTTTCTGTGCGCTTGTATTGGTTTTTATTACTTCGGTTTCAATTACTTCCAGTTTAAGTTGATCTTCTATTGCGTCATGGTATTCCTGGGCTATTGTGGGCGCCCTTTCTATTCGGTTAGATACTGAAGATAGGCGTTTGGCAGCCATATCAAAATTGGAGGGTAATTCCGACGGGGGTCCGGAAGTTCCTTCTGGTGATTTCCAAGGAAGTCCCACTGTGTATCTCTCATCTGGGTCCTGTTTGATCGATTGATCGACTAATCTTGTGGCGATTTCGTCGTCCCTATTTCCTGGGTTGTCGGTGATACCCATAGACTCAAGGTTCCAAAATTGCTCTATTTTATTACTGGCAGGCATTTCTTCCGGTGAGCTGTGCACGGCAGAAAGAGAAATGCAGGTTAGCGAGGTAGGTGAAATATAATGGGGTAATTCACCGCAGAGCATCGAACCAAAGTGAGTTTTTATAATGTGCAGATTTCTTCCTATTTTCCTGGATCCGAGGAAGAATCTCCAGAATTCTCTAACTCCTAGTAGAATTTCTGGTTCCCTATTTTTGACGGGAATGTTTTTGAGGTCTCGGTGGTTAGTAGGGATCCGAGTTCCATCCCATTGAATACACGGAAATGCCGGGACGATTTGCGGGATTGAGCAAAATACAGCTTCTTCCCATCTCCCATTGGGCTTATGGAGCCTAATCTTGTGTCCAGTTGAGCGAAATTTGACTTTATCGGCGCCAAAAACGCGTACTGAGTGATTGGAGGTAGAAACCCTCGGTGGTCTTAAACGGTCGACCAAAGATTGAGAAATGTAGGAAGTTTGGGAGCCGGTGTCCCAGAGACCAACAGTAGTGTAAATTGGTCGATTATTCCCAGAGCTTAATTTTAGTTTGCAGGTCATCAGAAAGGTATGCGGTTTAGACCCGGTTGCGGTCATAGCCACTTCTGGGTTGGCGGGAACATTCTGGTTTGTTCCGGGTTGATTTTCAGAATTCGTTCGCGAATTTGTATACACTTGCGGCGGTCGGTGAGTCAGACTATTAACCGGTGACAAGTTTTCATTCCCTCGAAAATAGTTATTTTTCTGCTTAGTTGGGTGACTAATTTTTCTTTTGTATTGCTCCCCTTTTTGGCGGGTGCAGATAATAAAGTGGTGCTTGCCGCCGCAGTTCCTACATCTTTTGGTCGATGTACACTGCCCGATTTTATGTCCTTCGCGTAAACAATTCAAACACCTGCGTTGAGCCTGCAAGCGGGTTTTGCGGCTTTCGGGTGTTTGGAATTTGCGGCAAACTGAAGGGAGGTGATCTCCAGTACAAAGTGAGCATTGGCCGACATTCCTTTCAATGGCTGTGAATGTGCGGGTAAAGTTGGATGATGGCGAATGTGCTGGCCGGTGACTCTTTGATTGGCGAGTCGGCTGACTATATTCCCTTTGAATGGACGGGACTCTCAATCTCTTTGTGCAAATTTCCACTTCCTCTCTTATTGCTACTTGTTCTAAAAGGAAATTCCTAAGTTCCTTATGTGTCCAGTCTCCGGCTGGTGAACTTCGTTCCCTCTCTATTATTTTTTCAATAAGAGTGGAAGGAAGTTTGGCCTTAATTGTGGTGACTAGTAGGGACGCGTCTTCTTTTGTGCTGAAATTGCATTCTAATTGTCTGCAAATTCTTTCTATGTTATCGCAAAAGGTGCGAAGCGAATCAGCGGTGTCCTTTGTTGGTGGTAATTGAAGAAGCTCTGATTGGAGAGTTTCTCTGAGGTTCCGGGTACTACCATATCTTCCTTTTAAACATTCCACTATAATCGGGTAATTTTCGGCAATTCTCGGGTATCCTTGGATGGTCGATTCCGCTGATCCCATGAGTGAATTGCATAAATGGTGGACTTTGAGCGCGTCTGGGATGTTTGGATTGTCATGGATGGCCAACTCAAAACATTGCCAAAAACTGGTCCATTTTTCGGGTTCCCCAGAAAATTTCGGAATTTCCATGGGAGCGATTTTAAAAGAGTCGTATGCTGGGTTACGCGGTAATTCTTGTTGGTTTGGTCGCTGGGAATGATGCGAGTGTCGGGATCGTATGGAGGCGCTCCGTGATCTAGTCCTGGACTGAAGATTGCCGGAAGTGCTATCCCGTTTGACTATTTCATCGATTGTGTCGATGATGGCCAGGACTTCCACGACCCATTCGGTAAAATGTTTGTAGCCCGCTAGGAGGGGGTCATCCGGTGCCGGGCGTTGGAAGTTTTCATAAATTCTTTCCTCCGCCGGTAGGTTTTCCCGTTTCATTTTTCTCATAAAATCCTGCCATTCCCGGTTTAAATTTTCTAACCTTACGGTATTACTGGCCAACTGCTTCCGAAGAGTGCGGAGTCTTTGTAGTTGCTGTTCTTCTAACACCTCTTGTTGGGCGGTGATGATGTTGGTAGCTTCATTGAGGTTGGTTTTGAGTTGTCTGATGGCTGGGACGATCATTTTGCGGATTGGTCCCGACGACATGATGGATGAAATAAAGTAGATCTGTTGAAATGTAGAGACGGTTGATTAGAAGAGTAGTGTAGACTGTAGAGTTGTAATGGAAGAGTAGTTCTAACGTTGATGATCTAGTTGGTTGATCTGTAGAACGTAGAATTGAAGAGTCGAATGATGTGTCGACAGAAGTAGTGTTGAGTTGAATTGGTGGCTGGAAGTTGCCTGGAGGGATGAAAAAACAGAAGAAAAAAAATTATTTAAATTTAATTTAATTGAAATTGAATGAAGAAAATGAAGAGAAGAGGGTCCCGGGTCGTGGCACCAAAAAGTTTGTCGCTGTAAGAATGAGAGCTGGGTGCGGCGCGACAGGTATGAACCGCACAGCTGTCGGGAGTTGAATTAGACTGAATTAAAATGAAGAGGAGCTGAGCTAGTCGGGAGGTAGCTGAGCTGGAATGTCCCGGGAATCCCTCAATCTTCAAAAATTGATCCTCTCTAGTGGGCGAAAGGATGGAACCAAAGCTCTGTAGATTGACGAGCTTATTGGGTTGCGGCTCTTAAATGGACGAGCGGATTCGATCACACGCTCTTTAGTGGACGAGCGGGATCAGACACGCCTTAGGACGGCGAATTAATAGGAATACCAAGCAAGAAAGAATAAACAAAATATAATATATTTATTCCGGACCTCAAACTTGGGTAATTAAACCATAAAATAAAATGAGTGAAAACACAAACTTAAGTTTGGCCAAGTAGTTTAAGAAAATTTAAATGAATTAAAGGCCAAAACCTAAGTTGGAAAAACTAAATAAAGCGCAGGTGGGGGAAAAATGTGAATAATTGAAGGAGAAAATACACAGAGAATAAAGGAGCTAAAAATAGCTAAAACTTAATGAAAAAATAAAATGATTGAATAAGCATAGGAGAATGATCAGACATGGGGTTAGCACAAAAGGGTGTGGCTAACAAAATATATGGGCAACTGGTACAAACAGTGAAATAATTAGACGGTGTAAAAGATCACCAATAAATTAATCAAAAATATTTAAATCAATCTATGGCAAACGTCGCTTCGGCGACACTATTCCTACATATCCCAACTAATCACTCGGCTCTTAAAATCACTTTCTAATTAAATGATCTAAATCGCACTCATCCATAAAATTTAACGCTAAAAAATTCTTTTGATTAACTTTATAATAAATTTTTTTTATATTTTAAAATTTATTACTTTTGTGTCTTGAGAAATTGGAAATCTTTTTCAGGAATTTCAGAAAATTTCTTCTAAAGTTATAGATAAAAAATTTTTTGTGGGTCTTTTGTCTGTGGGTATTCTGTCCTTGTGGGTCTTCTGTCTGTGGGTCTTTTGTCTGTGGTTCTTCTGTCCTTGGGTCTTCTGTCTGTGGGTCTTCTGTCACTACGCCGTTTAATTAATCAAATTTTACTTAATAACAGCCCTACAATCGACACAGCCCTTTAAAAGCTTTTTCTGGCCAACCAACTGATCCTACTGCAGTGTGCAGGTATACACTGACAAATGAGGATTTTTATTAGGCAAATGACCGATACTGTATAAGATGAATGAACTTGAAAAGCAGTACTTTCAAGTGGGATTGCATTAAGAATCTAGAGGAGAATCATATATAAAATTTACAGACTTCGAAAAAATTTCCCCGGAAAGTCGAAAAAGTAGTACCTGTTAGACAGGTCGAAAAGTTTCCGAAAACATCAGAATTTCGAAAAATGCCGAAACATGTCAACTGAGTGAGAAATTAAGCTATTTTTTAACATTAAGAACTGCCAAATCGGATAACGAGATCTGAGTTACATAGAGTTTACCCCTTTCTTAACTAAATTGCCGCCACTGTATGTACATGAACTGGTACTTTGTTAATATCACACCCAGACCCTTATTTGGGTCTCAGATTAATTTTCCTTTTTCTTTCCTTTTAATATTCGAGAGAATTTATAAATTATTAGTCAAAGCGTTGCTCTGACTGCCAAAAATATTCACACCAACCAATAGTCAACACGATTTTTAGATCCAATTTTTTATCTTAAAATTAAAATATATTGATTAATACATACCTTTCAATTTAGAGGTAATGCAACAAAAAGCACTCATTTCGACGATTGGAGTGATTATGAAAAAACTTGTTTTGACATGGTTGTTTGACATAGGCATTTTAAACTTATTTTTTTTTTAATTTCTAGATGCCTCTATTAAATCTAGGTCTATGTACACCGTAAATTTTATTAATTTTTCCTTAATAATCACAGTTTTAAGTGATTCCTGTACTGATTACGATGTGAGGAAAATTGTCCAATTCGGTAAAAATTTTGGGAGAAAATAATTTAAGAAAATAATTTTTCAGTTTACGAAAGTGCTGAACTTGCACTAAATACGAAGCTTGTCTGCAATGTAAAATTTAAAAATTAAAAGATACTAGTAAGGGTTTTGGTTTGTAACCGAGCCAAATAAACGAGGATATATCGTTTCGAACTCAAATATCTGAAGATTCTCCAAAAACCAACAACAATTAAAATAATAATCCATTAAAAACTTAATTATTTTTTGAGAAAGAGTGTTGTTAGAATCAACATACCGTATTTTCTCTAAATGAGCGGCCCCTCCAGTTGGGGCCGCATAATTCATTGGAAGAAAGTATATTCTAAATTTTTGACAATTTTTTGGATTTTCATTATTTTTCATATACTAATTCCCATATTTTCAGGTGTCTGTACAGGTAATAAGTATTATAAACATGCTATTTAATTAATTAAAAAATTATATGATATTTTAACCCTAATCTTTTTATAGTGTAGCAATTCTAGACCAGAAAATCAAATTTATCATGACCAAAAGTCTATGGCTGTTCTGTTAGCTTCAATTTTCCATCAAATTTATAAAAAATTTTAGATTTTTACTTTTTGCAATAGCTTCTTTAATGTTATTCGGCACTTGTTATGATGTTTATGTACACAGACCGCTAGAAAAAAGTTTAAAAATTCAAAGACTAAAATTAAATGGAGGTAATGGAAAGCCTGTTAGTGTAGAGCCACAATCAAAATTTGTTACGATTATTAGGCTATTTTCTGTGGTAATTTAAACAAATGTATTTGAATTTTTGTTAAATATAGGCTCGTAATTTGGACTATATTTTGGACACAAGAATGGAGGAAGGACAGATTCGGTGTTTACACGGTGCCAGATTCCTGAGCATGTGCTGGGTTAGTAAATATAACTATTTTTAATTTTTTAGTGTGAAATTTCACGTCGTAAATTCAGCAAAGTATTTAACTTATCAGGTTAAAAGCCTTGAACTTTTAAGTCCTAGTGGTCCTTTTAAGTCTAACACACAAGTCTTTGTCAAGCTTTTTATAACTTTATATTTTTAGGTCATCTTTGGACATACTGTAAGTTCTTCAATTAAATATGTGCAGGTTGATCACAGTCTGAGGAAGGATATATTTTTAATTTTTCACGATTTAAGATATACTTATGGGATCTTGTTTAGGAAATTTTATACCCGATGTCTTCTATGAAATTACGATTTCTTATGAAATATAAATTTTTCTGACCCCAAGGATATGTTTTATGTGAGATATAAAGGTCACTAGGAATTGAGTTATTGAGATCACTATAATAGTAAATATGTTTAGGACCTAAATATATAATAGTGAGGTTCAAGTGTATTTTAATAGTATTCTGTAAAATATTTTTACAAATTTTACAGTACTACTATATCTGTACAAGTTTAACAACTGGTAATTTATTTAATCAAGAAATTTTTTTAACTAATTAATAAAGATAATTTACTTCAAACCATGCAAGAATTTACCAAATTTTTCTATAATCAAATGGTTGTACAGGCACCCCTAGCTGTAGACTCTTTCTTTTTACTTAGGTAAACGAAAATTCGAGGTTTGCTTGAAATAAATATTTTTAGTGGATTGCTTACTTCTTATATTTTTCTTGTTAAACTACAAAAGAAACAATTTCGGTTAAATTCATTCAGCACCTGGTTAGTTTACAACCAAATTTGTTAAGATTTAAAGAATTATTTAGACATCGGAATAATTCTTGTGATTAAATACATATAATGATTTTATTAAGTCTTTTCTCGGTTTCAAACATAACAGAAGATATCCGATCGGGTTTTTCGGTTCCGGTTAACGAAGAATTTGGTGAAACCGAAAATCCCTCTATAGTATAACGTCCTCTTGAATATCCTAAATTAATGATCGAGCATTCTTTTAAATTAGTTCACACACTTTTTAATATACGGTGCTCCACATAACTATACTTCCACCCTTATTTTCGTGTTCGTGTTTAGACCCCTAAAATTTTTTAGATTATCGTTTAATTATTGTCCTCAGGTCCAATTTAAATTTTTCATTAAATCTTAACTTATCTACTTAATCCGATTGTGTTATTTATAACGAATATACAACTAAGCTTGCAAAAATTATACGAGTACTCATTTAACAAACATGTATTTATCTAAAAAATATTTTTTTAATCCTCAGGTTCGCTTATTATGTACGCAGATATCTTAGGTTAAACTTCTTTTAAAAATTATTTTTATTTGTATTTAGACTTACGCCTGTATATTTGTTTGTTATGATATTATTGGGTTTGGTTTTTAAAAAATATTTTTAAATTTTTAATTAATATATATCAGTAACTGTACTTAATTACATCTCTGAAGGGCCTTTCTGGCAGCCTATTGTAACTTAATTAACCAGCATTCCTCTAATTCTTTCCTTTAAGGACCCAAACTTTTGTAGAAATAGTTGGTGGACAAATCTACTTTACATTAACAATTTTGTTTTACAGGCAGATTCGGTTATCCATACTTTATTTTTATTTTAATATTTCCAAAACTTAAGTGTATGGGATGGACATGGTATCTAGCTAATGATTTTCAGTTATATGCGTTTGCGCCAATTTTAATAATTGCTCTACATAGGTAAAAATATGGCTCCCATACAAAATACCGAATTCTTAAAATATGGAATCTCAAAATCGCGAATCGGCTAAAAAAGCTCAAAATATGGAATCTCAAAATATCGAATCTCAAAATATGGAATCCCAAAATATCGAATCGGCCAAAAAAGCTCAAAATATCGACAATGCGGCAAAAGCCAGTTGAGTCTGAACAATTTTATCAACAACTTCGAAAAAAATTTAAAAATATGCAAAAGGGTTTTTCTAGGGTAAAAAAATATGCTGATTACGAATCTGAGCTCGGATTTTGAAAAAGTCGAATCCCAGCCCCGAACCGAGCTTCGAATCCCGAACCGAATTTCGATTTTCCGAATGATAGCTCATTTGAAAGAGCACGACGAGCTGCATCGACTGATACCAAAATCAATGAAATCCGACTTTATTGGACTGAGATACAGACCCCTGAATAAACTGAAAAAGACCTGCATTCAATTGGCGGCACTCAAACGGCCCTTTTCGATTTAAAAAATTCGACATTTTTAACTACTTTTTAGCCGATTCGGTATTTTGAGCATTTTAGCCTATTCGAGATTTTGAGATTCGATATTTTAAGATTCCATATTTTGAGCTTTTTTGGCCGATTCCATATTTTGAGATATTTTTCCCGATTCGGTATTTTGAGCTTTTTTAGCCGATTCGCGATTTTGAGAATTCAGTATTTTGTGCGGGCACGAAAAATATAAACATCGGAGGGGGGGGGAGTATCTCGATGTAGTTTAAATTTTTCGGGGTTGTGGAATTAAAATTATTTTTATGATTTCTCGTCGGGGCATAGGATTATAAATATAGTCTGATCCTAAAAAATTCCGGATATCCAAAAATTCTTGTTTCGGATATCGGATCCAGATATCCGAAGATTTCTTAGGATCCGCCAATAATTATAATCAATAATAGGGTATGGGTCAGGGGTGGGGTCAGAACTACTATATGTCCACTAATAAATTATTGATTGATGATAGACTACACGATTATAGGAGAGACAAATATCGGGTGAGGGGTGTTAGAGGAATTTTTCCCTGGCCGGCCGGAGGGGGCTGGCCTGAGCGGTCGGTCAATTGGTCATGCGACAAAATGCCACATGACAAAACGTACTGGGACAAAATGTCAACTGCCAAGTTGCCAATTTTTAAAAATACTTTTAAAATAAAAGCCGCTCGGCAGTGATCGAACTGGCGACCTTCTCTGTATAGGCGGATGCTCTACCAACTAAGCTATTAAGAAGCTAAATCAATTTTACTATTAATGCATCATGAACCTATTGGAAAGCTTTTTTCCTATTGAACTGTTGAATACTTTAAATGTCCTTTGTTCAAATTTCCAAATCTACCAAAAACTCAAAATTTTTGATTGATTGTTAAAAAAAGCAATGATTTAAAAAACTAACTTTTTCAAAAAAATCTGATTTTTCGTCACTTTATAGATCATAACTTTTTTTACCAGTAGCCTATTTAATGCTCTATCCAATGGTACCTAGAGCAAAAAAATAGTGACCTTTCCTTCGTAAGTTATAGGGTCCGGGACTCAGTTGAGTTGGTACTCAATTGAGGTGTACAGTAAGAAAAAGATTAAAAATACCTAAATTTCAAAGTGCCAATTTTAAAATGGAAAATTTTCAAATAATGTATTTGGCATAGTGTTAAACATTTGGTGTTATGTATATTATACTTTTTATTTTGTTCGCCATTGTTACTAAGAACAAAAATGTTTGGCTATATTTTTCTTTCTGCAGGGGCATACTCTCTTTAACAACTAGGTGTTTTTAAGTAAATCGATAGAAATTTTTTATCCAATTCTTTTGCTTTCAGATATTTTACAGTTAGATTTATTTTGCCCGTTTTATTTTAATTTTTTCTTGCATTAACTATTGTTTGCAACTTTTAATTTTTTAGCAGATTCTCCAAGTTCCCCGTCACCAAATTTGGAGTGACGGGGAACTTGCTGCCTTAATACTTGTGGTGGTTATTCCATAAAGTTGCCTACAAGGCAAAACAACGTTCGGATTTACTAGATGGTTTGATGAAGTCTTAGATGCACTGGCCGTTTAATGACCGGCGAATGGGATCCGAGGTCGGAATTTTTTGATAAATAAATATAAATTATTTTTTTTAATTTTTAGCATTCGAATTGAGCCTCCTAGTACAATTCCTAATCAACAGAGCCGTATTCAAGTTAGTGCATTTTAGAATACTTATATATGTCGGCGGTAAATTTCAATTTTAGGAAAATTTCAATTTTTCCGGAAAATTTCAAATTTTCCGGAAAAATTCAATTTTTCCGACGATTTAGGAAAATTTCAGTTCTTAAATTAATTTAATAGTCTGTTTAGCACTATTTCGCTTATTTTTAGTTTTTTGAGTATGTTTTTATTTTTTGTTTTTCTTTTGTTTTATGTTCTGTTTTTTGCTTTGTTTGTCTTTTTTAAATATTTTTGTTTATTTTTTTAATTTTGTTTTTTAGTTCTTGTTTTTTTTTTTAATTTTTGTGTTACTACTGAATGGGTAGGTCGGCATTTCAATTCTGAAAATCGTTAAAAGGAATAGGATTTTGTTACTATTGCAGAACCCAGCGACCGTTGACTCCCGCGAGACGCGTGCCGCAAAACCCCGCGCGAAGCGCGGGGTTTTGCACAAGCGTCTCGCCGACTCCCCATAGGTTTATGGGGTTTGTTTTTTGTGTCGTAACTTTATCCAAATTTATCCATGGTGATATTGTCTAAATGATGAAATTTATAGATAACCCAGAAAAAACAAAAACAAACACAAATAACCCCAAAAAACATAAAACAAGCCCAGACTCAACTGATAACTTTATTAATAAATGAAATTTTCCTAAATCGTCGGAAAAATTGAATTTTTCCGGAAAATTTGAAATTTTCCGGAAAAATTGAAATTTTCCTAAAATTGAAATTTTCCGCCGACATATATATATATTAAAATTTAAAATTATTAGCAAAAGCCCTCAGCTGGAAGTGACAAATTTTCCTCAATTAATTGGCAGGAACTAGTACTGAGGATTCCACAACTGGATTACCTTGTGGAATTGGAGGTTCTAAACTTGCTGGGAAAAAGGTTTAAAAAAAATAATTTTTAATGTTATTAATTGTAACTGATTTAGAAGAAGAGGACGGTCACGGTCAAGATCCGGGTTTACGCAGAACTGGGAAATTGTTTGGGGGTTTAATGTTAGATATTCGGTGTGTTAATTTAAAAATAAATTTTAATTTTTGAAGTCGGAAAGCCCCACATTATTTATCCGATTTTACTGATGCGTCAAACCTTCAATGTATAGCAACTACTTGTTTTATGTATTTTGCACTGTTGGCCCCAATTGTAACTTTTGGTGGTCTTCTTGAAGAAGCTACTCATCAAAGAATGGTTATTTAATTAAAGGAATATTTTTAATTCTTTTAAAGGCAGTAATGCAGAACTTAGCTAGCGGTGCGATCTGTGGCATCATATATCACTTGTTCAGTGGCCAGCCTCTAACTATAATTGGCTCTACAGGTCCTGTACTTGTTTTTGAAACAACTGCCTTTGATATTTGCAATGTAATAAAAATAATTATATTTATTAAATTGAACTATACTAACTGCATAGTAATTAGTATAATTTCCTATGATATTCAGACAATGTCTGTTAAGTATTTTGATCTACTCGGACAGCTTTACCAGTTCAGAATCTTTATTTCAAAAAATATTTTTAATTTTACATCGAATATTCTATAAATGTTAACACTCCCAACTTTTACCTTTTAAGATTGCCAGATATGGGACATGGAAAATGTGAATGTACTCCTAACATGAATGGAATGAATAGTGATGACTGCGAAGACTTTCACAACGATTCACCATGGAGACCAGGCATTGAAGATCAATCAAATGAATGTAAAAGATGCGAATGTAATGATCATGCTACTCGGTAATTAATTTTTTAAAAATAATGTGTAACAAATATTTTTTAGTTGCCATTTTGATTGAGTAGTTTATAATGCTTCTGGGTTTTCTTCTGGAGGTGTTTGTGATGATTGTCAACATAACACAATGGGGAAAAACTGCGAGAAATGCAAACCTAATTTCTATCGAGATCCTCAAAGGTAAAAATTTTTAAAAAATTGGCAAAGTTGTATTTGATATTTAGGCGATTTAAGGATATACTATGGACATCTAGATAAAATAAAGATTAAAGTTAATAATAATATTTATTTTCTAATCCCCTTTCAATATATTCTATAAACGAGGATTATTTATTTACTTCAGAGAATATTTTAATTTTACTGAATTTTACAAAGTCCCGATATTTAAAAATTTCATTGACTTTGTTTAAGTAATTGATCTTTTTTTTTGGGTTTCGAAAATAAAAAATTCGGAATTTGAATAATTCTTGATAGGTTTTCTTTAACTGCAATATTTTTAGATTCATTCGAGATCCATACGTCTGCAGACCCTGCCACTGCGGTCACAGTGGTTCTAAATTCGAATGAATTTGTGAGGGTGAAGAAGACCCAGAACGTGGATTGTTTGCAGGAAAATGTTATTGCAAAAGCAATGTTGATGGGCCAAAGTAATTTTAAAAATATTGAGAAAACAACAAATTTTCTTAATTATCTAAAGTTGTGATCGATGTAAAAATGGATTTTGAGAAATGAGAAAAGAAGATCCTGATGGTTGTCGGCCATGTTCTTGGAATCTAATTGGGACTTATGGGAATGAAGGTTGGGACAAAGTGACAGGAAAATGTACATGTAAAGCTCTTGTAATGGAAGAACAATGTGATCATTGTCTTCAAGAACATTATGGACCAAGTGTTGACGATCCTAATGGATGCAAGACTTGGTAAAAAATTTTATATTTGGCTTTATTTTTTTTTTGTAAAATTTTTATGAAACATATCCATAATGTTGGATTTTTTTAAAATTTAATTATGAATTTAATTAAAATTTTTGATTTAAATATATTTTATAAATTCGACTAATTTTTTAAATATTTTTCTAGTGATTGCGATCCTGGTGGCGCTTATGACAATCACTGCGATAGTGCTGAGGGTATGTGCCGTTGCAGACCAAATTATATTGTGAGGAAAATGGATATTGCTGGCCATGCATCGATAAATATACAGTTGAAGTAATTTTTAAAAATTTTTTAAAAATTAAATAGTTTTGATCTTTCAAAAAAGTTGACTTTTTGGGTTGGTTTTTGCTCCTTTTTTCTCTTTCCGGTCAACCTTTTGTAAAAAAGATTGTGTGAAGTACAAGTTACTTCCGACTATAAAAAATTGATGGAAATTTAAAAACAATTAAGTTTATAATATAAAAAGACCTAAAAACTTTTTTTCTCAGTCGGGTCAAACTTTACAAAATTTCCGAGTAGATGGGCGGGTTGTGCAAGGAGCAAAAATGAACCCCTTCTTATTTCATTAATTCATTACTTCATTTTATAAATTTTATTTATTTTTTTTTGTAAATATTTTATAAAATTAAAGTTTATTATCTCCCACCGTTTTCAATTTAATTTATGAAAATAATTTTTTAATATTCACTTTAATTTTTTAGTTAATAATGAGTTCCAATCGACGACGACCAGCTAGTAATTCTTCTGATGCGCCACCTACTAATAGAGCTCGGATCGACAATGGGCTTAATATTCTACCAGCTGCAAATAATAACATTAACAACAACAACTTTCCAAACAACTTACCAAACAACAATAACAACTTACTAAACAACAACAATAACTTACCAAACAACAATATTGATGTAATTTTTACAAATAATTAAATTAATTTTGTTATTAAAAATTTAATTTTTAATAAAAATTCTTTTTATGTGTAATAAAAAATTTTTTATTTCTATAAAGGTGGAAGCAATAATAGCCGCTGAAAGGGCACGTGCTAATATTATTGAAATGCCGCCTGCGGCTATGCTTCTACCACTCATAGATATCCGCAATCGCCTGACATCTTCCAATTATGCCTTTGCAGGGTGGCGCACAAATCACGTGTTTAAGTAATTTTTTGTGTAGAAAATTAAAAATTTAATTTAAAAATTTTAGTTCTCTGACTGGGGTTGTTCAATTTGTACATCGTGGTGCAACTCTTAGACGCAGCTTTGATCGGTGTGACGTTCGTGTTAGTTTTGGCTTTGGCACTGATACTCAGACTGTTGGCATATATGCTTATGATCAATGCGCTGCTATTCTTGAGACTGCCCGGGTTAATGAGGTAATTTAAAAATTTTTTATTTGAGATGATTTTTTTATAAAGATCTGCACATTTACCGCACTTACGGTGGTGGAACAAGGGGACAATAGAGGACGGTGGACGGGCACCGTACCTTTTGTTTTGCGATTTACACGTGCGTCAGCATTTGCTATTACTGGGCCAAACAACAACAACAACGTAAATAACAACAATAATAATTTGCAGCAAGCTCCCGCTGATAACAACAACAACATTCCTATTGGTAATAAGAATAATAATAATAATCTAAAAAAAATATATTCGGTTAATTTTTAGTTGGAAATGTGGCCAATCACAGAGAGATGCAGGGAACAAATGGCGGCACGGCAAACAATGTACTTCCTATTGGTAATAATAATAATAGGAAAAAAATATTTCGTTTAATTTTTATTAGGAAATATGGCCATGCAAAGAGAGATGCAGGGGCCAAGCAGCAGCAGCAGCTCATCAAACAACGTTATTGCCGCACCAACTCCTCGTGTCTCGACAACTGCACGTGCAAATCGTGAGCGTGCTACGGATCAACGAGGGGTAGATATTTTAGAAAAATTATTCAATATATAGATATAAAATTTTTTAAAATTATTTAAAATTTTCGAATAATAGTAATACATATAATAATGTTAAATTTTTACTAAATTCTTTTAAGTAATTTATATTTTCTTTTAAGTAATTAAATGAATAGATTTGATGTGGAGAATTAAAAAAAAATAATTTGGATTTTCTTTTAAGTAATTTTTTAAGTTAAATAATTTTCACTTAATTAAAAATGTTTTATTCTAAATTCAATAATTTAGTTAGTAATAAAAATTTTTTTATACATTTTATTTGTATTAATCAAATTAACTGAGCTTTGTCAAAAGAATTAATTTTTGAATATTTTCATGATTTAAAAAAATTCATATATTTTTCGAAAAAATCAGTTTTCAAATGTAAAAAAAAAATAAAAATTTTTTTGACAACTTCAAGTTTTCTATTTTCTAAATTTAATTAACCTTGTTAAATTTTTTAATAAATAAAATTCATATATTTTTTAGATAAAATAAGAAAAAATGTTATTAATCTCTCTTGCAATATATTTTTTTTGAAAAAAATATTTGTTTTTTAAATTTTATTAATTAATTAAATTTTATTAAAAAATTATTTATGTTTTTTTTGATAAATTCAATTTATAAATGTTTGAATTTCTATTTTTAAATTTGACTAATTTTGTTATATTATTTATTAAATAAAATTTATATGTCATTGATAAAGTTAAATTTTTTTATTTAATCCCAGATTTAAAATATTTTTTGAAAAATTTTTTTGTAAATTTTACATAATTAATTAAAAAATTTTTTTTAATTAATAGTGTTTTTGACAATTTCAATTTCTAAATGTTAAGAATTTCTATTTTGGAAACGGATATAAATTTTTTTATTTAATCTCAGATGTAATAATATTTTTTTGAAAAAAATTGTTTTTAAAATATTATCTAATTAATTAAATTAAAATTTTTTGAAAAAAATTGTTTTTTAATTTTGTATAATTAATTTCAATTTTTTTAGATTAATCGTGTTTGTTGACATTGCAATTTATAAAAGTTGGAAATTTCTAGTTTTAAATGGAATTAATAATTTTTTATTAAATAAAATTCATGTCTTTGATAAAATTAAAATTTTCTTTTAATCAGGTGTAATATTTTTTGAAAAAAATATTTATTTTTAAAATATCATCTAATTCATTTAAAAATTGGAAAAATTGGTTTTTTTAAATTTTATCTAATTAATTTAATTTTTTTAAATAATGTTTTTTGACAATTACAATTTATAAATGGTGTGAATTTCTATTTTTAAATTTAATTGAATTTGCTATTTTTCTTTGATAAAATTAAAAAATTATTTTTATCTCTGATGTAATAATATTTTTTTGAAAAAAAATATGTTTGTTAAATATTATCTAATTAAGTTAAAATAATTAAGAATGAAATGTTTTTTTAAATTTAATTTATTTAAATTAAGGCTTGTCAATTTTAATTCATAGATGTTGAAAATTTTTTTATTTTTAAAATTATTAAATAAAATTGAAATAATTCTTGATAAAATTTAAAAAATTATTTAATTTCTGATGAAATAATATATACGTATATATTTTGAAAAAAGTGTTTTTTTAATTTTTAATCAATTTAATAATTGTGTAAGGGTCATAAATATAGTTCTTAATTTTATTATTTTAAAAATTCTATTTGTGGTTGAAATTTTTTAATAATTTATTTATAATGAATATTGTTTGTAATATTTAAATAATATATAAATGATTAGTTAAATGCACATAATGCTCAGTGGAAACAAGGAATTATTAGAAAAGATTCATTTAGGAGAGAAATATAAAAGATTTGAGCCCGAATAAATATTTTCTAATTTAATTTGGAATGTACTTTTTATTTGGAAATTTAGTCCCTATGTACTTTTAAATCGTTTTTTTGTCGATCGTAACCCTGGTTTAAAATAAAAATTTTTTAAAATTAATTAATAAATATTTGTTTTTAAAAATGTTTTCTAGTCATCATCATCATCCTCAACAGCAGCACCCCCATCGCCATCACCATTCTGGGCCTTCCAGAATGCCCGTGAGCGTGAAGTGGCCGCTGCAACATCGGCGCTCCGGGCTTCTGGAAGGCCCCCAGCTTCAAGGGCTGTATCTCCACGCTTGCGTGGCCGTATTGGAAGAACTCCACCTCTTGGAGTATATGTCAATCCAGAGGCCGTTCAAAATAACGGTTAGTTTTCTAGTTGTGAAGTTGTCTTTAGGTAGGGGGGTATTGATTTTAGGGAGGGGTACTAGTTTAATTCTAACCTAGCAAAAAAATTTAATTTAGTGAGAGCTGTCATCGATGACGATGATGATGATGACGTAGAAGTTGTTGAAGTGACTCCACCCCGCAGACCTGCATATTTTTTCCGTGAAAATGGTTTGGAGTTGGAGGTCCCTGAGGATGATGAGGATAATGAGGGTTTAGGAGCGCGAGAGGTAAAAAAATTTGAATTACATGTGGTAACGCTCCCTCCTCATTTTGACGCCCAAGAAGAAGAATGCTTTTGCCAGGAGCCTTTTGCAGGCACCCGAGTTGTTTTTATGGCATGCCTCCACAAAATGCATTATAATTGTTTTGTTCAGTGGGCGCAAGGCTCGCGTGTGTGCCCGTATTGCCGCCGTGACATGCTTCATGGCGCGGCGGTTGATGGGCGCGCACGCGATGGGCAGGGATCCTCAGCCAATACTTAATACTAAAATTATTACTTTTTAAAATTAAGGCAAGAGGATCCCTGTTTTATTTGCTAATGTTATTTATACTTAGTTTTTGTTACTTTATTAATATTTCGCCCACAATCCTGTTTGAGTCTCAGATTAATTTTTTTTCATGCCTCGGAATGGTCAGATTTCCTTCTTTATAAATGATAAATTTTTCCGCTAGACCGATTTTTGCCGCCGAAGGCTATTTTTTCCTTCCTAATACTTGCTCTTTACCAGTAATGTTTTAAGGAAAAATGATTGACATTAAAGACAGCAAAATCTGAGACTCAAATAAGGGTGGGGGCGGGATATTAATAAAGTACCTAGTTTATTTTTTTTTTAACTTGTCTGCCTTAATACTTTTAAAATGTCTTAATATTATTTTAAATACATGCCTTAATCTTTTAAATAAGTTAATTTTCATAGAATTATTTTAAATATATGCCTTTTTTTACTATTAAATAATTATAAACCATATTATACCTACATTTTTTATTAAATAAATAAAATTGTTTTTATAAGAATAAATCAAATGATGATGATTTGTTTTGAAAATGGGCAATTAAGTAGTGTCGGGCTCCAGAACCCGTAATGACCAAAACACGGAATACTTTTAAAATCATATATTTAAAAAAAAACAGAATTTATTTAAATAAGAATTTTAAATTCATTTATTTAAATCAGAATATTTTTAAAAATCAGAACATTTTTAAAATCAGAATTTTTTTAAAATCAACATTTAAAAATAATCCTGAAAAGTTTTTTAAAATTTTCTCTTGACTGTGTTTTGGTCGTTCCGTGTTTTGGTATGGTCCGTATTTTGGTCGTTCCTTGTTTTGTCGTTCCATGTTTTGTCCGTTCCGTGTTTTGGCATTCCTTCTTTTGCCCCTCACCCAATTAATTTAGTATTTAACTAATTTAAAGAGAGACCCTACAAATATTTAAAAATTTCTTTAATTTAAAAACATTATTGTATTCAATCTTATATGGGAATTTAAATTTTTTAATTATAGGTACAAATTCAACAAGAAATGAATAACGACCCATTTATAATCGAATCTGTACAGCAATTAAATTCAAGATCTCGAAATACCAGAGGGGAGGTCTGTAATGTGAGATTCAACCCTCTTGAAGAACATGCTCGGCCAGATTTAACAATGACAACGCTAATCACACGATTACTGGATCGGGTATTAGCTGGCCGGCCTCCACCGCTTCGAGTTGGGTTGCAACTACACCCGCCAGCATTTCACAACCCTTTCACGGTGCCGCTACGCCCACCAGCTCAGAATAATCCTGCAGCTTTGGCCGCAGCAATTGAACGTCTTAATGAGATGTCTCAAGCTGGAATTGACTTGCTGGCGGGCACCACTGTAACTAAGGTTGTTGCTGTTTGGCCTCTGAATGCCCAGTTGACAGACAGTCCAGCTGTTCATACAGGTGAGTAACAGTCTTGCTTTACATATTATTATTATTAACTATGTAAGGCGTTTCTGTTATTCAAGGTGCATGCAATGTTGATATAGAACACAACTTAACACTGCAATGCCGATCAATTGTCCAAGTGGTTAATCCAAATGACCGGTATTGTCTTGCACGTGCTGTGAACATAGGGCTCAAACGAATTAGATTGCTGGAGGTGAATGGCCCGCAACAACAGCAGCAATTTCGCTCTTTCTGCAGGCAACAAGAGCAACATTTAGAGGCAGCAGTAGAACTTATGCAGAATGCTGGTCTTCGACTTGATTTACAACATTATTCGCTCGACCATGTTACTGCCATTCAAAATTTTGTTAATCAAACAATTGGAGGGGAAATTCGAATTGTCGTTTTCCAAAAAGAACAACAATATCGGATTGTATTTAAAGGTAAGCCTGTTAAATTTTCCACAAAATTTTATTTATCTAAAGGTTCGGTCCGTGCTGCCAGGTTTAACATCTGCCTTCTGCTACAAAATAACCACTACAATTACATTGGAAGGCCAGAGCAGCTGTTTCGCGCTCATCGCTTTTGTATTGATTGTGAAAGGAGAGTAACTCGCTTATATCACTGGGCTGGTTGTAGTGTAGTTTGTAGACTCTGTATGCGAACAGGACCGGATTATCCATGTCAAATAATTGAGAGGATCCCGTGCAATGATTGTGGCTATGTGTTCCCTCAGCGGTCATGCTTTGATCATCATTTAACTAACCATCCCCCCGAGGAAATGACTGGGCCTCGATCACGACCATTTGCTTCAATTTGTCAATCGCGCCGAATTTGCACAAATTGTGGGCATGTAGTCTTTGGTCAACAACAACAACTACATAATTGTATAGCCCAACAACAACAACAACAACCGATACAACAACAGGCAGTTGAATGTAGTAAGTGTAAAGGACCTCATTTTCCTGAACAGCCTTGCTTTATTCAACCGCTTCCTATTGACCAAAATTATAACAATTATGAGGAAGCCAATCAAGAAGCAGAAACTGAAAATGAAGGACAAGAACAGGGACGAAGGAATAAAAATAAAAGGCAAAAATTAAGGCTGTGCTTTTTTGATGCCGAAACAAGCCAAGATCAACCTGTGCAAATAAGTTCAAACAACAATGGGTATAAACATATTCCTCTTCTAATAATCGCTGAAGTTATTTGTGAAAATTGCATTAAAGCGGGGATTGGAATTAATGAAATCGGTCAGCGCGCAACTGAATGTTTTTGTGGTAAACCATCAAATTATCAATGGCGAAAGTGGTGTTCACCTCCATTTAAAAATGCAACAGGAGACAACACAGAAGTTCCCTCTGCACTTTCTTATAATCCCCGTCGAATGTACTTTCACAGTTTCGACGACGAAGAGGAAAATCCTGTTGATCAATTCTTGGACTATCTTCTAAATGTAAAATTTAATTCTATTTCAAAATTTATAATATTATTTAGCATGGTTCACAAGATATTTTGACAATATGTATTGCCCACAACGGAGGGAAATATGACTTCCACCTAATTTTAGAAGCACTTCACAGGCGAAGTCTACCTCCAAAGTTTTTATGTACAACTGGTTTGAAGATTTATTCTATGGGGCTGAGTGGTAATCACCAAAGAAAACTACTCTTCAAAGACTCGTTAAATTATTTCATCTGTGAGCTTGATGCTCTTCCAAAAATATTCTCTTTACCAGAAGAAGTTGCAACAGTAAAGCCTTTCTTCCCCTACCTCTACGTAAAACGACAAAATTTACATAAGAGGATTCGGGGTTTGCCAGCGCTTCACTATTACCAACCTGATTTTAAAAAATTTGAGAAGAGAGCTAAATTAATTGAATGGCACCACCACCAACAACAACAAATAAATTCCGGTGTTAATTTCCAATTACGAGAACAATTAATTTTATATTGTGCCAACGACGTCGCGATCCTGCGTGAAAGTGTTCTTCGCTACAGACGTCTTATTGGGGAACATACACAGGGGCTTGACCCTTTTCAAGCAGCTTCTACTGCCGCAGGACTTGCCTTAACAACTATGCGCCGTTGTTTTCTTCCAAAGAACTGGCTAGTTCACTCTCCCGAAGGTGGTTATTTAAGAGGAAGAAGAGCTTCAGCAGAATCGCAGCGTTATATTCGTCTATTCGAATTGGAGAATGAAGAAGCTCGAGGGAAGGTGCAATGTGCTCAATGGGCAGTTGGAGAGGCTCATGTGGAAGATTGTGGTTATCGTCTCGATGGTCTCTGGTTTCGGTCCCCACCACTTAGACCGTTGGCAATTGAATATATGGGGTGTTACTATCATGGTATTTTATATTTAAAAAATTTTAGTTTAATTAGAAAATTAAAATTCAGGATGCCCCCGATGCTTCCCAATACGAGACCAACGTTTGGCTGCAGGCCGTACCGCTGAAGAACTTTATGAGCGTACCCAAAATCGCCTTTGCGAGTTGGAGCAACAACATGGATATTCTCTACATGTTGTTTGGGGACACGAAATGAAAGATCGTCTTCGTAACAACCCCCAACTTAAGCGTAAATGGGATGAAATTGATTGTGTGAAGCCTATGGATCCTAGAAATGACTGCCTGAGGGGAGGCCGCACTGAACCATTCAAACTCCATCATGAATGTGCAGCAGATGAGGAGATTCTCTACATTGATATAGTACTTTACTGCTTTTTAAAATTTTATTATAATTATTCTTAAGGTGAGTCTATACCCATATGTGATGAAGACATGTTCGTTTCCAATCGGAAACCCTCGAGTGTTAACAAGAGAAGTTCTTTTGTCTTCTACCCCGCTACCATGGACTTCTAAAGAACAAAACATCTATCAAGGATTGCTTCTAGTGAGAGTTTTGCCACCAACAACATTGAATGGACTACCACCTCTGCTCGCTTACAGAACATATGATGGAAGGTTAACTTTCCCCTTTTGTTCTACGTGTGCTAACAACAAACAACAAAGCCCTTGTCGACATGTGGATCGTCAACGATCTTGGGTTAGCGGGTACACACATGTTGAACTCAATCGGGCAATTGAACTGGGATATAAAGTCATCGATGTTCATGAGGTATTTAATAATTATTTTTTATTATTTAACGTCTAGGTTTGGCAATATGATCGATGGGACCAAGAACTCTTTCGACCATATGTCAACACCTTTATTTGTTTGAAACAGCAAGCAAGTGGCTGGCCTCAAGGATGCGAAAACCAGGTGGAACGTGACAACTACATTGCTGAATATGAACGGGTCGAAGGCATCAGAATGGACCCACAAAAAGTTGCCGTAAATCCTGGTCTTAGACTGATCGCTGTACGTTTATTTAACTACCAACAAAAATTTTTTTAATTTTTAAGAAAATTCTGGCGAATTCTCTTTGGGGTAAATTGGCACAACGTGTTGGTGGCACTGATGTTAAATACGCAAGAACACCTGTCGAATTTCATCAATTGCTAGAAGACCCTACAATTGAAACTCTCGACTTTGACCACGTTAGTGAATATATGGATAGGTGTGTTGTTCGTAAGAAGGAAGAATTCGCCAAGCCACCTGAAACCAACTGCCTACCAGTTGCTGCATTTGTAACTTCTTATGCGCGCCTACATTTATATCGATACATGGAAGAAGTTCAAAGGGTTGGTGGGCGCTTACTCTACTGCGATACTGACTCTCTCATATACGTCGCAAAACTTTGTGGAGAACGCGTGGCTGAGGGAGAGGCTCTAGGCCAAATGAAACGTGAACATCCAGAAAGACGAATAATTGAGTTTCTAGCTGGAGGGCCAAAGAATTATGGGTACCGACATGTTGATGCTTCAACTGGCAATGATGAACGGGCAGAGCTAAAGATCCGCTCTTTTCCACTATCGTATGCTACACATCAAATGCTTAACTTCCAGTCAATGAAAGAACTCGTACTTGGGCAATTTAATATTGATGGAGAAATGTAAGGGAAAAAATTTTTTGGTAAAAATCTTTATTAAATTCAGAGATGAAATGTTATCAGAAAATTTGCTTTTCAACAACAACAACAACAACAACAATGATAGAAATAATTGTATTAGAGTAGAGTTTCCACAAATTGGACGTACTCGCCGCTCGGAACTCTATACCAATCTAGCTAGAAAGGAATACCGCCCTTGTTATGAGAAGGGGAGGATTAGACCCAGCATGGAGACACTTCCTTTCGGTTACAGAACTGAAACATTAGGCCCCCATCAGCAACATGTGGTAATTCAAAATACTATTAAAGAAAAGGATTAATTAATTTAGGTTTCTCCAATTAGCAGAAGACGAAAACGAACATCAAATACAACTCAGCAAATGGGTGTTCAATTAGACTTGCATGATCTTCCTGGAACATCTGCATGGACCGAAAATGAATATTTACAAAGATATCCACAATCATTTTAGTAAAATTTTTATATTTCAATTTTTAAATATTTTTTGATATTAATTTTTATTCAATAAATTTATAATCTTGGAAATTTTTTAACTAAAGGTAAAAGAAAATTATCAAACAAATTATCCATCTGTGTTTTACTAGTCAATCCTGTCATAATAATCCGTCCAGAGATGTATATTAGATATGCAGTTTCTTTTTCTTCTTTGTTTTTCATTTTGAATCGAAGTGCCGGAAATATAGATGGCTCGTAGAATATTTGGCAAATATCCTTTTGTATCAATCTTTGTTGTTTAAGATGTCCATAAATATTCTCTATAGCAAATCTATTTGGTTGTCGATAAGAGCCAACTATATTTGTAACTCTTAGGTGTCTAACGCATATTTCATACATTTCCTCGCATTTTGCCGCTTTATATGATGATTTTATACTTTTCGTTATCCTCCAAGCTATTTTTCTTGCGTACTCAGGACTTGGAACTCCAGTTAATACTACTTTGCTAGATTGAAATATTAATGCTGCCGTTGTTTTATAATTTTGATGTCTAATACGCATTATTATAGCATGGAAACGCTGCGGATTATATTCTGTATTAATCCCATTTCGAGCTATTTGATGAAAATTTTCAATTTTAAATCGTTGAACACCAGGCAAAATTTTAAAAACACATGTACAATTTTCAATATTCATAACATTTATTTACTAAAAATAAAAATTACAAAAAGTTTTTTAATGAGAAGGAAATTCCAAAGAAATAAAAAAACAATTTGAATATACAATTAAATTAAATTTAAAAATAATTATTTATTTATTCTTAATTAGTTAATGGCCTTTCATCTGCTTGTTCTTTTCTGTTACACTGAGAACTTCAAGCGGGTAATAAGATCGATGATGGCCACCACCAAATTCGATTACGCATGGTAAATATGGGTGTCGCAATTTAAAGTTGTGTTTGACATAGTAGTATCCGCGGACCTAAATTAACATTTTATTTGAGTTACTTAATATAGTTTACCGTAATTCCCAGATATCCCCCCATTGCTGGGACATTGCACGCTGATTGTACTGTGAAGTCGTTACAACGGACAATAAAATTCCTTGATGGTGGTAAATGAGAGGTGCGTAATTGTACATTAGTTTGCAAATGCGAAATAATTTCCCGTCGTATCTCAAGATTGTAGAATAATACGTGCATCTCCTTGAGCACACATTTACGTAGCTGACAAAGATATTCTATCAATGGCATTGATCGGCGTTTAATGATGGGGATATTCAACGGTTTCTCAGGATTAACACATTTTGGTTCAATAAATGGATTTTCTGGCTCTTTCTTATCTTCGTTCATCTCTTCTTTTATATCTTCATCCTTCTTTTCCATCTCAGCTAACCAATCTAGTGGTTTATGTTCGGCGTCTTCATCATCACCATCATCGCTGCCAAGAACAATTTCGAGTATTTTTTCATTAGTATCATCCATAATATCTTCTTCAGTCTTCTTATCTTGTAAATTTTCATTAATATTTATAGTTCCTCCAATTTCTGGCACTATTATTGCAGCATCTTTCTGAAAATGTTTAAAAATTACATAATATTAATTAATAAAAACAGACTTTCTCCGCAGATTTATTTTCTTCCACTTCTTGCTTCGAAGAGTTCTTTTCATCTTCATCGTCATCGGGAAGAACTCCCCAGACGGCCCAATTGTTGAAAGCGTTAAAGTTCATGTTTGTATAAATTATAAGATAATAATAATAAATTCGAAAAAAGGGTTATATATATATTTATATATATATAATCTGAAAAAAAAATATAATTATTAAAAAATAAAAAATGGAAGGATTCGAAAGAATTGACCTTATTCACACAACTTTTAAACATCCCTTTACTATGATCGTTTCCGGAAGTACTGGTTCTGGAAAATCAGAATGGGTTAAAAAATTTTTGAAAAATTTGACGGAAATGGTAAGTGGTGATAAAACTATTTCGTTGGTATTTTACTGCTATGGGGAATTGAATAAAAATATTTTGCAAATGCAAAGGAGCGGCTTTGTTGATAAAGGACAAACCCGCGTTATTGTTCATAACGGGTTACCAAATGCCGGGGAAGATTTTATACACAAACAAGCTATACAATCAGGAGGATCATTGCTATTGATTTTAGACGATTTGATGGTGGGTATAGACCAACGTCTCCTCGACACTGTATTTACACGTGGATCCCATAATTGGGGTGTAAGTGTTATATTAATTACTCAACATTTATTTAGCAAAGAACTTAGAATTCCCCGAAATAATTCACATTATTTATTATTAATGCGAAATCCTGCGGGGGCATTGCAAATTAGAACTCTAGCTACTCAACTTTTTCCCTCACGCACAAAGTATTTCTTGGAAGCATATGCTAATGCAACAAAGGAAACATTTGGATATTTATTAGTTGATGTACACCCCAGTACTCCCGAATTGCTTAGACTTAGAACACATATATATCAAAATGAAAATGAGAAACCAATTATATATCTTCCAAAATGAAGAAAAAATTTTCAGCTAGTGCTTTATTAGAGAAAAATGCGAATTTCCTAAATAGTATTCTTGCTAAGTCAAAATCGAAAAAATCAATTAATGAAATTATTTCCAAAGCTTCAGAAGAGCAATTACTATGTCTTGTTGAAATTTGTTTAAATTTACTCAGAGGGCGACTCCCATTTCATAGGAAAAGAATAAATAATCTGAAAAATCAAGCTGCTTTACTCCGAAAAATTAGTAGGTCTCGAAGCGCCAAATCAGCTCGGCGTCTTTTAATACAGAAAGGGGGTGGTTTTCCACCTGTTGCGGGTCTTCTTGCCAGTATCGCTTTCCCCTTAGTAGTAGAATATCTTGCTAAATAATATAAATAATGATTACGCGACAAACTTGATTAATTACTCAAAATGCATCATGCAACTAGAATGCTGCTAATACCCGAAGATTTTTATAAGAGTTTAATTGGCATAGACAACCCAGAAGAAAAGGCAAACAACGCTGATGGAACTGCATTAGGTTTATTTCGAGAGCGTTTGCAAAGTACCGAAAATAACTCCATTTTGGACCCTCATACAAAGGCCGCTCGTTATGAGCAGGACTTTAAGAGATATAATAAGCTTGTAAGGGATAAAGAAGAGAAACCTATAAATGTTAAACTTAAAAATTTTGAAGAAATTGTAGAAACATTAAATAAAAATGTAGATAAAAATAATGATACTAATAATATTGAAACTAATAAACCTATACAAAAAATTGTTCGCAAAAGAAGGAAAAAGATATCGGGTTTTAAAATTAACAAAAAACTTCTACCGGGTAAATTGAAAGTTCCCCCTAGGGGGATAGCAGACAAAAATATAGAAGTTGAAAGTGATTATTTTTCACAAGAAAGTGATCCAACCACAAGTGAACAAGCTCTTAAATATGTCAAAGAAAATTCTAGATCCTTAGGTATAACAGATGACTTGAAAATAGCCAAAATAATAGGGGGTCAAGAGCCATTATATAATAGTAACGTTGAAAAAATTATAAAATATATACTTTCGAATAAATCTGTTCGTAAGAAACCAATACCTATTGGCTACAACGAATTTATTCGAAGAATCGATAATCATACATACCTAAAAGATTTGCTTCTACCTCCCTCCTCCTCGTCAAAACAAACAGGTAACGGTACATTCTCGTTTAAGCCATCCCTATGGAAAAATCAGAAGAGAAACGAATAAAAATATTAGATCGTTTATATAAGGATGTTAACTCTCCAACTTGTTTTACTTCAATTGAACCTCTCTTGCGGGAGGCTAGAAAATTTAATAAGAATATAACTCGGGACCAAGTTAAAGAATACCTATCAACTCAAAATACTTATACTCTACATAGAAGAGTAGTTAGAAAATACAGTCGAATGCATACATTGGCGGCAGGTTTACATACAGAATGGCAAGCTGATCTAAGTATTTTTGATAGGTTAAGCGTTCAAAATAGAGGTTTTAAATATCTATTAGTTTGTATTGACACACTTAGCCGTCAAATATTTGTTGAACCAGTTAAGAGTAAACAAAGTATGAATATGATTGATGCTTTTAAAAAATTGTTTTCAAGAATAAAAATTGTTCCTTGGAAATTACTAACAGATCAAGGAATTGAGTTTACAGCGAAAGATGTCCAAAAATATTTTAAGTCATTGGAAATGGAGCATTTTTCTATGCTTACGTCTCCGCAATGGCACGCAGGAATGGCAGAAAGGGCTAATCGAAGTATAAAAGAACGACTATATCGCTACTTTACTGAAAAACGAACATTAAAATGGATAGACGTTATTCAAGATATAGTCTCTTCCATAAACCACTCTTATAATTCAAGTATTGGTATGCGTCCTGTGGACGTCTCTTATAGAAATGCTGAAGAATTAAGAAAGAGATTAAAAGTAAAGGCCATTGAGGAATTTGCTCCAAAGCGTTGGAAGACCAAAAAGTTTTCAGTAGGGGATAAAGTTAGAATAGAGAAGTACAAGCATGTATTTCAGAAGGGATATTTGCCAAATTTCACTAATGAGATTTTTATCATCAATAAAATAAGAGAAGTACCGCACCAGCCACCTACATATAGAATTTGTGATCAAGAGGGAGAAATAATAAGGGGGTGGTTCTATTCAGATGATTTGTGTTTGGTAAAGGAACTCAAGAATAATGAAAAATTTTATGATATAGAAAAGGTTTTAAAGAAACGGAGAATCGATAACGAAGATCAGTGTTTAGTAAAATGGAAGGGTTACGCTCCCAAACATAATAGTTGGGTTCCTGCAAGTTCAATTATTTGGAAATAATATAAATAGATGGGCAATGGGAAATACTATTAAATTAAAATGACTTCATTTTATATTGTTTTACCTTCTAATACTAATGTTGACGGGAATAAACAAATTCGTTCAGAGTTCGATTACCCCATAAATTGCAATTTAATTCAGAATGGTCAGTTGGATTAGCTGTAATGGTTTACCCCCATACATGGCCATCTCTTGGTACTACTTCCGAACAATTTTTTATTGTAACATGGCAGACCGGGGAAATTGTTAGTTTAAAAGTACCTTCCTCTAGTTTTGTTAATCCTCAACAATTAAAAGAAAGTTTGGATAAATCTCTTAATGAAGGTTGTGAAGATTTATCAGAAAAAATGAGGATATTTCATTTAGAATATTTGGGTAAGTTAAAAGAACTTAGAGCCCAAGCAAAGCAAGAATATATCAATTTAAAAGGTGAAAAAAACAAAAAGCTAGCAGATAATACAACCAAAAATGAACACGAACCAGAAGAGAATATTAATATAATGACTGAACCAGAAATATACTCTAATTTACTTTTGGAATACCATAATAGTTTGGATGAAAATAAAAGAAAAATTATTTCATTAACAAGTGATACTGGATTCGAAAAATGGATAAGTGTCTATCGTAAGCCAGGATCTGTGTGTAACTTTGAGTTTTATGCTAAGAAAAATCGTTTCGCACTGACTCTAGATAAAACATATATAAAAAATATTAAAATTACAGATCAACTTGCCTATATTTTAGGGTTCGAATCTTATGATATATCCGAATCCACGGTAGCAAGATTTATACCTGATATGAGAGGGGGAGTGTCATCTTTTCACGTATATGCCCCTGGACTAATCGAACCCATGGTGATTGGAGATGTAAGTGCTCCTGTTTTACGCATTGTAAATATTAGGGGTCAACAAGATGAAATTGTTGAAGAACAATTTCTTTTTATACAGTATCATAAATTGCTAATTAAGGAAATTTATGAAATTTTTATTGAAATAAGAACATCAAGTGGAGCCCTAATGCCATTTCAATATGGAACTTGTACATTAACCCTCCATTTTAAAAAGTCACCCTATTTTTAATGTGTTATGAACACTTTACAAATAAATAAAATATTAAATAGAAATAACATCACAAAATATTATTATATCGGTTGTTTCCCTTCGGATTCCATTCCTAACCCCATTAATTTTAAAATCTTTTGTATGGTTGTAAATACTGATACAAGTAGGGAAGCTGGTAGTCACTGGATAGCAATATTTTGTCAATATCCAAGTGTAGATTATTATGATTCGTTGGGGATATGGCCCCCAATAAGCTTACATATACGAAACTATTTGAGTTTATTTCAAAGCGTTCGCTTTAATAGAATTCAAATTCAAAATTCCTTTCAGTACACATGCGGTCAACACGTAATATTTTTCTTGTTTCTGCGATGTAAAGGATTGCCCATGGATAAGATAATTAAATATTTAAAAGGAGTTGACGCAGACAAATTGGTTTCGGAATTTGTCTCCGCTAAGATATTTAGTATAAATAGTTGAGAATTTATTACATTGATATTAAAAATAATGCATATCGAATTTGATCCCTCGCATGTTGATTGGTCAACATTGACCGATTTATCATTAGACAATTCAGTTCATCAATGGGGTGGTTATAATGTTTTTCGAGGTGTCCCATACCAACGAGGCAGTGGTCTAGGATCTGTATTTAGAAGTTTTTTGCGATACCTGATTCCTTATGGAAAACAAATTGGT
Organism: Meloidogyne enterolobii; assembly: GCA_963681835.1. Classification (NCBI taxonomy): domain Eukaryota; kingdom Metazoa; phylum Nematoda; class Chromadorea; order Rhabditida; family Meloidogynidae; genus Meloidogyne; species Meloidogyne enterolobii. Next base: position 384,228 of record CAVMJV010000082.1, on the reverse strand, counting down.
AGTGCCATTGGTAGGCAGGGCTTGGAATCTGGTAATCGTGTTCTAACAAATGTTTTAGAAGGTAAAGATTTAAAGGAATCACTTATAGATGAGGGTAAATCTGGTCTAAAGAATTTGCTTCAGAAAGCAGCAGACAATGTTGACAAACAAAAGGGGAAGGGTTTTGATTTTAAGCGGTATAAAAATGTTGAGAAACGCCCTGCAATAGGTCAGATGAATAATGATAGTCATGATTTAGAGGTAAAAACTATAAATAAACGACCATATTCAAAAATCGGTCCCCCTAATTTTATTCCAAAGACTTCACGAAAATCGCGCAAAAAATCTACCAAAAAACGATTTCGTGTAGACGCACTTGGTACATATTAAAATGAGCTGCTGCAAGAAGATAAACGAAAACAGCCCCTTAGCTCTTAATAGTGCCTTAAGTATATTCACTGTTCCACATACTAACGTTTCAGTTGTTCGTTCCTTTTTCCGTGAAATACTTCCCTTAAGTACAATTACCCAAGATTCTCCTTATTTATTTCGTTTGTTTAGCGATAATCTCTGGACTGATTTATCGCGTACTTATCTCTATCTTGAGCTTTCCATTGAAAAATTTGGCGGAGACAATAAATGGAGTGCAATTACCGCTACTGATACAAGCATTGCCCCAATTCAGGGAATTGGCCAAACATTTATTCAACAATTAAAAGTCACAGTGGGAAATAATGAAGTGTACGATAGTGGGACTCTCTATCCTTACAAGGCGTATATAACAAATGAACTTTCATTTCCTAATAATGTTAAATCTAACTTTCTTGCATCCATCGGATATTACAAAACCGATAAACATGATGATAGCATTGACTTTGGTTTCCTAAAGCGAAGTTCTCTCTTTTCAAATGGCAAGAAATGCCAATTTCTTTCTCGCCTAGATTTTGATTTGGGAAATCAAGAATTATTTTTATTAAATAATTTAGATGTTAATTTTAGCGTTTATCGATCTAAAAATTCATTTGCCTTACAAAAGCTAAACTCTACTGATGAGAATCAGTATAGACTCTACGTTCATGACGTTAAGCTTTTTGCAAAAATGATTGAAGTTCAACCATCCCTTAACATGAATATTTACAAGACTCTAGAGTCCAAACCAGCCACTTATGCAATTCGTAAAACTGAAATTAAGTCAACTTTTCTTACTGCGGGACGAACTGAAATCGAATACAATGCATTTAGTGCAAGTATCCCGCGGCGAATCACAGTTGCCCTAGTAGGTAACAAGGCCTTCAATGGAGATTTTAGTCTATCTCCTTTTAATTTTCTACCCTATGACTTGAGAGATATTTCAGTTCATACTGGTGGGCATATTTACCCCATGGTCGCCTATAAATTAAAATTTAAAGAAGATCTCTTTGTTCGCGCCTATGTTGACATGTATGAAGCATTGGGTATGGCTAATTCAGATCGATCCTTCGATATTTCTATGGAAAAATTTAAAAGCGGATGGACCTTCTTTGTAATCCCCTTAACTTCCACATTAGATGATTCATGCGGTTTCGAGCTTTTGCGAAGTGGTACGACTAGTATTCGCTTAGAATTCAATACTCCAATTCCCACGGGAGGTGTTGAGATGATTGTTTTAGGAGAATTTGATCAGATGCTCATGATTGATTATAATCGCCATATTGTATCTGACTCGAATTTGGGTTAATACATAAGAAGCCTTTATTATTTTCAATAACAAAAATGCAGAATATTTCTGACACTGGTAATTTCTCCAATCAATCATTTGATTTTTTGACTATAGAAAAAGATTATATAGATGCCCCGATGCCTTATGAATTATTGATTTTAGTAATACAATACACCCTATTATTACCTATTATTTTTCTCTGTTGGATTTTTATGCTTAAGTTTTTAAGGACCCATGGATTTATTACTCAGACTCAAGCAGACAATATGATAGATACTCTAAGAAACTTCCCCTTAGATGAATGATTAGGTTTAAGATACATTAATAGTAAAAGTAATTTAGCTTCTTGGTAGCTTAGTCGGTAGAGCATCCGCCAATAACGTGAAGGTCGCCAGTTCGATCACTGCCCAGCGGCTTTTATTTTAAAAGTATTTTTAAAAGTTGGCAACTTGGCAGTTGACATTTTGTCCCAGGACGTTCTAAAAAAAATGGCATTCTGTCCCTTGACATTTTGTCATGGGGCATTTTGTCCCTTGACATTTTGATAAGTGGCATTTTGTCGCGGGACAAAATGGCAATAACTGGCCAGCCCCCTCCGGCCAGCCAGGGAAAAATTTCTCTAACACCCCTCGCCCGATATTTGTCTCTCCTATAATTGTGTAGTCTATCATCAATCAATAATTTATTAGTGGACATATAGTAGTGTCAGACCAAAAATGGTATTAATCTTTTTTAACCTCCTTCGTTCAAAGTTTAAAAAATTAATTTTAGATATAAAATGGGTGGAGTGTTCTTTGGCATTCTCCTTCTTATCTTCTCTTCGGTCTTCACAGTGATAATCACTATAATTAAAGGATATCCCCCAGCACCGCTACTTACTACAAAACTTCAAATGTTTTTTCTTAAAATTATTTTATGTAATTCAAAAATCCTTTTAGTATTGCCAACCTAAAACAATATTGGTCAGATCTTTACGGTTTTTCTCTATTACTAATGATATAAAATTTCTATCTTTAGTTAAGCCTTATATCCGTTGTGGTCCCTATATTGTTGGCTGTATTGTTGGGTATTTCCTCTCAGAATGTAAACGACAACGAGAAAATAGATTTCAACTTACAAAAGTACCTTTATAAATTCTAGATTTAAAATTAGTTAATCATATTTGGATTCTAATAGAGAGTTCGATATTACGTGTCGGAAGCTGAGCTTACGGGGAAGGAGGCTTGCGGGGAATTCGTGGAACGGGGACGTAGTGGGGGGTCCCCCGCCCCCGGGAATTCCCTTCCCCGGGGACGTGGATCGACCCTAGTCTAATATTTATGATTAGTCGTAAGTTTATTTTTGTAGCTTTGTGCCTCTCTTAGTTCACGCGATATTTAGTTTCTATGTATGGAAGATTTTATAATCTACTTAATTAAATTTAATGAATTTTCAGCTCCAATGGGTCCTTGGTTGGTCCATTAGTGCAATTCTAGGGTTTTATTCAATTTTTGGTTTGTATGAGTATACACGGACTGGCGACATTTCTTTGTGGTATTCCCTTACATATGCCGCGATCGGAAGATTATCGTTTGCTATAGCTTTGGGATGGATTGCTTTTGCTTGTGAGACAAACCATGGCCGTAAGCTCTTTTACCAAAAATTAATAATTTCCAAAAAATAATTTTTTTAAAGAAACAATGAATGCCATTCTTGGCCACAAAATGTTTATCCCTCTTAGCAAGATTACTGTGGGGTTCTTTTACATTTTTTAGTAAAATTTTAAATTAAAGTTTTGTGCTTATTTGCTTCACCCAATCTTATTGCAATTATATTATTTCAGCCGGCCTAGTGCTTTTCACTTTACTCATTCATTCCAATTGGTGAATTTTTTGATTTTGATAAGTTCTCCAAATCTAATAATTTTTCATAGGTAGAGTTCCATAGATAGTATGGATTTCCAGGGACACGCCCAAACGACACGCGTGGCCATAAAGGCTCAAAACCAAAACTTGTTTCAAGATTTCTAATCTCACCAAATTTGGTATTGAACGAGTCCTCTCATCGAGATAAAGAGATTGGTACCAAAATTTTTAAGGGCCAGAAATTTTCCAGCAAGTTACGGCTTTGCGCCGTTTTGGGTTTTACCCAGATTTCCATGTTTGACCTCTTTGAATTCTGAAGCTACCAAGAAACATAGATTTAGCTACCTATGTGGATAAGATCGTTTCTCATCATTCCAAATTTTTATATTATGTGGCGACATAAATTTTGTCATACTTAATAATCCTATTTTCATAATTATTAGAATTTACGCCCTAAATCTTTAGGCTTAACTGAATATTTTTTAAAAATATTTCAAAAAATCATTCAAAAAAGCATTATTTAGCTTTTAATGTTCTTCGCGGCAGTTTTTTGTGTTTATGGCTGTGCATTGTTACTTAGCTTGGCAATGGAAGTACCCGTCGCCCACATAGACAAATTAATTTTTGGCCCAGGCGGTGGAGGAAGTCAACGATTACCCTCTACAGCTAGAAGTAATACAGGGACTTCTGACAAATCAGGAGAGCAGCATCAACTTCAAGATTTTGAAGATGAAGGGACGGAAATAAAAAAAGAATCTACAGAACTAAAATTGTTAAGTAACGACGAAAAAATCGAAAAAGAAGAAATAAAATAAAAAAATAAATTTTAGAGAGAATTTTAAAAAATTATTTATGTAAAAACTTGCAATAATTAGTAGAAATAATAACTAAAGATTTTTTTAAAATTTTTAATTATTTTATTAAAGGGATAGAATTAAATAAAATTAAAAAAAATATTTTTTCTTTAAAACTTATTAAAATTTATTAAATTTGAATTTGGTATTTTTCGGTTTTGCCACACCCCTCCCATATATTCGCAGGATATTATTTTTATTAATTCTTACAGAAAGGTCAGACTTCCTCCTTTTTTCACAATGGAAAGAAAATCTTTAATGACTAAATTGAATTAATGAATTAATAAAGTTAATTTTTATTTAATTAAAAAATAATTTTAATTGAAAACTACCGTACTATACTAATAGTAATGTGAAGGCTTAAGCAAAATTATCAGAGATGAAGGATTCTTAATACCCCCCCTATTCTTAATACCCATGCTAACCCATACAGATTCATCAATCTTACTTAATCCAATCTTTCACCCGATATCATTTCAAATCATACAATCTCTTCAAATCGCTCAATATCTCTTCGATATCTTAATATTTCTTTATTCCTTTACATCACCTTAATCAATACAAATCCCCTGATTTCTCTACAAAAACCTTAAAAATTCCATTAATACCAAGTCATTAATATTGTTTTAGAATCAGACTTTCAAGTTATAGCCATTCAGAGTTGGCGTCTTCATCGTTTATTAAATACATGTATGTATAATAATAAATTAACTTAGGCAAAAAGAAATTTTCAAATTTTCTAATACATATTTCTTGCCTAATGAAAAAACTTTGAAGAAAAAGATTATTTTTTTAAATTTCCTTTGTTTTTATTTTTTTATTTTCCTTTGGAAAAAAGTTGACCTATAAATTTAGTATTTTCTCCATTCATTCATCTTATTTCTATTTAGTATCAAGTTAGTTTTTATGTAAATATTTCTATTTTTTTAAATTTCAATATGTATAACTTTAATATATTTGAATTAACATGGGGTGGCCTAAACCCGTTTTAGTTCTGGCGAGCTTTAGCCTTAATTCAATCAGAATGAAATTTTAACTCTATAGGAGATTAAAATCTGAGATTAAAACTAACCAATGAATTGTCAAAACATCGGAATCCCTGCCGGTTCCAGTTGAGTTAACTCATTAACTTAGCGAAAGCCATGAATCGGTCTTGGTAATACCAAGGCTGGTCCCCCCTTTTTTGTTTCCATAGCCATTTCGAACTTTCTTGCTTGACATATAATTTACAATAGATCATTCGAAAAGCTGATCGAATTGGGTAGAATGATACCATGATCGGTTAGATTAGGAACAAACTTATGAAGCTAAATCCTCTATGGACATGCTTTTTGTGATGTTGAAACAGATTAAAATAGATGCTCATAACTATGTTGATTTAAGTCGGATTTCGATAATTTTAGTACCGTTCGATTCATTGTCAACTCGAAGACTCTTTCGAATGGATTTAATTTCCCAAAGAAAATGGAAAAAATAGAACAGAAAAAAGTGGGGGCATCCTTGTTATTACCTGGGTCTTTCTTCGAGCCTGTCTCTTTAAATTCGTAGTAAAGATAAATAAGGGCGGATAACAAAAGAATACCAATTTTTACATTTAATTTCCAACAATAGTTTTAATAAACTTTCAGATTTAATAAATTTTTTCTTTAAAACTTCGTCAAATGGATCCAACCAAACGAATTAATAAGGTTTGTTTTAATTACTTATCTTTGATAGGTAAAAGTCGGTTTTGAGTCCCTCTTTTATCTTAATTTTTTATTTGCCCGTTACCGAATTAGAATTAAAAATAGGAATCCGTTTCACCCAGGGCTTGTATTTGAACATACTTATTTTGGAAGTACAGTACTTACAAGAACTATAAGAGACTTGCGAGAATACATTTTATGGTGTATTTTGTAGAATACTTAAATTTTAAAATTTTTCAGGAGTTTACAGACATTGTACGTCATCCTCCACCTTTGTGTAATGCAGGTCCAATTGGTGATGAGCCTTATAAGTGGCAAGCTACAATTTGCGGACCGCCAAATTCGCCATATGAAGGAGGAGTATTTTACTTGAGTATTAACTTCCCAAAAAACTATCCGATGAAACCACCAGAAGTATGGTTCAAAACACAGATTTACCATCCAAATATCGGCGAAAAGGGAGCAATTTGTCTGGACATTCTTCAGCATAAATGGACACCGGCTTTAACTATTTCAAAAGGTAATTTAAATAAGAAAGGGATTAAAAAATGGTCGCCGGCTTGATTCGGAACTCAGATATGGGGGGGGGGGGGTGGTAGGCAAAAGTATTCAGATTTAAAAGCTTTCGGAACGAATCGTTCTGACCACAGATTTCTGAATATCCAAATGGTAACAAGAAATATAAGAATTAATAGCCAAATGACTAGGAAATACAAAGAAGTACAGTATCCTTTTAGTTTCGGATAATATTGTATCAGTTATTGAAATATATTTTGTTCATTTTTTCAGTTTTGATTTCAATCTGCTCTCTTTTCACCGATCCAAATCCAAAAAGTCCAATGAGGGGTGCTATTGCTGAACAGTACGTAAATGATCGTGCTGCATACGATGCTACGGCTAAAGAATGGACTCAGAAATATGCGATGTAATCATTTCTGATGGGAAAATAAAATTGTTTTTGTGGACTTATAAGATAAAATCATTGATATTTAATTGACTTTTCTGAAATTTAAATATTTTTTTCAAACTCTTAACAATAAATTTTGTTCAATATAGCAGATTTTAACAGTGAACTATTTTTATCTTTATTAAACTTTTTAAATTTATTGTTCTATAAGGAAACAAAATTATAAATATTTACATTTTTTACATTTTAATGAAATATAGGTAATAGTTTGGAATTCGCCCCCCCCTTTTTTTCCTTTCTTCTTTTTCTAAGTTTTTTTCATTTTATGGCAAATTATATATCATTCGAAAGAGCTCTTCAAGCTGAGTCAAATGACGTTAAGAACAACGAAATCTGACTTAAGTGAACAAAGTTGTGACCGTTTATTTTATCCCCTTGCATTGACACAAAAAGTTTGCCCAAACTAGGATTAGGCTTCATAATTTTGGTAAGAATGATCAGATCTGGCTAATCATGGTATCATTCGACCACGCTTGAAGGGCTCTTTCGAATAATATATGATAAATTATGTAACAAACAAAACTGCTCACAATGGTCAGTGAAACAGTGAAAAAAGAGGGGGGGGGGCGAATTCCAAACTATTACCGAAATATATTTTGAATCGAAAAAGTCTTAAACGGAGGTAGTAGCTTCTATGTTTTGTTGATGGCCGCGTATGTGTGTTTGTAGATTGCTGGCTCGATTAAAAGCTTTTCCACATTGTGTACATACAAAAGGCTTTACCTTAAATATTTAGATAAAGTTTGTGTTTTTTAAGCTGGAATTATTTGTTTGGAAAGTTTGGGCAAAGTATAGTCTAAACTAGTTTTTAGCAATATCAAAAATATCCATTATCCGAACATTAGACTAGACAAACTCGTAACAAAAAATGGTAAAAGTAAAAATATTAATTTTGTTCCAAAGTTTAAGGAAAGATTTTTAATAATGTTCAAACTACGCAAACTAAATGCCCTAAACCGGAGGGAAATGATTCGAAAACTTTTTAAAAAATTTCTTACAGTTGTATGTGTATAAGCATGTCTTGTCAAATTTCCAGGTTGTCTAAATGCTCTTCCACAATGTTCACAGGAGAAAGGCTTTTCGCCAGTATGGATACGCTAAAAAATAATAATAACTACAAAAATGTAAAAATTAATGGGGTTTGCCATGTTAAGGCGTCCAACGTCCGTCCTATAGTGGCCACTTATAGTTCCTATTTTGGCCACAAATTTGGTCACAGCTCCCAAAAATTGGTTCAAAAATAGCTCCCCAAAACACTAATTGACTCTGGTTTTTGAAATTTATCGGGTAATGTTCAGGTTGATAAAAAGTGTGCATATTTAGGCTAACTATACACATCCCGGATTCGAAGCATATTCTAGGCAAGAATTTAAATTATTAATATTTTCCCATTAATAATTTTTATTTCTTTTGTTTTATTAATTTATTAGCCTTTTCATCTATTTTCTGTCCCGAATTTTACTTTTTAGTAAAAGCTTTTCTCTATGGAAACAGAAAATTCATTTTACTTTCAGTTATTGTTTTGGATGAGCAAGTTAAGGGAGAAAATAAAAGAATAGAGAGTTGCTATTCTTTTTTTTTCATATTATGGGCTTTGACGGCAACAAAAAGGATTCATAATAGAGACAGATTTTCTATTGAAAAATTATTTAGTTAAAAATTTATATTTTAATTTAGTTTATTAATTGAGAAAATTTCAGGTAGGCAGGCTATGTGAAAAATTAACAAGAATAAGTTACTGAGTGATTCCTTTCATCAGCTTAGGGTTAAGGACGGGAATTTAAAAAATATTCTCAAGTACATAAACTTAAAGAGACCTGGTACAACTATAGTTCTCCTTTCAAGTTACAAATTTATCCTAGCCGTTAATAGTGTTAGGGTTACTCCTTAACATGGAATAGATACATATATTTTTATCCTCAGGAGTTTATGAAATAAACCAAAATTTTATGAAATATCTTTTTGAGCTTTGATTTATAATTTAAATATCATATATCCTTCTCTGACCATTCCTAATTAAATATTTTCAAAATTTCTTTTTATTGTATTGAAAATCAAAATTGTCCTCTCAATTATTTATTCTCTATTTCACCAGCCTAATCCTATTTGTCTCTTCAATTTTTGCTTAATTGTTGGAGTGGATAATCCTTAATCTTAATTCATTGGCCTTATAACTAATCCTTGAAAATGAGGACATTTTTTGTCTTTTTTCATTATTGAGACACATAAAATTATATGAGCATATTTATTTTTAATGTGAGTTAAATAATATTATTTTGATGTCGAAAATAGAGATTTGTTATCAAGTTTTTTTGAATTTCAGTTTAATTGGCACTGGAAAATTTTGAAAATTGTAAGAATACAGATCCTAATAAAGTTTTTAATACTGTTAGATTAGTTGGGATTTTATTCGCGTTAAGATTAAATGGGTGTATAAATTATGAGTTTTGTTTATCCTTGATTCTGATAATATATAATTTGTTATTTTAATTTTATTTTATAATAAATTATCAAAAAATTTATTAATCATTAATGTTAACGAGTTCACTGTCTATTTTTGGATGTCACACAAGTAGACAAAAGAAATATACCTACTAGACTCTGTAGAGCTATGGAGTGTTCGAACCAGAGACTATGGAGTGTTCGCAGTTATTAAGGGCTCTGTAACTGTGAGAGGTTGTGGTTTTAAATACTTTGGATCTGATGACCTGCGATAATGCTAATGATTTGGGTTGAGGAAAGAACAAGATTTTGATTGGTCCTCATCTTTGCTTAAATATTCAAAAATTTTCCTCAAAAAATAATTTTTTTACACTTTTCCCTAAAATAACTTTTCAATACTTAATTACTCTATATTTATTTCCCACACATTTCCCATCCAATCTTTTTCGCTCCAATTGTTTTTAACAATTTCGCGCGCGCCTTCAATTTAATTCTCAAGTATCAAGAAAAGAAAGGAATATACTTTAATTCTTCCTATTTTTTTCTGAAATTATTTTTCTAAATTACTCAATCTCGACTAAATGTCGAGTGTTTTTCTTTCCCTTCCCTTCCCCCTTTCTCACTTTCTTGATGACATATCTTTATCTAAAATTATTTTTTTTTGTTATTCATTCAATTTTGTGATGACCCCATCATTATGTCCCCAAAAACAAAACAAAAAAATTTTTTCTGCAATAATGAAGTGGAGTGAATAACTGGGAAATGAATTGAGGAAAAAGTATTGATGGAAGAAATTAATAGAAATAAAAATAAATTAAGTTGCGCAATGTTTTGGCAATTTACATTTAAAATAGATACTCTTTTTGAAAGATTATATTTTTAAAATAATACAATAGAAGACGCGGGCCAACGATCCCTAACAACGTGCTTCTTAGAGCTTCGCCGGAAGTTCCGGTTCCGGTAGGTCGGAAGTTCAGGGATTTTTTGGTTCCGGTTCCGGTTTGCTTATAAAATTCCGGTTCCGGCCAAATTTGCGGTTCCGGCGAAGCACTAATGCTTTGCCAACCAAAATATAATACTTTTATTTCAATTCGAATTCCCTCGATAAGTGATATATTTTTCCGACAAGATTGATCAAGTTTGATCACACATTAAAAAATCTTTAACTTGATAAAATGTGAAAACCACAAAAAAGAACAGTCTTAATAAACTGTAAATTATCCATCCAGCTGGTAAAAGAAAACGCTTAGCAATAGTTTTTCGAATCATTCGAGCAAAGCTAAAAAGCTATACCCAAACCCCATGAAGAGGAATTACAGTAATTTTACCAGATATTTTCACTCCAATTAATTAAAATCTTTACCTTATGCGTAATTAACGTATTTGAACGGCTAAAAGTCTTCTCGCAGATATCACATCTATACTTTTTTACATTGGATGAACGATGAGGACCTCCAATTCTACATCCATTTGTTGTTGAATGGGGCCCTCGATTTTGTTTTGTTAAAATTTTCTTTTTCAATTCAATTCTTTAAAAAATTATTTGTTAAAAATAGTTGAGTGATATGGTCATTTGAGGTTTTTACTTTTATTTTACTTTTAGATTTTGTAGGATTATTTGCATTTGAAACATAGGATAATAAAGGGACTACATATATGCTTAATCGTACCTTATTAAAGAAAGAACTTAGTATAAGTAAAGCCACCGGGCAGAATTCGAACCTGCGACCTCCTGTCAGTTATTGCTAGGCGTTTCCACTCACCGTTTATACATAGGCGCTCTACCTCTGAGCTACCGAGGCATCGACTAATGCTTTCTCTTCTATCCTTTTTAGATCGTTTAACCCCCTGCTAAGCGTTTTAAATGCTGCTAGGTGTATCATCCTTACATTAAATTGTAATGTTCTAACTTTTAAAACCATTAAAACAAACCAAAAATGATAGAAGCTACATTATGATCTCTAAGATACAAAAGCCTAAATCTAAATAATCTCTTGAAATCCAGGAATAACCATTAAATTAAAAATAAATTAAAAGTAAAATGAGTAGGGGGGGGGGGTTAAGAAAGGACTATTACGAAAGAATTTCTCACTTATTTTGCCTTTTCGATTGTATTTGTGACAAGGTTTTAACAGCATTTTCAGCCAAAAATTTATTCGAATATTCTCTTTGATTTGTATTTTTATGAATGATGTTGCTGTTTTTGTGCAATTTATTTGTTGATTGGTTATTGTTGTTGATTGTAAAAGTGTTGCGAGAAGCTTTAAAATAAATTTTTGATTAAAGATCGGAAACTTTGTTTTTAAAGTTATAATTAGAGCTCGGTATTTTGTGCTCACGGTATTCCGTACTGAAATACCGAAAAATACCGATAATGAAAAAACCGATCAACCTAAAAATTTTATCGGTGGGTATTTGTAATCGACATCGGAGAATTGTAATTATAAGATTTTATTAAATCCTTATAAGATTTTATTAAATATCAATCCCAATAGGCTATTCACAGATTCCTAAGCCGATTTTAATCAGGAATGGCAATAATCTGATTTTTAAAAAAATTATCTTAACTTATTGTTAAATATCTTGTTCGCCTTATATTTTTAAAATTCTCATAAAATATCAAGAAATTAACACTTTATTTTTGTTTAAATTTACTGTAAAAATACTTAATGAAAACATCATATTTTAATTTACCATTTGAAGAATTTCCAAAATCATCTCGATTTCCAAACAAATTCCTTTCTAAAGCTTTCCTTTTTATCATTTCCTGATTTGCTAGTATAAATGTTTGCATTGGGTTTTGACGACGTAAAGCGGCTGAGGCTAAAAATTGCTGCCAACAAAGGGACTGTTGTTGAATTAATATTGGGGGTGGTTTTAATTGAAAACAATTTAAATTATTCGGTAATTCTTGTTGAGGAAATTGGAAACGTTGTTGGGGGTTGAGGGAAGGGAAAGTAGATGATAATTCTGCAACTGATGGAAATGGTCTGTAAATTAAAGAACAATAATCGAAGCTTCGAGACTTTCATTAATCCTTTTATTCTATTATAACGAAATGCCGTTAATTTTTAACATTTTCAAACGATTAAGGTAAGTTAAACAGTCGTTTTATGTCTAAAATTTCAATATAAATCTATCATATTTATTTTGGAATTTCATGCATATTTCACCTATTATTGCACATATTCCTGTACAAATAAGCGAATCTTGCCATATTTTTATCACCCGAGTCTAGCGGATTTAATTCTTTGGGATTGTTTTATGTAGCAGTCTGGAACTGCTACTTGAAAAAATTTTCAAATATTGTATGCCAGTATTTGAAACTTTTAAATTTGCTCGTAAACATAATCACTAATTTTGGATTTCAAACACTCCTTATTATAATATATCTTACCCAGAATTAAGGGAATTAATATAGTTATTTGAAGGGATTTGTCTTGTATTAGAATTATGTATCATTTGGCTGCCATTGTTTGTCAAGTGTTGCTGGAAGAGCCTAACTCTCTGTAAAAATTCCATAGAAGCTGCCGCTGCTGTAGCTGCTGCTATTGCCTTTAAATAATTAAAATTTAATATATACTAGTTTTAAAATTTCTGATTACCATTTTTTGTTGAGGCGGCTGTTGTTTAAAGGAATTTTGCGGATTATGCTGTTCTGATGCTTGAGACAAATTATTTAATGATTTTAATTTAGTCTCAGAATCAGCAGAGTTAGGATTGTTTGAATCTGGTTGGGATTGGACAGCAGGCAAAAGCTTAAAACAAAATTTCATAAGAGACAATTAGCGAGAACCACTCAAAACTTTATTAAAGACTATTCTCAGGATGGTTCCTTGTTGTAATGTTACTGTAACTAGTGTATTGTGTCTATGATTTGAATTCAGTCTCAGAATCTCTCTAGGTCCTGTGTTTTGGAAATTTGGGAAACTCTATATAGTGATTTGATATTCACAATATTTCTAATAGAGAGGTGACTTATAAAAGATTTTTTCAATGATCCTTGTTATTTATGTAATATCTTGTTCATCTTCAAGTGATATTACTAATTTATCTGTACCTTCATTAAAGCATCCAACAAAGATTTTCTTTGCTCAATCTCATCTTTATTCTTCTCATTCCTCATGTTTTCTTCATTATCAAAATGGCTAAGGCTAGGAAGAGTTTCTTCAATAGCTTCTTCTTTATCATTATTTTCATTCCTTGCTTCTTCTTGATTCTCTTCAAAATCCACTTGACGTATATTTTCATTTTTATCAAAGCATTCTTTCTGATCCCTCACAGTGTTACAAAATTTGGTCTTAATTATAAATTAATATAAGATTGAGAGAATAATAATTTAATAATAATAACCGAAATAATTTCAAATTATGTTTTGGTGTATTTCTAAAGTTTTAACTTTTCGTGTAACTAAGCTAAAAGATGCTTTTCTGTCATTGATGCTAGGGATGGGTGTAGGGTTGTTGGTTCTGAATCGAACCAAACAGAACCGAAGAACCGATGATTTTTCGGTTCGGTTTCGGATATCCGAACAATTGCCAAAAACAGACAACCCTAGATTCTATTCAGTTATTTATTAACTTTCGGGTCTTTTTAACTATCCCCGTCTACACGTTTATCACTGGCAAAAAATCAAAATATTAATTGAATTTCACCTCATTTGCCTTATTATTCGAAGCGGCTTCAAGGCGTTTCTGTCTTTGTTCGAGGAGAGTGTCTATCAAGAAACATTTTCGTTGTTTTTGTAAAACTGTGATATTGCTGCTTGATGGAATTGTTGTGGAATTTGGAATATTTTTCATTTTTAATTTATTTTCTTAAGCTAAGAAAATTTGTGAAAAATATTCAGATATTTTAAAAAACAAACAATGAAGAAATTAAAACAAAGAAATCTAAAAATATTTTATGAGTATAATAATCCTAAAAAATAATACTAAATTTCGTATTTGTGTATGTTAAAAGAACATGACTTATCAATATTGCCTCAAATCTTTGATTCACGAATAGGGATGGGGCACGGTTCGGCCTGGTCCGTAAGATAGAGCCGGGCATCGAATCTTGGCCCTAAAAAGACTCGGTCAGGCTAATCCGATAAAGATGAAGCTGAAATAATGACCCCAAAACTATTCACAAATATTCTTTACTAAAAATCAGTTAAGCAAATATGCTTCGATTTATCGTAAAATAATAGCTCTTTTTCAAATAAAAAGAATTTTTAGAATAGAATTTTTTAAAAATTTTCCTTCAATTTAACTAATGTTAAGTTAGGTAAGGTGTGAAAGAAATTTCTACGCCTCAATAAGATAACTGTTAAAAATTTTCTCTTACAATTAAGGAGTAAATGATCTAATTTTTAGTTATTTTTTCAAATATTTTAATTAATTTTCATCTCTAATTTATCAAAAAAAAAATAGAAAAGATATAGTAGTATTTGAAGTACTTTTGCCATACTTGCCCATTTATTTATCCAAAACAATTTATTCGCTATTTTAGCTGCTCATTAGCGCTTAAAAAAGATGCACACACGCAAATAAATGTTTGGCAATTAGTTGAATGGAAAATTTGCTTGCCATTCAAGGAAAGGTAAAAAATGTGTTGGATTGTGTGACAGGAATCTGGCCATTTTCTATGAATAACGGACTAGCTAGGAAGGGGAGAAACGAGAATGATGGCGCTTCAGGACGGCATTTGGCGCCATCGCCTGGCCGTTCATGAAATTGGCACGCAGGAAATTACGATTCCGCTCATCAGCTCATTCACAGGGGAAAAGGAAAGGGAATGAAGGTATATATACTAGTTTAGTTGGGTGCGCGACTATTCACTAATGGCATCCCAACTGAAAAGCATAAAACGCAGAAGAGCTACTATTCCTAAAAGAATTTGTGTGGATGTCGTGCCAACAGGGAATGGATGTGAATAAATAAATAAATATGTGAGTATAAAACTTCCTGGATTTTGTATACCTCAAAAACAATGAAAAGCCGACAATATTATTAAAAAATTATTGGAATAATATTTGAATAAATATTTGTTTTGAGTTTAAAAATTATAGAAAAATTTACTGACAAAATCATTTGATCTATCAAGGAATACTACAAATTAGCTTCCACAAGTTACATTACTACTAGGGTTGGATTTTTCGAACCGGGCCGTTCGATTCTTTTGTGGGCCTCATTTTTTCGGGCCGAACCGGTCGAGTCTTTTTCGGGCCAAAATCCGAGGTCCGGCTCGATCTATCGAACCGAACCGGGCCCCCAACCCTAATTACTAAAAATTTAATAATTTAAGGTAACCAACTCCGAGTAGAGTAAATACCATTTTATTGGAGATTCGAGTTGTTGAAAAATTGAAAAAATACCCCAGACCTTTTAAAAATAAATTTATTTTAGTAACAATCTTAAATTATTCAGACACAATTTATTAACTAAAAAGTTCTAATAATTTTGTATAAACTTTTTTAGATACAAAATTAATTATGATATCATTGAGGATTTATTCGTAAATATTTTTTTAATTCGTAGACTAAATTTAAATTATTTCTGGAATTTAAAATTTTAAATAAGGAAAGTTTAAAAAGAATAAAAATAAATTATTTAGAAATTTTATGAAGGTGGGGGGCTTTTAATGGTAATAAAATTTATGAATTAAAAAAATTTTTTATAAAAAATATTTAGATATTAATAATTTATTTAAAATAATGTATTTATAGAAAATTAAATAATGTTAATAAAAAATATTAAGGAGGTATTCTGTATTTATTTAAGAAGTGGAAAGAGTGGAAAAAATAGTGGAAAAAATAAAAGACAATCATATTATAATTATAAGAATGGAAATCATTATTTCAAAAAATCGAGATTCTCGTGAAATCTCAAAAAAAATAAAAATATTTTTTAAGCTAAAATCTCTTCAAGAGATGACATTGATATCAGAGAACTTATCGAATAATAAATTCTGGATATTTGAAAATAAATTAAAAGCCACGGCTCTAAAAAGACACGGATCTAATAGAATTGAATAAAATAATAGAGTCAATATTGTGAGCGATGTTGGTTATAATCCTGAAGAATTAATTTTGGCACAAATAATTAAAAAAGTTATAAAAAGGCCTAACTACTGATTTCCGAACAAACATTTTACAAACAAATAAGAAGGACCACGCCTTTTTCTTTAAAAATATTCCTTATACTATTGGTTTTTTGCATTTGTTTTTGTACGAAGTTATTAAGGATATACAGAAAACTCTGGCCAGAGTTTTCAAGATCTCCCAATAAACTCCGTTCCAAAAAACCTCGACACCCCCCAATTTTCCAGATAAATCGACTTACGGTTGTCTACTTTTTTATAATCTTTTTATAGACTGATTCAGCAGCAAAAACTACCCTATTTTACAAAAATTTTTGCAAACTGATAATTTTATCAAAAGTTATGATAAATTTTCAAAAAATCATGCGTTCCAAATATCCTCAAACAGTTTGTAAAAATACTGATAATTACGGAAAAAAATTTTCTAAAATTTAACAAAAATTTCTATAAACATAACTATCAATAAGCTACAAAATAGAAAAAAAACTAAGTCAAAAACTGCTTCCATCATCGAGATCTCAAATCTCGAAAATCAACGGAAAATAGGGTTACAGTACTTTAAAAAATATTTTTTACCTAATACAGTATGCCTATAAATTTCATTTTATACTTTTTGAATAGCCCATAAAATTTGCTACAAGTTACAAAAGGGCTCATCTTTCTAAAAAATTTATCAGTGTCGGCATTCAAGCTTAAATAAATAGCATACCAAAAATAGCCTAAAAATGCACTATTATCGGCAAGAGGTTATTCTAGCTTGAGTATTTACCGGATAAATTTTTTTAGAAAATTATGTTATTTTGTATCTTGTAGCAAATTTTATGGGCTTTCAGATAGGTTTAAAGAAAATTTTTAATATATGCTGTAAATGGGATAAAATATTTTTTAAAGTACTGTAACCCTATTTTCCGTTGATTTTCGAGATTTGAGATCTCGATGATGGAAGCAGTTTTCGACTTAGTTTTTTTTTCTATTTTGTAGCTTATTGATAGTTATGTTTATAGAAATTTTTGTTAAATTTTAAAAAATTTTTTTCCGTAATTATCAGTATTTTTACAAACTGTTTGAGGATATTTGGAACGCCTGATTTTTTGAAAATTTATCATAACTTTTGATAAAATTATCTGTTTACAAAAATTTTTTGTAAAATAGGGTAGTTTTTGCTGCTGAATCAGTATATAAAAAGGTTATAAAAAATAGACAGTCGTAAGTCGATTTTTCCGAAAAATTGGGGGGTGTCGAGGTTTTTTGGAACGGAGTTTATTCTATTAAAAAATATCTTTTTGAATTATATTTAGAGGTTCAAGATAAGAGAATTTTAAAATAATTTTTACCAATTGACACATGCAAAATATTATCAAAATCATCAATATTTCGATCGAGATTTGATTTTGACATTTCCCCAGACCTGCTCACGGATACTGATTTTTGTATCCGTATCCGGATATTTACGGCGAATACAGGCGGTTATCAGCAGGTATTTTGTATTATCTGTATCCATGAGCAGGTCTGCTTTTCTCATTCAAATCATACAAATCTAGTTCTAAAATTCAAAAAATAATTATTTAATTTATTCAATAAAGCAAAATCCTTTTTAACCAGAAAAAAGATTTTCCTCAAATTTTCTAAAGCTTTTCCTACTCTAAAACTATAAAAAAATAAATATATACACAGCATTCATTAGCCATTCAAAAGCTTTGTCCGGTTAACCATTCATTGGTATTGTTCTCTAGAATTTTTAAAACTCCATCCAACCTTCTTTTGTTTAGCCAAATATGAATGGAAAGGCAGGAGGAGAGGAGTATTTTTGTTTGTTTGCCTCTATAAAGCTTTTTAAGCTCCTCCTCCTCTTTTTGAGGGAACAAGCGGCTCAATCGGTGAAAAAAGAAAGGAAAATTTTTCGAAAAAAAAGTTAAGGAAATTTAACTAAAAATTCAGCTTTTTCTTTTGTTTTTTAAAAGGAAAAATATTTTTCTTAAAAATATTTTTTATAAATTTTTCCGATACAAAAATAACGTTAAAATGGTCGCCAGGGAATTTAGAGGAAGAGGAAAATGAAAATAACTTCCGTGGAATCGTAAATGAGTCTTTTTTAATAATGAACAAAACGAGAGGCTTATTAATTGCTTTTATGTAGAAGGAAATAAATTTTGAAAAAAGCTTATAAAAATATATAAAGAAATTTAGAATGAATTTAAAGTGTCTGGTATTGGAATTAAAGGCTAGTAAATTCTGATGATGAAGAAATCGTATTTTAGCCTGATCTTTAGTCATTTTTAAGGGAAACAGCGATTTTCTAGTATTAATAGGAATTGTCGAAAACAGACGATATAGAAAACTCAAAGACTTTTCTAAGAGATTTTTCTATAATTTTTCAAAATTTTTAGACACCGTTCAGGAAATGAAATTTAAAGGTATGGAAGTTATATTCGAGAAGATATAATCTGAAGATATCAAAGGACCACTTCTCCAATATCCGTCCAAATCACATTAATCCACCCAATTATCCCTATATAATTATTTTGGCATATTTTGGGTTATTTGTTGATATACTTTGTTATTTGCGATTTTCCGTGCCCTTTGAAAAAAAAAATTTTGAATTCAATTCTAAATGACCTTTAAAATATTTTAGACTGTTGCGAAACTAAAATGCTAAAATGAAAGATTATAGTAAATATACCAAGATAAAATAAGATTGAAAAATTTATTTAAAATTCACGAATTAAGCAAAAAATCTAAAAATTATAATTTTTATTAAGATCGGGTTTTGTAACAAATCTCATATAGTAACTTGAAGGTATTCAGCTCATTTAAATAATTTTCTAGGATTTTACCTTCTTTAAACAATAAAAACCCTGCCTCTTATTTCAATTAAATACATCATTTGGCCTTTATCATTTTATAAAAAAGGCATTTTAATGGGGGTTTTTGTGTTCCATCAAGTGTTTCTTCTAAATAAGGATTTGAGAGAGAGAGAAAAGTTTATATAAATCCATTTAAAGTCTTCACTGCGCGAAACTTTTCCTCTTCGAAAATTAAAAAAAATTTTGCCTGCGGCGCTGAAAATGGAACAAATAAAAATTTACGACACTTCCCGCGACAAAAATGCAATTGTAATTTTTCAGATAATTGCCGGATTTTCATAACATGATCATTATTAATAAAAAAATTGCTTAATTCAATTTTAGAAGGCGAAAAATATAATGCATAAAGTGATTTTAATTCAATTTTTGTGTTTGGTAATGTTTTGCGGATTTTTGATATAAAATGCGGATTTTTTCGATCAAATCTGCGGATTTTAAAAAATTCGAGATCGAAACCCTGAATTAAATTCTTTGGTAAATTTACTTATTTTTACTAGCATGTAAATAATTATACTTCAATATAGTACCAATTCAAGATATTATTCTGCGGCTGTTAGCAACCAGCATCTTCAGTATTGTCTTTAAATCTTTAATATTATCTTTCTAATTATTGGAAAATTTCCCTAAAATAATTATTTATACAGTTACGTGTAAAGCAAAATACAAATTTTGTTAGAAATTTAGTAACTTAACACTATAAGAAATAAACAAATTTAAGCTATATTCGAAGATACTTTAAATTAAAAGCAATGCCGTCTTTCCGGCTTAAAAATCAAAGCAGGTGTGCATTACAAATAAGTGCATTACTATATCTTTTTTACTTTATGTCATCTTCAATGAATTATTTGTTTAAGATTTAAGGTACCGTATAACCTGTATTAATTGCCCTCCCTCAAATAATTACCCCACTTCCATTAATTACCCCATTCATTCCTTCTTTAAACAATAAAAACCCTGCCTCTTATTTCAATTAAATACATCATTTGGCCTTTATCATTTTATAAAAAAGGCATTTTAATGGGGGTTTTTGTGTTCCATCAAGTGTTTCTTCTAAATAAGGATTTGAGAGAGAGAGAAAAGTTTATATAAATCCATTTAAAGTCTTCACTGCGCGAAACTTTTCCTTTTCCTTTCCATCCTAATCCGATTACAAAATAATGATGATATAAAAAACTGAAAAGGGATAAATTGAAAAGGAGAAGGGCAAATTTTTAATACAAAAAAGGAGATACCGACAAAGGATACTAAAAATGGAGAGAAAAAGTGAAGAAGTTAAAGGATGACGAGGGAAATGAAATCATTCGAAGCCTTAGAAATTCAAATAAATTTTCTGTTAAATAATTCAAAAATTAATTTTTAATGAGCTTAACGTCATTTATTAATTGTAATTAAGATATTTTTTGAAAAATTAAGAAAATTATCAAAATAATTTCTAATTTTAAAATTTTGTGGCGAGCTCAAAATGTTGAAATATTGGCTAAGAATTTCCTGAAGTTTATAAAAAATCCAAGCCATAAATAAATATGACATTTTAGATTTCTATTAGTTATGTTTGAATATAGGGTTTGACCCCGAACGCTCGGGGCGGGTATGTCGGGGTACGGGGTTTTCGAATTGTTTCGGGGCGGGGTTCGGGTCGGGAGGAACGGGAACGAGGGTACGGGGTCGGGGTCAAACTCTACCTGAATATAATAACCGATTTTTCTTGTAGTAAATTTTTATAAAATGCTTTTTTAATTTTAAGAAGTGATTGAAATCTGTAAAATAATACAACACAAACTTTAGCCATCCGCAACCTAATACGGACAAAAATTTTGAAGTTTGGATCAGAAACACAAAAACAGTTCTTGTTCAGATCCGCTTAAGTGGTCATAAGACCCTAGAAATTAAATTTATAAAATTAATTTTTAAGGCAAATAATTAAATTAATTATTTAAAAATACCTAAATTGTTTGCCCATCTACCGTATATCCTTTAATAACTACCCTGGGTAATTATTGTTTCGACCTTCCGCTGGAGGGAGTAATTAATCGAGGGAGGGTAATTATACGAGGTTTGAAATTTGAACGTGTTTTAGGGCATCTGTTGGGGGGTAATTATTGTTTCAACCCATCACTGAATGGGGTAATTAATGGAAGTGGGGTAATTATTTGAGGGAGGGCAATTAATACAGGTTATACGGTACCTTAAATCTTAAACAAATAATTCATTGAAGATGACATAAAGTAAAAAAGATATAGTAATGCACTTATTTGTAATGCACACCTGCTTTGATTTTTAAGCCGGAAAGACGGCATTGCTTTTAATTTAAAGTATCTTCGAATATAGCTTAAATTTGTTTATTTCTTATAGTGTTAAGTTACTAAATTTCTAACAAAATTTGTATTTTGCTTTACACGTAACTGTATAAATAATTATTTTAGGGAAATTTTCCAATAATTAGAAAGATAATATTAAAGATTTAAAGACAATACTGAAGATGCTGGTTGCTAACAGCCGCAGAATAATATCTTGAATTGGTACTATATTGAAGTATAATTATTTACATGCTAGTAAAAATAAGTAAATTTACCAAAGAATTTAATTCAGGGTTTCGATCTCGAATTTTTTAAAATCCGCAGATTTGATCGAAAAAATCCGCATTTTATATCAAAAATCCGCAAAACATTACCAAACACAAAAATTGAATTAAAATCACTTTATGCATTATATTTTTCGCCTTCTAAAATTGAATTAAGCAATTTTTTTATTAATAATGATCATGTTATGAAAATCCGGCAATTATCTGAAAAATTACAATTGCATTTTTGTCGCGGGAAGTGTCGTAAATTTTTATTTGTTCCATTTTCAGCGCCGCAGGCAAAATTTTTTTTAATTTTCGAAAAGGAAAAGTTTCGCGCAGTGAAGACTTTAAATGGATTTATATAAACTTTTCTCTCTCTCTCAAATCCTTATTTAGAAGAAACACTTGATGGAACACAAAAACCCCCATTAAAATGCCTTTTTTATAAAATGATAAAGGCCAAATGATGTATTTAATTGAAATAAGAGGCAGGGTTTTTATTGTTTAAAGAAGGTAAAATCCTAGAAAATTATTTAAATGAGCTGAATACCTTCAAGTTACTATATGAGATTTGTTACAAAACCCGATCTTAATAAAAATTATAATTTTTAGATTTTTTGCTTAATTCGTGAATTTTAAATAAATTTTTCAATCTTATTTTATCTTGGTATATTTACTATAATCTTTCATTTTAGCATTTTAGTTTCGCAACAGTCTAAAATATTTTAAAGGTCATTTAGAATTGAATTCAAAATTTTTTTTTCAAAGGGCACGGAAAATCGCAAATAACAAAGTATATCAACAAATAACCCAAAATATGCCAAAATAATTATATAGGGATAATTGGGTGGATTAATGTGATTTGGACGGATATTGGAGAAGTGGTCCTTTGATATCTTCAGATTATATCTTCTCGAATATAACTTCCATACCTTTAAATTTCATTTCCTGAACGGTGTCTAAAAATTTTGAAAAATTATAGAAAAATCTCTTAGAAAAGTCTTTGAGTTTTCTATATCGTCTGTTTTCGACAATTCCTATTAATACTAGAAAATCGCTGTTTCCCTTAAAAATGACTAAAGATCAGGCTAAAATACGATTTCTTCATCATCAGAATTTACTAGCCTTTAATTCCAATACCAGACACTTTAAATTCATTCTAAATTTCTTTATATATTTTTATAAGCTTTTTTCAAAATTTATTTCCTTCTACATAAAAGCAATTAATAAGCCTCTCGTTTTGTTCATTGTTAAAAAAGACTCATTTACGATTCCACGGAAGTTATTTTCATTTTCCTCTTCCTCTAAATTCCCTGGCGACCATTTTAACGTTATTTTTGTATAGGAGAAATTTATAAAAAATATTTTTAGAAGAATATTTTTTCCTTTAAAAAACAAAAGAAAAAGCTGAATTTTTAGTTAAATTTCCTTAACTTTTTTTCAAAAAATTTTCTTTTCTTTTTTCACCGATTGAGCCGCTTTTTCCCTCAAAAAGCGGAGGAGGAGCTTAAAAAGCTTTATAGAGGCAAACAAACAAAAACACTCTCCTCTCCTCATGCCTTTCCATTCATATTTGGCTAAACAAAAGAAGGTTGGATGGAGTTTTAAAAATTCTAGAGAACAATACCAATGAATGGTTAACCGGACAAAGCTTTTGAATGGCTAATGAATGCTGTGTATATATTTATTTTGTTATAGTTTTAGAGTAGGAAAAGCTTTAGAAAATTTGAGGAAAATCTTTTTTTGGTTAAAAAGGATTTTGCTTTATTGAATAAATTAAATAAATAATAATTTTTCTAAATTTACTAAAAATTTTGGTTTAGAACTAGATTTCTACACTCTGTGACAAAATGATAGGACCCCATAGTTTTTTATCGATATCCCACCAAATATTAAATGATTTGCTTTAAATTTTGGTTAATACAGGTAAGGATATTATGTATCAATATTGAAAAGAAAAAGTTTAGAGTGTAACAAAATGATAGGACCCCTTGTGTTTTTTATTTGAATGAGTAAGGTCAAAATCAAAACTTGATTGAAATATTAATACAATAAATATATAATTTTGACAATATTTATAAGTGTCAATTAGTAAAAACTATTTTAATTTACTCTGATTTCCTATCTCTTAATGTAATTCTAAAAGATATTTTTTATATGATCGTGGAAAGATCTTGGAAAAAGATCTGGAAACTCTAGCCAGAGTCTTCTGTACATCCTTAATAACTTCTCCTATTAATTCACTTTCATATGTACATATGTGAGAGTACAAAAATCTTTGCATAAAACCCAATAGTATAATTAAAGAAAAAGGCGTGGTCCTTCTCATTTGTTTCTAAAATGTTTGTTCATGAATTAAGTAGGGCCTTTGTATAACTCATTGTTTATGCCAAAATTAATTGCCTAACTCTGTGTTTTCTTGTTCAATCCTAATCAGTAGAGATGTGAATTTTATGCATTAAAAAATGGAAAATATGCACTATAATATGCACATAAAAATACCAAAATATGCACGAAAATATGCAAGAAAACCAAAATATGCATGCAAATATGCAAGAAAAATACAAATTATACCTAGAAATTTCACATTTTTTAGTCAAAAACATCCAAAAACCTATTTTTATAACGATTACTCCCATTTTAATCGTATAGTTTGAGTATTTTTACGTTATTGGACATTTTGAGATGTGACGTTTTGGCGGTGTGACATTTTGATGTGGGACATTTTTGGGTTGAGACATTATGGGTCTTGGACATTTTTTGGGGCGCGCCCAAAAACAAAATTTTTTTTACAAAATTTGTAATTTTTACAAATTTTTTCTAAATTTTTACAAATTTTTTCCAAAATTTTTACAAAATTTCCACTTTTTGTCAGGATTTTAGGCATTTTCGCAATATTTTCCCCAAAAACCTCAAAATATGCAGCAAAATATGCATTATGCAGCAAAGTCTGAAATATGCAAAAATATGCATTATATGCAAATAGAAACCCCCTCTAAAGTTTTCAAACCAGGCTAAAACTGTGTTTTTTGTGCTTTATACATGATGCCAAGTTTGCAAAAAAAATATGCATTTGCATAAAAATCACAGCTCTACTAATCAGATCTGTGTCTTTTTAGGGCCATCTCTTTTTAATATATTTTTAAATGTGTTAATTTATTATTTGATGGGTTCTCAGATATCAAAGTTGTCTCTAGAAGAGATTTTAGCTTAAAAATAACAAAATTTTTATTTATTCGAGATTTTTTGAGAATCAAGATTTTTTGGGATAATGATTTAAATTCTTATAATTATGACTGCCTTTTATTTTTTCACTTTTCCACTCTTTCAATAAATACAGAATACCTTCTTAATATTTTTTATTAACATTATTTAATTTTCTATAAATACATTATTTTAAATAAATTATTAATATCTATGTAAATATTTTTTATAAAAAATTTTTTTTAATTCATAAAAACTTTAATCCTTTTTGACGTTTATTCTCCTTAAAAGCCCCCCACCTTCATAAAATTTCTAAATAATTTATTTTTATTCTTTTTAAACCTTCCTTATTTAAAATTTTAAATTCCAGAAATAATTTAAATTTAGTAGTCTACGAATTTAAAAAAATATTCACAAATAAATCCTCAATGATATCATAATTAATTTCGTATCCATAAATGTTTATAATTATTAGAACTTTTAAGTTAATAAATTTTGTCTGAATAATTTAAAATTGGCATAGAATGAATTTATCTACTATTAAAGGTCTACGGATATTTTTTTCAATTTTTCCAACCCGGATCCCACGTAAGTTAGTATTTAGTCTACTGGGAGTTAGTTACCTTTAAATAGTGTCAAATGAGTTAAATTTGTCCTAAATTAGGTTTGGGGGCCCGGTCCGGTCAGAAAGATCGAGTCGGGCCAAATTTTGCCCGGTCCGGTCCGATAAAAATTAGGCACGAAAAATTAACTCGAACGTCGGCCCGACTCGAAAACCCCAACCCTAGTCCTAATAATGAGTTTATCTAATGAGTTTCGGGGTTGTAACTTGTGGAGGCTAATTTTTTATAGTATTCCTTGATTAATAAAATGATTTTATCGTTAAATTTTTCTATAATTTTATACCCAAAACAAATATTTGTTCAAATTTTATTACAATTAAATCATTCCTCAGACGTGATTAAAATTAATATTTTTTATGGAGATTAGAATTAGCAAACTATATACAATAATTATTTAATAATATTGTCGGCTTTTCATTGTTTTTGAGCTCTAAAAAATCCAGGAAGTTTTATACTCACATATTTATTTATTCATATCCATTCCTTGTTGGCACGACATCCACACAAATTCTTTTAGGCTCTTCTGCGTTTTATGCTTTTCAGTTGGGATGCCATTAGTGAATAGTCGCGCACCCTACTAAACTCTAGTAAATACCTTCCCTTCCCTTTTCCCCTGTGAATGAGCTGATGAGCGGAATCGTAATTTCCTGCGTGCCAATTTCATGAACGGCCAGCCGATGGCGCCAAATGCCGTGCTGAAGCGCCATAATTCTCGTTTCTCCTCTTCCTAGCTAGTCCATTATTCATAGAAAATGGCCAGATTCCTGTCACACAATCCAACACATTTTTTACCTTTCCTTGAATGGAAAGCAAATTTTCCATTCAACTAATTGCCAAACATTTATTTGCGTGTGTGCATCTTTTTTAAGCGCTAATGAGCAGCTAAAATAGCGAATAAATTGTTTTGGATAAATAAATGGGCAAGTATGGCAAAAGTACTTCACATACTACTATATCTTTTCTGTTTTTTAGATGAAAATTAATTAAAATAGTTGAAAAAATAACTAAAAATTAGATCATTTACGTCCTTAATTGTAAGAAAAAATTTTTAACAGTTATCTCATTGAGGTGTAGAAATTTCTTTCATACCTTACCTAACTTAACTTTAGTTAAATTTAAGGATAATTTTTAAGAAATTCTAATTGTTATGTATTAAGAGCTGTTATTTTACGATAAATCGAAGCATTGTGCTTAAATAATTTTTAGTAAAAAATATTTGTGAATAGTGTTGGGGTCATATTTTTCAGCTTCATCTGGTTCGCACGACCGAGTCTTTGTCGGGCCAAGATTCGATGCCCGATTCTATCGTTCGGACCAGGCCGAAACGGGCCCCCAACCCTAATCGTGAATCAAAGATTTGTGGAATTTTGGAAAATCTTGTTTTTTCACAACCAAATACGAAATTTTGTATTATTTTTTAGTACAATAATACGAATAAAATACCTATTTTTTAAATTTCTTTGTTTAAATTTCTTAATTGTTTGTTTTCAAAATATTTGAATATTTTTCACAAATTTTCTTAGCTTAAGAAAATAAATTAAAAATGAAAAACATTCCAAATTCCAACACAATTCCAACAAACAGCAATATCACAGTTTTACAAAAACAACGAAAATGTTTCTTGATAGACACCCTCCTCGAACAAAGACAGAAACGCCTTGAAGCTGCTTTGAATAATAAATCAAATGAGGTGAGAGGCAATTTGTATTTTTATTTTTTCCAGTAATAAACGTCTAGGGGAGATAGCTAATAATAAACGAAAGTTAATAAATAACTGAAGAGAATCTAGGGTTGTCGGTTCCTGGCAATTGTTCGGATATCCGAACCCGAACCGAAGAACCAAACCGAAAAATCATTGGTTCTGTTCGGTTCGATCCAGAACCAACAACCATACACCCATCTCCAGCATCAGTGACAGAAAGACATCGTTTAGCTTGGTTACCCGAAAAGTTAAACTTTAGAAAATACACCACGCGTGTTTGTATGAAATTATTTTGTTGGATGTCTCAATCTTATATTAATTTATAATTAAGACCATATTTTGTAACTTTGTGATGGATAAGAAAGAATGCCTTGATAAAAATGAAAATCTACATCAAGTGGATTTTGAAGAGAATACTAAAACTTGTATAAATCAAGAAGAAGCATGTAATCTAGATAATGATAAAGAAGAAACTATTGAAGAAACACTACCGAGCCTTAGCCATTTTGATAATGAAGAAAACATAAGGAATGAGAAGAATAAAGATGAGATTGATCAAAGAAAGTCTTTGTTGGATGCTTTAATGATGGTACAGATAAATTAGTGATATTACTTGAGTAGGGTTGTCGGTTCTTGGAAAATTTTCGGATATCTGTAACCGAACCGATATCCAAAACGAAAAATCATCGGTTCTTCGGGTCGGTTTGGTAACTCTAGACTTGAGGATTGATCAAGATATTACAAAAATACCAAGGATCATTGAAAAATCTCGTATGGGTCCGTTCGCTGATAGAAATATTATGAATATCAAAATACTATATAGAGTTTTTCAAATTTACTAAACTCAGGGCCCAGATTAGATATACAGTAACATTACAACAAAGAAACCACCCTGAGAATAGTTTTTAGTAAATTTTGGATTGTGCATCGCTAAGAACATTATCTCTTATGCAATTTTGTTTAAGCTTTTGCCTGCTGTCCAATCCCAACCAGATTCAAACAATCTTAACTCTGCTGATAAATAATGTCCCATTACCACTAAAAGGATCGCTGTTTTTCTGAACAGATTCAGTTTAAAATACGATTTCTTCATCATCAGAACTTATAAATTCCAATACCAGACACTTTAATTTCATTCTAAATTTCTCTATATATTTTTATAAGTTTTTAAAAAAATTTATTTCCTTCTACATAAAAGCAATTAATAATCGTTTTTGTTCATTATTAAAAAAGACTCATTTACGATTCCACGGAAGTTATTTTCATTTTCCTCTTCCTCTAAATTCCCTGGCGACCATTTTAACGTTATTTTTGCATAGGAGAAATTTATAAAAAATATTTTTTAGAAAAATATTTTTTCCTTTTAAAAACAAAAGAAAAAGCTGAATTTTTAGTTAAATTTCCTTAACTTTTTTTTCAAAAAATTTTCTTTTCTTTTTTCACCGATTGAGCCGCTTTTTCCCCCAAAAAGAGGAGGAGGAGCTTAAAAAGCTTTATAGAGACAAACAAACAAAAACACTCCTCTCCTCCGGCCTTTCCATTCATATTTGGCTAAACAAAAGAAGGTTGGATGGAGTTTTAAAAATTCTAGAGAACAATGCCAATGAATGGTTAACCGGACAAAGCTTTTGAATGGCTAATGAATGCTGTGTATATATTTATTTTGTTATAGTTTTAGAGTAGGAAAAGCTTTAGAAAATTTGAGGAAAATCTTTTTTTGGTTAAAAAGGATTTTGCTTTATTGAATAAATTAAATGATGGTGTGCGGATATCGGGATTGGTGTGACAAAAATAATTTTTTGGTGTTTAATTTTGTTCTAAAACATGAAAACTCTATTTTTCGATGGGACAATATACAATCTAAGACCCAGTGGACGTAGGTCCCGAAATCAGTAGGGTAACTGTTTGTACATTGAAATATCCCGATATGTCCGTTCCGATATGTCCGCGTGCCTAAATAATTATTCTTCTGAATTTACTAAAAATTTTGTTTTAGAACTAGATTTATGTGATTTGAATGAGTAAGGTTAAAATCAAAACTTGATCGAAATATTGACTCTATATAATTTGGGCAATATTTTGTAAGTGTAATTTGGTAAAAATTATTTTGATTTTTCTGATTTCCTAGCTCCAACTGTAATTCAAAATAATATTTTTAATAGAATATTAGGAGATCTTTGAAACTTTGGCCTGAGTCTTCTGTACATCCTTAATAACTTCTATTAATTCACTTTCATGTCAGAGTACAAAAACAATTACATAAAAACCAATAGTATAAGGGGTATCACGACTTTTGCGCCGAGAACATTTGCGCCGCGACTTATGCGCCGCGACTTTTGCGCCGGGCGACTTTTGCGCCGCGACTCTTGCGCCGCGACTTTTGCGCCGGGCGACTTATGCGCCGCGACATTTGAGTTAGTTACTATTTAAAGGTAACTAACTCAAAGTAGCATAAATAATTTATATAGGAGATCCGCATTCATGAAAAATTGAAAAACATCCCTAGACCTTTATAGATAAATTTATTTTATTAACTATTTTAAATTATACAGACAAAATTTATTAACTAAAAAGTTCTAATAATTATAAACGGTTATAGCTACAAAATTAAAAATGATATCATTGAGGATTTATTTTTAAATATTTTTTTAATTCGTAGACAAAATTTAAATTATTTCTGGAATTTAAAATTTCAAATAAGGAAAGTTTAAAAAGAATAAAAATAAATTATTTAGAAATTTTATGAAGGTGGGGGGCTTTTAATGGGAATAAACGTCAAAAAGGATTAAAGTTTTTATGAATTAAAAAAATTTTTTATAAAAAATATTTATTTAGATATTAATAATTTATTTAATAAAATGTATTTATAGAAAATTAAATAATGTTAATAAAAATATTAAGAAGGTATTCTGTATTTATTGAAGGAAGGGAAAGTGTGGAAAAAATAAAAGGCAGTCATAATTATAAGAATGTAAATGATTATTTTAAAAAATCGTGATTCAAAGAAAACTTGGATAAATAAAAAATTTTAAATTTTAAGCTGAAATCACTTCTAGAGATGGCTTTGATATCTGAGAACCCATCGAATACATAATAAATTAAAGACATTTAAAAATATATTAAAAAGAGACGGCTCTAAAAAGACACAGATCTGATTAGGATTGAACAAGAAAACACAGAGTTAGGCAATTAATTTTGGCATAAATAATTAGTTATACAAAGATCCTACCTAATTCATGAACAAAAATTTTTAGAAACAAATGAGAAGGACCACGCCTTTTCTTTAAAAATATTCCTTATACTATTGGTTTTTATGTAATTGTTTTTGTACTCTGACATGAAAGTGAATTAATAGAAGTTATTAAGGATGTACAGAAGACTCAGGCCAAAGTTTCAAAGATCTCCTAATATTCTATTAAAAATATTATTTTGAATTACAGTTGGAGCTAGGAAATCAGAAAAATCAAAATAATTTTCACCACTTTACACTTCCAAAATATTGTCAAAATTATATTTTGTCAATATTTCGATCAAGTTTTTATTTTGACCTTTCTCATTCAAATCATAGAAATCTAGTTCTAAAACAAAATTTTTAGTAAATTCAAAAAAATTATTATCTATTTAATTTATTCAATAAAGCAAAATCCTTTTTAACCAAAAAAAAAGATTTTCATCAGATTTTCTAAAGCTTTTCCTACTCTAAAACTATAACAAAATAAATATATACACAGCATTCATTAGCCATTCAAAAGCTTTGTCCGGTTAACCATTCATTGGTATTGTTCTCTAGAATTTTTAAAACTCCATCCAACCTTCCTTTTGTTTAGCCAAATATGAATGGAAAGGCAAGAGGAGAGGAGTATTTTTGTTTGTTTGCCTCTATAAAGCTTTTTAAGCTCCTCCTCCGCTTTTTGAGGGAAAAAGCGGCTCAATCGGTGAAAAAAGAAAAGAAAATTTTTTGAAAAAAAAGTTAAGGAAATTTAACTAAAAATTCAGCTTTTTCTTTTGTTTTTAAAAGGAAAAAATATTTTTCTAAAAAATATTTTTTATAAATTTCTCCTATGCAAAAATAACGTTAAAATGGTCGCCAGGGAATTTAGAGGAAGAGGAAAATGAAAATAACTTCCGTGGAATCGTAAATGAGTCTTTTTTAATAATGAACAAAAACGAGAGGCTTATTAATTGCTTTTATGTAGAAGGAAATAAATTTTGAAAAAAGCTTATAAAAATATATAAATTTAGAATGAAATTAAATGAAATTTTGACGAGTTTATTTATAACAAAAGTGTCTGGTATTGGAATTACAAGGTTAGTTCTTATGATAAAGATATCGTATTTTAAACCAGATCTGTTACTTATTTTTGAGGGAGCCAGCGATCCTTTTAGTAATTAAATTATGTCGACCACAAGACGATTAATAAAACCCCAAAACTTTCTAAGTAGGATAAAATATTTAGACAACCGGGTAGGAATCTAATTGCAATTTTAAAGGCTAATTTAGTTTTTTTACTTAAAATTTTGATTTTTAAAGTAAATTTTAATTATTGGTAAATAATTATTTGCTATTCCGTTGGATATACATACATGACTATTTAACTATTTTCCATGCATATTTTGCCAAACCCTATCTATGTACATTTAAAATATTTTAGATTGTTCCGAAACTGAAATTCCAATGAAAAATTATAAAAGTTGATAAAATAAAATTAAAAAATTAATTCAAAATTCACGAATTAAACATAAAAAAGCTAGAAAATTACAATTTTTATTAAGAACGGGTTTTGTAACAAATTTTATATACCTATTAACTTGTAGGTATTCAGCTCATTTAAATAATTTTCTAGGATTTTACCTTCTTTAAACAATAAAAACCCCGCCTCTTATTTCAATTAAATACATCATTTGGCCTTTATCATTATATAAAAAAAGGCATTTCAATGGGGGGTTTGTGTGTTCCATCAAGTGTTTCTTCTAAATAAGGATTTGAGAGAGAGAGAGAAAAGTTTATATAAATCCATTTAAAGTCTTCACTGCGCGAAACTTTTCCTTTTCCTTTCCATCCTAATCCGATTACAAATAATGATGATATAAAAAACTGAAAAGGGATAAATTGAAAGGAGAAGGGCACATTTTTAATACAAAAAAAGGAGATACCGGCAAAGGATACTAAAAATGGAGTAAAAAGTGAAGAAGTTAAAAATGACGAGGGAAATGAAATCATTCGAAGCCCCAGAAATTTAAATAAATTTTCTGTTAAATAACTCAAAAGTGTAATTTTTAATGAGTTTAACGTCATTTATTAATCGTAATTAAGATAATTTTCTCAAAAATAAAGAAAATTCTCAAAATAATTTTTAATTTTTATAGTTGAAAAAGATGGCTAGGAATTTCTTGAAGTTGATAAAAATATCCAAGCCTTAAATAAATTTGAAATTTTAGATTTCTATTATGCAGGCATGTTTGAATATAAATAAAGGATTTTTCTTGTACTTAGGGTTGCCAGCTCGCTCGAACCGAAACTCAAAAGATCGAGCGAGCCGAGGCTTTTCAGCTCGAAAAACTCGAAAATGAACTGAATCGACCGAACGTCGTCTCGAACCGAAAACGGCAACCCTATTGTAATAAATTTTTATAAAATATTTTTTTAATTTTAAGAAATTTTAAGAAATTTTTTTAATTTTAATACAACACAAACTTCAAATGTACGTAACATAATCCAGACGAAAATTTTGAAGTTTAGATCAGAAACACAAAAACAGTTGGGATCTTATACTTCTGATCCGCTTAAGTAGTTATAAGCCCCTAGGAATTAAATTTATAAAATTCATTCTAAAGGCAAATAATTACCTAAATTAATTATTTAAATATACCTAAATTGTTTGTCCATCTACCTTAAATCTTAAACAAATAATTCATTGAAGATGACATGAAGTAAAAAGATATAGTAATGCATATATAAATTTGTAATGCACACCTGCTTTGATTTTTAAGCCGGAAAGACGGCATTGCTTTTAATTTAGAGTATCTTCGAATATAGCTTAAATTTGTTTATTTCTTATAGTGTTAAGTTACTAAAATTTAAACAAAAATATTTTGCTTTACACGTAACTGTAAAAATAATTATTTTAGGGAAATTTTCCAATAATTTTAAAGATAATATTCAAGATTTAAAGACAATACTGAAGATGCTGGTTGCTAACAGCCGCAGAATAATCTCTTGAATTGGTACTATTTGAAGTATAATTATTTACATGCTAGTAAAAATAAGTAAATTTAACAAAGAATTTAATTCAGGGTTTCGATCTCGAATTTTTTAAAATCCGCAGATTTGATCGAAAAAATCCGCATTTTATATCAAAAATCCGCAAAACATTACCAAACACAAAAATTGAATTAAAATCACCTTATGCATTATATTTTTCGCCTTCTAAAATTGAATTGAGCAATTTTTTTATTAATGATGATCATGTTATGAAAATCCGGCAATTATCTGAAAAATTACAATTGCATTTTTGTCGCGGAAAGTGTCGTAAATTTTTATTTGTTCCATTTTCAGCGCCGCAGGCAAAATTTTTTTTAATTTTCGAAGACCTTAAGCCAAAAATCTTTCATTTTCAGACCAGACAAAAAATTTTGAGAATTTTGGAAGATCAAGGACATCGATTCCTTCTTTTTTTGCGCCGCAGGCAAAAATTTTGAGAATTTTGGAAGGCCAAGAAGCCAGATTTCTTCCATTTTCAGCGCCGCAGGCGAAAATTTTGAGGATTTTAGAAGGTCTTAGCAGAAAAATAATACATTTTATGCTAAAAACCACAAGAAAATATAAGAAATCCTCATAATCTTCAAAAGACCACAAAAATCCGCAAATCCGCATTTTAAAAAATAATCCTCATCGCCCTATCAAAAAACCACAAAATGAGGAAAAATCCGCAGATATCGAAACCCTGATTTAATTGTTTAATTTTTATTTTAATTTTATTAGTGAATATCAGTAGTTACATCAATGATTGTTATTGCTATGAGAATCAGCGACTCCGCGCTCCGCGCGGAGCTGATATCGAATCAAATGTAGAGTTTACTGCGGTATTTTCACCAACTAACGATAACAATATCGGCCGAAGCTTGTCTGTGTGTCAAACAAGGCAACAACCTTTTTGGGTTGATCATTCTCTTGAAGTTGCTGCATACATTTTTTAAATTTACATTGCCTCTATTTACTTAATGATATTTCATTAGTAATATCCTTTTCTCAAACAAACCCGATATTTAAGAAATTTCCAAAAATTTGGAAAACCAGAAAATTCTCAAAATTCTAAAATTGGAAAATTAAAATAGCGTATTACTCGACTTTGTCATATAATTCTTGTGATAAAACACAGTCTTTAGTTACTGTCTTTATTCTGTTACTCTTAGTATATTGTTATGTCCGAGGTAGGGTTGCCAGCTCGCTCGAACCGAAACTCGAAAGATCGAGCGAGCAGAGGCTTTTCAGCTCGAAAACAACCGAATCGGAAAAACCAAGCTCTAAAAAATGCATCGAACGTCGGCTATAATCGAAAAGGTAACCCTAGTCCTATGTAGCGGTTTACTAACAGACTGAACTCTAACGACTACGTTTATACTTGACCCACACATACCTAACAGATACTACGGTTTTAGTTTAATTTCCGAACGAGAACTCCACGTTCTCCTACTCTATATGATGGCACTTTGGCATTTTTTAAAGATATTTATTATTTTATTAATTTAGGGAGAAATGTAAGTTTCGATTAAAGGGATAAACCTGGTGCACTTTCCTGATTGATTTATTTTTGTAAGCCAAGCAATGGTTAGGTTAATTTTCACTATGCCTTAGAGTCCGTTCTGCTATCAATGGTTAGGTATCTGAATAACTCACCAACTGTTATGTATCGACTTGCGGTGTGTCCGATACTAACAGAAACAAGACTTGACTAACAACAAAGTTTTATCACAAGGCAAACAATACAATAGAAATAGGCGAGACTATGCGTTGGCTTTGACTAGACTATAGGCTAACTGTAGACTGACTAACTAACTCTCGACTAGTGTTTGGCACGAGACGATATATCGACGATATTTTTCGAGATATCGCGAGATTTTTTTCGAGATTATCGATCTCGATCTCGTCTCGATCAATTTTTGAAAAAATCGAGATTTTTCGATATCGAGATTTTTCGAGATTATCGATCTCGATCTCGTATCGATCAAGTCAGAAATATCGGTCAAGTCAAAACGACGTCTTTGACTACAGGCGATCACTTTTGAGTCCAGTAAATGCAGAAATGTTAATTTTTCTGAACCAATTTTTGGCAATTTGCCAATTTTTTGTGGCAAATTTACATTTAGATCATAATTATATTTATTGAAATAAATTTTTATTCAATTCTAAGGGATTATAAAAATATCGAAATATCGCGATAATCTCGAAAATTTTGGACCGAGATTTTTCGATATCGAGATTTTTCGAGATTATCGATATAGTCTCGATCAATTTTTGGAAAAATCGAGATTTTTTCGATATCGAGATTTTTCGATAATCTCGATCTCGAAAAATCGCAAATGCCTAACACTAGTTTTAACACAATTCTAGCATGGGGAATTAACCGAGAGGGAGAATTATTCAAGGAAGGGGAATTAATCCAGAAAATAAGGTATCTACATTTACTCGGAGTGGGGATTTTCAAAGTCGGCTAGATCGTGATAAATTGTATTTTTTAATTTAATTTTTTAAATTTATTATTTTAATAAAACTTAGCTATATTTATTAAAATTCTTTAAATATACATACATATTTGAAACATATATAAGAATATTACACTGTTCTTAAAACATCATTTAAAATTGAAAATTAAATTACTTTTTTACAAGTTAAAATTTGTTATATCTATAATTATAACATATTTTTACATAGAAATATAATTTGAAAAATTTAATTTAATATTTTTATTAATATTTTTCTAAAATATGCCGGGTAAATCTTATATTAAATTAATAAAAGATATAATTCTTGAAGAAAATAAAATTTAATTTAATTTTTACATATATTTATTAATGTAAAATTAATTTTTACATTAATTTAATTTTTACATACAGGGTGCGGCAAATCTTCGGCTATAACTTCCATTTCTAACCAAACTAGAACTTCATTTTTCTCGTGACTAAAAATTTTTGATACTTAATACTGCACTGAAAACGAAAATTTTCATTTCAATTTCGTTCCGCGAAAATAAAATTTTTTTCGTATATTTTGCTTGATTAAGAGCGAAATTTTCTTTTGTCCAACGCTGCTTTGATATCTAAAGCTTTTGAAATCCAATTACTACTTATGCCGCACCCTGTAATTTATACATACCGTATATGCTCGATTAATTACCCTGTGTAATTATTGTTTTGACCTCTCGCTGGAGGGAGTAATTATTCAAGATGAGGTGCTAAATTTGCGGTATATCTCAATAAATCCAGGAGGGAATCCATCTATTTTTTTATATAGATTAATAACTGTTTCATAAATTAAAATTGACAATGATTTTTTCAATATATTTACAATTTGTCTAAAAAATGAGGAGTTAATTAATAAAGAGTGTAATTATTTGAGAGAAGGTAATTATTCGAGCATATACGGTATTTTAAGGTATTCAGCTGAATTAATGCCTTCATTAGAGGATTTCTTTCTATATTTATCAATCTTCATAAGTTTACCTTCATTTATTGTCTACATATTACAGATTTGGACAATTATTCGGAACAAATCTCTTCACAATTCTTTCTATACACTTTTCTGTATTAGAGCTTTTTATGTAATTTAAAATCTTTTATAATTTAATTTAAGTAATATTAAAGGGTTTTGTTTACTTTTTTACCTCCTATTGTGGTTATAGAATTACAAATTTATTTCCATATTGGTTCATAGCTAATCCATATCCACAATGGACATTGTCAATGTTTAATTTTTTGTCAAGCTATACATTTATTGGCGATAATCTTTCATCATTCTTCATGATGTTAAACAGATTTATAGCTATTGCATGGGCATTTAAATATGAAAAGGTAAGATGAATAGGGTGGATTCCGTTATATTACTCTAGAGATCGGATAAACGGCAAAAACAAATATAAAATCAAACTATTTGATACTTGAAAGTATTTGAAAAAATATGACTTTTTTTAACCTCATCAAACAAATATTTTATCAAATTATTTGATTTCCAACGTCAAATATGTGTTTGATCCGATCTCTATTGTGCTCTATTGTCTAAAAAATAAGGAAATTGTATAACAATATAGTCAGAAAATTACCGATTTATAGATGTTCCTGAGACATATTTTTTGTGCATTTGTCTAATCTTTGCAAAATTAAATTTATTAGTACGGAACATGTACAGAACCTCTATATTAGTACGGCATTATTAGGACGGCAACTACTCTTGAAAAACAAGTCAATTATTAGTCCAACATCTCCCGTTGTTTGAACAACATTCATTTTAGAATAATCATCCTCGTAGTTGGAACACCTTGACATTTCGAATTTTGATAACTGGACACGTTCAAATGGCCCCTATCACTTATATCACTAGTGTCAACATTTTAGGTCCGAAAGACTGATATACATATAAACTCCTATTTAAAGTTTTCAAGCGGCAAAATAGGTGTAAAAATATGAAAAGAGCCAAAATACGATTGACTTTTGACAAATATTTTTTGACATGAAAATATGGCATAACAAGAGAGTGATTTTAATATTAATTTCCAATTAAGATATGGCAGAAGATCCATCGAATAGCATGTTTCCTTTGCTTCGCATTACCTCTAAATTGCATTGGAATGCTCTCAATAAGATATACGTATTTTACAGTAAGAGATGATAAGAATGAAAATATTATTTCAATTAATATTATTGAATTGAATAATGTTAGTTTGATAATATAAAATTCAAATTATTTTTAAAAAATATTTAAAGGAAGGAAGGCTAAATTTCTACATTCAATTAAGTACAATTGAATCAATTTTCTTTCTTTTTGCTTTCATTATAATTAATTTATTAACGATTTTTGCTTACAAAAAGAAAATAAAAAATATAGTCGAAGCTGTTAATGTCGCTAAAACTAAAAATTCTGACGAGAAAATTGAACGAAAATTGTTGCTTATTGCTTTGATATCTTCATTTGGCCAAATGCTTATGGCAACAGCTGTGGTAAATTTAATTTTACTATATGTAGTTGCCAATTCTTTTAGTAAAACTGGATCATTCAATACTAGGTCTATCGGTTTCAAAACTTTCGACCCTGAGAATTGATCAGTCTAACAAATTTTGTTTTCTAAAACCTAAGACTTAATGAAACCGCTAACTCTTGGCGAGAATTGTGTAGAGTCCGAGACCGAGTTTGAAAATCTCGGCCTCGGTGAGTTCTCACTCACCTTGACCAACTTATGAAAAGAAAACTTATGACCAATATAAAGATATACTCATTTTATTAACATTTTAAATCAGATTATGTTATATGTTCTCAATAAATCATCACGTGTACTTCTTAACTATATCTATTCAATTGTTATGGATATCGGAATCATTATATTGCCCAGTTGGCCATTACTTTGTTGCAGTCAATCATTTAGAATTAAATTACTTCGAACAATACTTCCAAAGAAACTTTATAAAAGATTTATTGGATCATTGAAACAACCTTCAAAAATAATACTGAGTGCGCAAAAAACAATTAAGGTTTTACCAGCAAATCCAGCAAATCTTAATTAAAATACAACTTAAATTTTGCTGTAAATAAATGTTGAGCAAAAATAAATTAATATTTTGTTGAAGTGAATATGCTATTTTATAGACATTTAATGCTTTATAATTTACTTATTAATTTTAACATTAACTATTTTTAATTGTTTAGAAAATTTTAAATTTTATTTTATAAATGCTTGAGTCTATCTTTTTTCCGTGACTGTATATGATCTTTTGAAATAGAGTTGACGGTATCGGGATCCCGATTGGGAGGGATTATACAGGCTTTTTGAATCCCGATCCAAATTTTAGGAGATTTAGGAGCTGCGATAGGGATTTGCATATAATCCCGATGCAAATCCCAATGTGTATATGCAAGCGAAAATGCTAGTCTACTTCTAATCATTTCAAACTCTTAAAAGTCTAAGCAACTAATACTTTCATATCTCTCATTTACTGGGGATCTTTTCCACTACCATCTAAATTTTTATATAAAGCTGGAATGAAAAAATGACAAACTGGAAATTTTTTCAGAAATGATACATATTTTGGCAAATATTGAAGAGTCCTCAAAACATTTTTTAATGAGTCATACATATTTTATTTTGTTTAAAAACATTTTGAAAAGCAATTTGTAAACTTTCTTTTTGTTCTTTCTAAGATTACAAAACGAATTTATTTTCACTGATTGAATGGAAAAATTGAAAGAAAAATAAATTAAAAAGGAATGATTATTTTATTTTTTAAAATTTTATAATAACAACTTTTTGATTTCTATAAAATGTATTGAAATTTTCTATTTTTTTCAGTCAATTCTTCTCTGACTAAACATTTTCGGTGATCCCAAAATAAGTTAATGAGAATTAAGCAAAATTAGTTTTAATCAGAATAGATTAGATAAAATTCCAAAAATTAATATCATTCATAGATTATAAATAAATCTTTCTACTGTTATATTAGTTTAAAAATATTTGAATTTCACTTTAGAATTATGATGACCTTAAACTCCATTATCATCGTTATATTTATTGCTTCATTTGTTATATTTTCTCAGCAAAACGAGGTAAAACCGGATGATCAACAGTCAAAAGATGTTGAAAAAACTTTTACAAAAATTGGACTGGAAGGTGATTATTTCAATTTTAGGTTTTAATATTTAGTAGAGCTGTCCGAGACAGAAAATTTTCCAAGACCCAAGACCAAGACTAGACCCCAAGACCAAGACCGAAAAAAACCTAATGTAAGAGAAGTCTTGAGTCAAGACTCAAGACCAAGAGTCTCTTAGCACGGCTTAATTTGCTATGAAAACATTTCAAAAATTAGTTTGATGTTTGGGATAAGATAGAGGTAATAATAATCCAGGATGGGGAGGAAGACAAACATTCTCCGTGGGGGTTGTTGATGGCTGTTGACTTTTAGTTCGGACTGATAAATTTACTTTACTTTTCGAGAATTATTACCAAAATAAAATTTTTTTAATTTTTAGTCCCTCAACCTAATCAAAGGGGCACCATTCAATATCCTCCACCTGTGCAGTTCGGGCAGCGTCGCTATGATGTACCAGATCCTCGTTTAGGCTATGGACCACAACCATTAAACTACGGATACAATCCAAATTTATATAATCATCCTCAGCCTGGACCAATTTTAGGGCCTAATCCGCCTTATAATGGATATGATCTATATAATAGAGCAAATATTTATCGACCACCACAACAATACTATCCTGGGCAGCCGATTTATGGGCCATTTCCTAAGCAAAATACAGGTAAAATAATATACATACTTCTAAAACAGGGCTCCGATCGACAAAATGCCACTCAAAAGTATCAAAATCTTGTAAAAAAAGTACATAGGGAGAAAATTTACAAATAAAAAGTACACTCAAAATTAAATTTGAAAATATTTATTCGTGATCAGATCTTTTATATTTCTCTCTTAAATTAATCTTTTCTAATAATTTCTTGTTTCAACTGAGCATTTTGTTGACATGTCAAAATTTGCTGTCACATGAAGCAAAGCTCTGACAGTCTTAACCTCAAGCGAGTTTCTTTCCTTCGTCCATTGAATGTTTGCCATTGAGAAGCGCCGCAGGCGAAAATTTTTTGAAATTTGGAGCCTAAGAAGCCAGATTTCTTCTTTTTCAGCGCCGCAGGCGAAAATTTTAAGAATTTTGGAGGTCCTTAAGCCAGATTTCTTCGTTTTTTCAAAAATGTTGATAAAAAAGTACATACTTTCAAAAAAGTACAAATTCAATTTCGGAAGTACGAAGGTCGATAAAAAAGTACAATACTTTTAAAAAAGTACGAATCGGAGCCCTGTTCTAAAATAAAAATTGTCAATTTAGGGGAACAAGGTTCACAAGTTGTTTAAGATTTGGAACATAATCAGAATGTGGAAATAATTCAAATTATTGATAAATAAATAATTATACAATTTAAAATACAAGATTAATAAAATATAAATTTTTAACACACTTTTGGTTATATAATATTCTGTTAGAAATATACAAGACTAGTTTGCTGCTAAATTTTTAGCTTATAAAATCCTCAGCATCTTCGTTGGAAAAAAGGAAAAATAGGTCTAGGATTTTTTAACCACTTTCCAAATTAAGTAGCAAAACACAAGAATAGATC
Source organism: Meloidogyne enterolobii (assembly GCA_963681835.1). Taxonomy (NCBI): domain Eukaryota; kingdom Metazoa; phylum Nematoda; class Chromadorea; order Rhabditida; family Meloidogynidae; genus Meloidogyne; species Meloidogyne enterolobii. The sequence continues at coordinate 342,338 of CAVMJV010000082.1, read as the reverse complement.
CTAAAGCTGTCAACATTTATTATTTCATTTTATTCCATTACACAATTTACATTGAAAAGTTCCGTCATATGTCCCGGAAACCGATTTGAACAAACGGTATGTCATTCGAAAGAGCCCGCTGAACTGAGCCGAACAATACAAAAATCAGCTTCGGGACTCAACCTTAGGGCGAGATATAGAGGGACAAAGCTGATTTTGGGGTAAAAAATTCGAATAAAAATAATATCTCATTTTAAAGAGTTTTTCTATTCTAACAAATAAGCTCACACAATAAATTACATAAACATTGTTACATAACTGAGGGCCAATAAATATTCTAAACGAAAATCAAAGTTACGTGTTAATAACCGGTAACAGTCCATTACCGACAACCATAATCAAGAATTTTTTAAAATTTTAATTATTTACAGCATCGATTTATATTTTTAAAATTTGTAGTTTGTTAATTTTAATATTTTTTGTAGTTTGTAAATTGAATTTATAAAGGGCATTTATTTCAAAAGTGCATAGGGTACATTTTAGTTCAAAAATGGATTATTTATTTAATTTTTTATCAATTTTTAAAAAAATCATACATATAAATGCCTAATGAAATTAAAGACTGTCAGTGTAGTAGCGCCCTCGCTTTGTCTTAAATTAACGAGGTAATATTATAAACGAGAGGGTAATTTTTAAGAGGGGTAAAGAGAATTTTTAATGGCGTTTAAATGGATGTATGGGGGACTTTAAGGGAGGTAAGTCGGATTTTCTAAAGAGCTTTTCACTCATGGCAAATTTAAATTTTTTATTTCTTAATTTTTTAATAGAGGGGAAACAAGTTTTTGTACCCGCAGCGTGTTGTCAACAAACCCCGCCTTAGCCAGAACTTGTTTTTAAACTCGATGAAAATAGCTAGAGGCATTCATTTCGGGCATTTTTTAGATTTTTTAAATTGTTTTAATAATAATTACTCTGAAATTTTAATAAGGGTTTAAAAAACCAGAAGCATATCCGTATCCATATCCGTATCATGGTCATATATATCCGTATCCTAGTCATGGATACGGATATGCAAACAGGATAATACCAAAATGCCTTCGGATATCCGCCTGTATCCGTCTGTATCCGCCGTAAATATCCGGATACGGATACTGTTGTGTCCGCACTTGCAGAAAGAACATAAATGAAAATAAATAACCCAGCAATGGGTTGGATGGTGGCACAGTCGGTTGTGCTTCGGTTTGGGCTCATTCCATGATGGTTCAATTCCATCTACCATCCACAATTTTTCCACAGCATGAACATCGGACATTATAATGGCGCAGTCGCACAGGCCGGGCATAGCCCGAGGAAATTTAAGCGAACCTTCAAATGCTGTGATGATCTGAAATTCTGTCACTGTGGAGAGAAAAAGGAGAAGACCCTGTGAGAAATTAAGAAAAAAAAATGCCTGAGTTGTGATAGGCTAGCCGGTGGTGTGAAGGCTAATATATAAATAAAATGCGTAAGGCGCATGAAGCGCAGCATATGCCACAAAATGGGTTTCTGTGTGTTCTCTCCAAAAATCGAAACAGTTGATAGTTATAGAAGACAAGCAACAAGCGAGGACGCTTGATTTCGCAAGGCGGAAGGAGTGTTGTGTCCGCACTTGCAGAAAGAACATAAATGAAAATAAATAACCCAGCAATGGGTTGGATGGTGGCACAGACGGTTGTGCTTCGGTCTGGGCTCATTCCATGATGGTTCAATTCCATCTCCCATCCACAATTTTTCCACAGCATGAACATACTATCGTATGTTATAGATACCAAAATCAGTATCAGTGACCATGTCTGATCTAAATACTTTTTTTATAAATTTTTTAGTTGAAATGTTAATTTTAATATTTCTTCTTATTTTTGGCAATTTTCAAGAAGGTAATATTTTAAAATCACAGAAATCTCTTCCTTAATTAATAAAAATTAAAGAAAAAATTTTTCCTTTAATTATTGTTTCTAGGCTTTTCCGAGACGGAAATCAACGGAAATGATGTTTTGAAAATGGCAAAATGCTACATGGATGCATTTTACCAAAAGCCGCCTTCAATTCCTCGTAAACTAAAAATATAAAAATGAAATAGGTATATTCTAAATTTAGGCAATGATATTGTTGTAATGGAAGAAACTTTAAATCCACATTTGGCTTTTTCTGAAGGGATCAATGACTGCTTGAAGGGCATCAAAGATATTGTAAATCCTATAATCCTATAACGCGCCGGTGCCATACCTAGAATATTGATCCATAGACCTAGATCCATTGATTTTGGAATTTTGCTCGATGATAGCGTGATATTAAAACTTAGTTTTTTTTTGTATTTTCTATTGGATATACAAAATAAACTTCGATTAGTTTATTTTGGTGCAGTGTTACCTTTAATGCCTCTAATGCCAAAAAAGTGCCTTTATAATTTTGTGGAGCAGTTTAAAAATTTTTACAAAAATTCCACTTTAAATTTAACTTATTGCAAATTTCTTTAAAATTAAAGCAAAAACTGCAAAAAAGTTTGTTTGGGAACTCAGGTCTAGAAGAATGGCGTCAAACTAAAATTCACCAATTGAAAAAGGAATACAGCACAAACATTCTGAAATATGCTCCTCTTCCAAACAAAGAAACCACGATGAGAGAATGGCTTAAAAGCATGGAATTCGGGGAGAAGAAAGAAATTTTGTTAAAGTGGCAAAATTATAATTCAGAAAAAATGAAAGAGACATTTTTAAAGGAATTCGATAAAAAGAGACTGAATATTAAGGAGTTTAAAAAATGGCGTAAACTAACGACAAAAAACATTGGAAAATTTCAAGATATTTTCATTAAAGATATTGACTATAAATATGATAAGTGGCGCACTAAACTCGGCCCTTTTTCTTTGCCGCTAAGGTCCGCTTATTTGAAAGTCGCTAATGATTTGATTCAAAAATTGGTTAATGAGGTATTTTTGTGTATTTATTTCTCAAAATGTTTGAGATAAACCATACAAATTTTAATTAGAAATTGAGAAAAATTTCAAAATTTTGCCCATATCCGGCATGAAATTATTTTTAAGATATCAGACGAAGCATTGAAAACAATTTTGATTGGAATGTTACAACGAGTAGAAATAGAAATACAAACAAACATTCCGATTATTATGTATTCATTTTTAAGTAAATACTTTGATCATAATAGCTTTAACAAAATGATTAAAAAATTAGAAGCTGAACTGGAAAAAGTTAAAGTCAAAGCTGAAATTGGTAACAGTTTTGCCGTTTTATTTTTTTATCAAATAATTATTAATGGTTTATCTGCCTTAAGATACATATATTTTTGACTGTACCTAACATCTAACACCAAGAAATTCGAAATAAAATTTCGTTTCTGAGCAAAACGAAACTCAAGTAAAAGAGCAAATCTTGCCTAAAAAGACTTGCCTTGCCTAAGATTTGGAGATTTCGGGAATCGGTAATACCGACCCAAAAATTTCGGGAATTCTCTATTTTCGCGAAACGATTCGGCTAGCCCTGTTACTGCCAAAATATGAATTAAATATAAATTTTATTCAGGTGATGATTATCAAAATGATATTCCAAAGTTTCCACCAGTTAAGAGAGTTATCTGGTTTGTCCGCCATGGAGAAAGGCTTGATAATGATAAAAATGAAAAAAAGAAAGCACGCGAAAGTATAGAACAATGCTACTATAGTGAAGATTGTAATAGAAAATTTAAACTTGACAATTCCCCTTTGAACAAGACAGGGGAAAAAAGAGCTGAAATATTGAATAAAGTGTAAGATTTATTTTCTGGGTTGTTAAGGAAGTCGTACATAGTCGGACATAACTATTAGATTTTTCGACTGAAAGATATTTAAATTTTAGCTTTGACAATATTAACATTCAACACATTTTTGCTTCTCCGTATGAACGAACATTGCAAACAGCTTTACTTCTTTTAGGGGAAAGCCATAAAAATTTTGATTCAAAAGGGAATTTAGAGAATGAATTGAAAGTAAAGGTAGAGCCAGGGTTTATAGAGAATATGATTGATTGTGTCAACAAACCTATTGGTTATGAGGATATTTTGGAATTGGCAAAGCATCATTCTCGCTTAGATATTGGATATGTTCCTATTTTAAATAGAGATAAATTGGCACAGGTTTACAAAGAGGTAAATAATCAGTATGGATAGGATTTATGTGAATTTCAATTTTTCCTTGCCTCTCTGGGTTCTAAAATTAAAAAGTAATTTTAGTACAAGGAGGGGTTTATTAAACTATCAAAGTCCATTGAAAACCGAAAACGGATTTTTTTCAAAAGTTCGAATGTTGATTAATCTGTAAGTCCTGCTAATGCCATTTTTCGCGACGTGTCCTGAAAATTCAATACAGGGACCTGCCCGTGCCGCACTCTACTATCCATCCCATTTTCCAAACACTTAGATTTTTAGTTGATATAAATCCTAATTTTAGTAATTATATAAATTTTAATTAATTAAGGAGGAAAGCCTCGAATCCGATATTGGTTGCGTCAATCGCGTTGAACATGTGTTAAATGAACTTCTCTATAATGATGAAAAGCAGTGCTTAACAACCCCATTCTTCAACAAAAGTTTGGTGGACCAAATTAAAAATGGGAACTATCATAGTGAATGGATACAACCAGGAGAGGAATCCGCTGGTATGATAAAGTTACTACAAAATTCAAATAAGGGTAGTAATTATGGGGAGGAGTGTTAGAAATAAAATTGGCCCCACAAAATCGTGGCAGTCTCGAGTTCAACAAAGGTGGCTTAATCACAAAAATTATGTCCAAAAGGTACTGATTCCTCTAAAAATGTCTACTTTTCGAGTTCTGGTCCCAATTCAGAATGACTGAAACAGCCTTATTCTAAATCAGTTACTACGAAAATTATCAAAAACCTTTTTATCAGTTAATAATTAAATATTTTCCAGAACAAATTGTAATAGTTACGCATGGAATGTTGCTTAATGCCGTTCATAATCACATTGCAGGGATGTTTACATATGCTCCTCAGGTCTGTTAATATACCTACATATATTAGACTCATAATATTATTTTAGACTTCGATCGTTAAAACTGTTGAATTGGATCCATCAAGGTAATGATATCCTTTTATTAAAATCCATATATTATATTTAAAAAAATATTTTTTAGTGAGTATGCAAGTGGTCAACAAGGAACCACAAGTTTTTCAATCGGAAACGACTATTTTAAAAACCTTCGATTAGTTTATTTTGGTGCTGTTACACCGTTATTAAAAGAAGGAGAGAAATTGGAAGATTTGTTTAATCATTGAGAAGCATCCGTGAGCTGGAACAGCAAACGATTGAGTGTCACTGTATAAAATCTAACCTTATTTAAAAATCCTTAGTCTTTTGAGCTCTTTCGATTCATAAATTTTATCCAAAAATTCAAGAATTGAGAATGAAAAAAATGGAAATGAACTCGAAAACATCGAAAGAGCTTAGTTAGTTTATTTTAAATTATTTTTTTATCTAACACCAGGACAAGAAATTTTGCAAAAATAGGGATGAAGCCTTGATGTACCCTAGACAAGTCTTGTAACTAAGATAAGAGCAAGTCTTCTAATTAAGTATTCACCCGGACAAAAAATCTGAAAAAATGCAGGCATATTTGTCAATAATATGAGGAAATTAAAAAAACTAAGCCCATATCTCATTTCAATGTCGAATCTTCCTAAAAATATTGACCTATGACATTGAATTCAATCCTTAAGTTAACTAAAAAATCGTGAAAATGTATCAGGAGAAAGTAAAAAACATATGAAATTTTTTCTTGCACTAGAAATTTTCTATTTATTTATAAAATTTTTACAGTAAGAAAATTTTTGCCATTTTTTGAGCTCCAGTAAAATTTCTGTTCTGTCGGTCACTAACCCGAGTAAAAACAACATTATTCTTTTAAAGCATGAAATTATTCTTATTTTAAATTTATTTTTTAACTTTTATTTTAAACACATTTTATATTTAAAACAGTAGTTTAGTATAAATCTTAAAAAAAGATTTTTTTAAAATAGTACATTCGTTTCTATTATATTATTTATTTCTTTTGGTACCTTTGACTCTCTATGAAAGGAATGCTCGGATTCCCTTACTTTCTGAGACCATCTCTATTGGTCAATTTTCCTTACTATTTAATGTTGAGGTGGATTTTGAGTAATATCGGTTAATTTCAAGGGGTCATATGTAGGTAATATCGAGGGATTTGGGTGTGATATCGAGGGATTGAGTGGTGTAACGTAGATATCAGGGATTGGATATCTGGGTATTTGGCCTTCCAAAACTTAGCTTTTATAACATGACCTTCCGTAATTCACAAAAATTTTTGCCTGCGGCGCTATAAAGGAATGTAGAATAGAAAAAAGGAACGAAGAATTGATATCTAGGGATCTGGTAGGATTAAGGATACTCGAAGAAATTCGGTGATCAAATGGAATATGTAATTGATGGGATTCATTCATTGGCCACCCAAGGGTCGATTCATTCATTGGCCACCCAAGAGTCTTAGTCGGCCGCTAAACTTTTGGGTCCCATTCTGGGCATTTTTGCTAACAATTTAATTAAATATTAGGGCTAATTGGAAAGTTTAAAACGGAATAAAAAGATATTGAATTAAAGTACTTGCGAGGTTAATTTAAGCTCAAAGAGGTCTTCGTTTTGTTAAAATTTCGGAGTTTGCGAATCTGGAGTCAGAGGGATTTGACACAGCTAAAGAGGATTTTGAAGCAAAAACACCACGGGAGGCACGTATAAAAGGTATCAACAATGAAAAGCGGAAATGGCAATTGAACTCGAGGGGATCAAGGCAAAAATGAGGAGTTGAGGACATGAACACGGAGAGAGGAGCAACAGGACACCTTATCATAGCTTATTCAACGGGACGGAAGACATTTTACCCTATTTGAACAAATTCAATATGGTAGCCACTGCCTACGGCTGCCAACCCCCTAGATTTTGCCAAATCCTTTCGATATATTTACGGGGGCATGCTTGAGGAGGAAAAGACATCCTGGAGGGCCTTGACGGATGGATTAGCTGAACGGCTAAAAAAGGTCTCAACTCGGGAGATGGCAAGGTCAAAAATGATGGAGAGATATCAGAAGCAGGGAGAGTCAATCGAAGAGTTTGCACAGTCCCTTAGGAGCCTGGCGGAGCGCGCATATCCAACTCACTGGAGGTGGACCTCTCTTGACTGACGCTTTCCAGTCACTCGGGACTGGAAATTTAGGGACAGCTGTGCCGCTATAGATTTTGAGCGGGGTACGGGGTAGATTTCGACCCGAAATACGAGAAAAAGTGATCTTTATGGAGGACCCCGGGACCTTGGCGGAGGCGATATCACATGCTCGACGGGTAGAATAGTTGAATGGCGCTATTAAGGAAGACGTTTGAAGGAGAACTAAGGAAATAGAAGTTAAGGCGACACTGGCTGAAGTCAATGAAATTAGGGCAAATAGAAAACAGGAAAATTGGAAGGGAAGAGAAGGAAATAATTATCAGAGTCAAAACCAAAATTTTCGCTAATACTCAAGTAGAGGAAATCAATGGGGACAGAGAGGTAATACAGAATGGAATCGAGTAGCACAAAACCGTTGGCAATCCGGAAGCAGTCTTACCGGGACAATGAAAATTCCAGAAATAATTACCAAAGAGGATGAGGATGGAATAGAAACCCAAATATGATTGACGTACCGAGTTTTCGAGGACGAGAGAAGAACTGGGAATTACCATAGACATATCGAGGCCCCCCCCCCCGCTGTGGAATTATTATTAAATTATTATTTTCTCCGCCCCAATTTTACTAAATAAAAGGGAAGAGGACTAGGACAAACTCTTAGTTTTTAGTCTTGATTTGGCCAGGTCCTCTCCCCGACCGGCTCATTTTTTTATATTTTATTTATATTAATAAACTTTTAAAGGAAGAGATTTCTCTTTTTTAATTAATTCGGCGGACGCGCTCCGTTGATCGGGTTCGCCCAATCAACGGAGCCCAACGTCCGGCCACGCACAAATATTTATTAGTTTTTAAATCAAATCTATATTTAAAAAATTTAATAAATGCCTTTCTAAATTATAGAATTGTGTGTTTGTAATTACTTCCGATTTTATACAGAATCATTTTTCGAAACATGAGACTTTTCTCGAACTTATTTTCGCATTATTATCCCCATTGCTTCTGCAATTCTTTAAAGTGGACAGTGGCTTGATCAATTAATTTTGTGGCATTGTTAGTTGTTCTTTTTTGATTGTTTCTTATGAACTTGATGAAACGAATGTAGACAACCAGCGTTACAGCAGCATAGAGATATACCAACTTAGAAAAATATTTGAATTTTTAAGAAACATAGAAGTATTAAAAGATTTTTTAAATAATTTTTTACATAAAAATATGAAAAAATTGGACACAAAAATATTAAAAAAGCCAAAGAAAATTTTTAAACCCTAGAAAAACATTTTTCTGACCAAGGTTTTTCTAATCTTTTAGCAGATTTTTAGTGGAGCTTTGCTTAATATTTGTCTTTTGTAAGAGTGATTCACCTAGCAGCATTTAAAACGCTTAGGCGGGGGTTAAAAGATCTAAAAAGGAAAAAGAGAAAGCACTAGTCGATGCCCCGGTAGCTCAGAGGTAGGGCTCCTATATGCGGTGAGCGAAAGTGACTGCAACAACTAGCAGGTGGTCGCAGTCCGGTGGCTAAACTTTTGCATACTTTCTCTTTTTTTATTAATAATTCCTTATCCAACTTGATTTAATTTACTTATGATCTAGTATATCCAAAACAAAAAATCCCATAACTCGAAAATTTTCAATTTAGATACAAATTCCAGCTTTCCTGAGATTTTTCTGTGCCCTTAGAAATTTAATTAATTTAAAGTATATACCAAGTTTATAATATTGTAGTAAAATACATAGGTTGCTATTGACAATTCTACTTTATATGAGCGAAGGAACACAACGAGTGCATTATATAAAAGGTAAATTGTTGCATAAGCAATATCCATTGGAAGGATTAAACGCATTGAAAGTATGTTCTCGTTAAGTTGAAAACTCGTGCTTAGGCTATAGTCGCTCACACATGACCTATAAATTTGGTCTCGCTATATTCACGCTACTCAGATAGTGACGTGAATATAACGACATGTCGTTTGAATTTTCAACCCTCTTCTAGGGTGTCGTTATATTAGAGACTGTCGTTATAATAGAGACTGTCTTTATATCAGAATAAATACGGTAATTAAGAAACCGGGAAAGCAACCAAAATTAGACCAAGTGTCATTGGCTTAGTTACTATTTGTCTCCATTTTTAACGAAAAATTTTTACCCAAGGAAAACCTTAATAAAATTTTTAGGAATCAGTTTACCTTAACACTTGAATTCGTCTATTTGTTACAGTAATTCTCCAATCAAAAAATGCTGTCAATATTACCATTAGTGTCGTCAAAATGTTAACATAAATTATTAGATTAGCTGTATTTTTGTTTACCAAATATAACGCTCCCAAAATTTCCATTGTAGGATCGGCAAAAGCCATAAGTATTATATAAGTCATATAGCTGATTGAAATTACCCACTTAAAATTAAATAATATGATTTGTTATTTTGATTTGTTAAAATACGGCCCAGAAGACTCTAACGTTAAACATTTGGACGGCCATAACTCGGCCCAAGGTCATCTTGCAAGAAAACTAATATCACTTCGCAATAGGAATGCAGAGGTCCTCTATCGAATGGTACCAAAAATATATCAAATTCGTGATGACAGTAAAAGATGGTTCCTTGTGAGAGATAAACTCATTATCTCCCCTTGTGTAATTTTACTTGTTAATTAATATCAGGTTTTGAAGAAAAAATTGGAGAATTTTTTATATAACAGATGCAATTTGCATCTGTTATATACTTGAGAAAAAAGCACTTGAGAAAAAAGCAAAAAATCGAAAATTTTTATGTTTTTTTGTAGTCCAAGACATCTAGTTTTAAATTTTAAGCGTTTGTGCGATGATTTTTGAATCTTAGAAGGCTTTGAAGCCATAAATCCTCCAATATACTCCATTTTCTGCGCCGCAGGCAAAATTTTTGAGCATTTTGGAGTGCATGGAGCAATATTTCCTCCAAGATGGGTCGGTTTCCAAGATGCGACGGGATTTTTCCATCCGTTTTTCATTCTCTTCAACGGAACGTTATAAATTTTTATACATTTTTTTACACAGTTTTATCTCCGGATATCCCTCTTAATCTCTATTCCCTTTTCTGCGCCGCAGGCGAAAATTTTGAAAATTTCGGAAGGCCGTAGGCGAAAAAAAATCACTTTTTAGTGTTCAAAGTAAAATATTTTAAGAATTTTAGAGGGTCAAAATCTCATAATTACTCCATGTAAAAATAGAATAATTTTTAAAACAAAATTAAAATTATTAAATAAGTTACATATTTATGAAAAAAAACATTAAAATTCCTTTTTATCGAATAGGAATCGAACCCAATATTAAATCATTAGAGACTTTGGTGCAGGCACGCACCTTCACCACTCGGCCACCCGCTCATATAATGGATAATGAAAGGAATTAAATATATTTCTTTAATATTCCTATTAAACCAAGTACGAGAAGTACGAGCTCGTACTTAGGCCTCGTACCTCGTACTTTTCACTTTTTTTGGCCTCGTACTCGTACTCGTACTTCGTACCTGCCCAAATTTTTTGCTCGTACTCGTACTTCGTACCAGGTACGAGTACGAGTACGAGGTACGAGTACGAATTTTGGTACGAGCTTCGAAGCACTGGATGCAAAACTGTTCGTTTATTTTGTAAATCACAAACTCACACTAATAATTATCATAATAACTGTCAATTTTCTTCCAGCATTTTCATATTTGTTCAAAAACAAGGTTGCTCTCAAACGTTCTAGCATAATACAAAAATGTAGTGAAGGATAACATATCGTTTGCAAATAGAAAGATCCGACTAATATTGAGTCAAGCCATAGAGGAGTTAATAATTCGCGTGGATCTTTGTAGTAAAGAAGAATGATCTTAAAACAAAAATGTAGCGAGGTCCCAGAAGTTGGGGAATTATATGTATAATTAGATAATTAATTCTAAAGACTTACAAAATAACGTAAATTAGTGGCAAATTGTGTTACCGCGTGGATGAAATAAACAATGACGATATTAACAAATAACAACTAAAAATTATTTTTTAAAATTTAATTTTTAAAATAATTTTTTTGAGTTAATTACAAATCTATAGTCCAGATTAATAGCACAACTAGTTGCAAACTAAGTTCTGTAAATAATTTTATGGGCATCCCTGGGGTTCCAACCTTTCATATTTTTAGGAGCTTGAACAATGTTCATCGCTAATTTCTTAATGATACTCATAGTTGGATAACTTATAAGATTTATGTATTATATACATAGAATTGTATCTTAAATGAAGGATATAGCTCGGGTATCTTCCCATTCATGGGACAAACAAATTTAAAAATATTTGATCTAATCTAGCAATATCTTATAGTGAGTCAGTCTAATTAACATACCAAAAGATTTGTATGAATAGCAACACGCTTTTTCAAATATTGTCGTATTAGTTCGAAAATCAACAACAAAATTGTAAATAATAGAACGATAGAAACACGTAAGACAATTACATAAACGGGGCTTAGAAGGCTCTGCTCTAGGTCTATAGCAAGCAATGTTAAATTTATTTGAGTTGTTGAATTAATTGAAGTCATATTTTCTAAAATTTATATTTAATTATAAAGCTCATAAAGCTTATCGTTTAAATCTTGACAAACTATTTCAAATGAAATCTATAATAAACTGATTTGACAATAAGCTAACTCGATTTTCAAAGAAAGCAAAATTCCAATCTGCTGGACAAATTTACTTCAGAACAAACTCCCACTGCGGGAACTTAGATGAAATGTGTTATACGTGAAAGCAATTTCCTTTAGAATAAGCCCCGTGGCTTATTTTTTGATCGACCTCAAGAGGTGGATTATTTTGGAGGCGGGGCATTTTGGATGGGGGTGGACTTATTTTGGATGGGGGGCTTATTTTGGATGGAGGGTAAGGATTATTTTGGAGGGGGACTTACTTTGAAGGGGGGGGGGGGGGGAAGGCTTATTTTGGATGAGGGGAAAGGACTTATTTTAGAGGGAGCCTTTTTTAGAGGAAATACAGTAGGCATAATACACAAAAAAAAGTATTATATATCCGTTGATAATCCGAGGTATACCAAAGATCACAAGAAAAAGAATAACGTTTATCCACATTAGATAATTGAAATTAAGCTTAACGCTTTAAAAACGCTATTAAAAAATAAAAAGTCAACGAAAAAGAAAAAATTAATTAAAATAATTTTTTATTAAACGCAAGCTTAAACAATTTTTTCTTTAACATTAAAAAAATAATAACAAAATGTATTTTAGCGTGAGTTGTCTTAGAAAAAGAAGCTTAAACGAAAGAATATAGTACTTTTTATTAATTATTAGGTACAAAAATTATTTTTTAATATTGAAACATAAGTTTTCAAAAATTGACTGATTTTGATGTTTGAGGATTGAAAAAAGAAAATTTTCTAATATATTTTTCAGTTAAATCAAAATTATTAATATTTCAATATCACATGAAAATGAAAAAAAAAATTAGAAATTATTTTTAAATTAGCTTCATTATAATTAGGGTTTGACCCCGACCCCGTACCCCGACCCCGTTCCCGAACGATTTTTTCACGATTCTCCCCGACCCGAACCCCGCCCCGAAAAAAAGTGAAAACCCCGTACCCCGACCCGAAAAGTTTCGGGGTTATCGGGGTTTTACATACCCAAAAAATGCCATTTTTGGGAGAATTTTAAGAAAAAAATTAAAAAAAATTTCCTTCCAATTTACTTTGCCCTTATTATTTTTGAAAGAAATATGAAAGAAATATCAAAATTCGTTTTCCTGCTCTGTTAAGTGACTTTTGGTTGAGTGGCTTAGATGTTTTATCTAAAAAACGAAGACATCCGGCTTTTTGACCTAAAAAATTTTTAAACTTTTCGCCTGCTGAGCTGGAAATGTAAGAAATCTGTCTTCTTGGCCTTCCAAGTTTCTCAAAATTTTTGCCTGCGGCGCAAAAAAAACGAAAAAATCGGGCTTCTTGGCCTTAAAAATTCTCAAAATTTCGCCTGCGGCGCAGAAAAGAAAGAGATACCCTGATATCCTACAAATCCCTAATAACTCGATAACCCTTCAAATCAATGATATCCCTTGAACTACCCTTAGTCCCTACAAATCTTCTTATATCCCTGATATCCGCTTTAATCCCTCCAAATCCTCCTTATTCACCTCTAGATTTAATTAATCGCTCCAATTTCTCTTATTTCCATTTAATTCCACCTTATTCTCATTAATTTCTGAATAAATTGCCGAAAATATATCGAAAATGCTTATTTTTAGAGCATTTTTCCATTAAAAAATTTTTCCACTAAACCCCCGTACCCCGACCCGAACCCCGACCATATTTTGCTCCCCCGACCCGAACCCCGCCCCGAAACAATTCGAAAACCCCGTACCCCGACATACCCGCCCCCGAGCGTTCGGGGTCAAACCCTAATTATAATTCAGAATTTATGTAAAAAAGGCGCAGAAGAACCACAGACAGAATATTCACAGACAAAAGACTCACAAGGAAAAATTTTTACTAAAAGTTTAGAAGAACAAGATTTGGCTAAATTACGATACAAAAACCAAACAGCATCGCATGGGTATCAGGAGACGTATGCGTAAAACACCGCGCTTCGCGCAGGATTCTTCACTGGGTTGTGGGTTATGCACTAGTAACATAGACCTACATATTCCTATTATCGCTGCTGTGGGCATGCCTGGCATCCTTCGCAACAGCAAAGTCACCACAAAAGGGACCAAAGGAAACGAACCAATATGAAAGCACAATAGAATAAAAATAAGAAAAAAATGGTTTTGGATCTTTTGTCTGTGGGTTTTCTGCGTCAAACGCTAAAAAATAATTTATTTAATAATAAAAAATAAAAAAAAATTTTTTTTCTCATCTTTTTTCTGAACTAGAATGTCTCTCCAATAATTTTTATTTCATTATCTGACCCATTAATTTTAATTGCATTACTACCAGGAATATCTTCAACGTGCAACTAAAGAGTTTTACAAATGAGAGAATTTTCCTAAAGGTAGTTCCTACCAGACATGGGCGAAACGTTTCGTTTCGTTTCGTTGTTTCGTTAGTTTCGTTATGTTTTTTCCTGTTTCGTCTCGTTTCGTGACGAAACACTTTTTAATTTGTTTCGTTTCGTTTTGTTAACGAAACACCTGTGTTTCGTTAACGAAACATTACCGATTTTTTAAGCCAAAATATACCCCAAAAACTAAAAAAATTTCCCCTTTGGTGATAAAAATTCAAAAAATTTTCGCCTGCGGCGCTGAAAAAGGAAGAAATCTGGCTTCTTGGCCTTCAAACTTTTCAAAATTTTCGCCTGCGGCGCGAAAAATGGAAGAAATCTGGCTTCATAGCCTTCAAACTTCTCAAAATTTTCGCCTGCGGCGCAGAAAATGGAAGAAATCTGGCTTAAGGACCTATTTTCGCCTGCGGCGATGAGAAAGGACCCCCCCTTGTAAACCTACTCACTGATGACCTATTGACCCTGAAGGCTTACAAACTTTTGATCAACACCATTTTTTGCTTTTATCTCTCTACAAATTTAATCAGTCGATCTGTGGGATTAACGGAGCTAATGAGGGGTACAGAGTTGACCCTCTTTTTAATTATCTTTAGAGCCCGTACTGGGAGTATCCGCATATTAATCTTTTTGCATATTTTGGAGGGAAGGACCTTGGCTTAATAATCAAATACTCATTCGGTAATGCGACAATTTCGACCAATCCCGATCCTGTGTCGGGATCGGTATCACAATTCCAAAATCCAGATCCCGGTTTTTATATAAATCCCGATAGCGCTGAACTCTAGATTTAGGTGAGATTAAGAGAAAAATTGGCTAATGTGACCACAATTTATGGTCGACATAATTTTGCGATCACTTATATGTCATAATTGGCCAATTAACATGCTTAAAATTGTGTAGTTAATAAAATAATCCAGATTTTTGAGATTTTTTTCGAAATTAAAATGTTTCGTTTTGTTTCGTTTCGTTTCGTTAAATTTTGACTGTTTCGTTTCGTTTTGTTAACGAAACGATTTTTAAAAATTTTTGTTTCGTTTCGTTTCGTCCGAAAAAAATTTGGAGTTTCGCCCAGGTCTGGTTCCTACGGAACTTATTTACTTTAACTACACACCCCATTTATTCGCAAGAAGGACATCAATCAAACTTAAATACGTTCAGAAAGGTCAGTTTTTTTCTTCCCCAATTTAACTCAATTTTCCCCGTGGCATGTTCATAACAAAGAAAAGATTATTTTTTCTTTCCAATGAAACCAAAAACGAAGTTAACAATTGAATCAATTCAAAGAAAATAAGCACAGCCGGAGAAGTTGTAACTTATAAAAAAGACAATAATAAAAGAACATGGTACCAAAAAAGTACATGGTCCTGGCTAACCATGTGGTAATAACTGAAATGGCAAAAAATTGATTCAAATGTTAATTTCGTTTTTGGTTACATTGGAAAAAATCTTTTCTTTGTTAATTTCTCTTATTGACATGCCACAGGGAAAATTGAGTTAAATTGGGGAAGAAAAAGGCTGACCTTTCTGAACGTATTTAAGTTTGATTGATGTCCTTCTTGCGAATAAATGGGGTGTGTAGTTAAAGTAAATAAGTTCCGTTCCTACGGCCTTATTATAGTATTGTACTCATACACTTATCTGTCTGTTTATAGAAAAAAATTCTGCCACAAGACTCTTTTGAGAAATGATTAACTCAGTAACTTCATAGAAAAGACGGTCACTAAGCGAATTAGCCAGAAAGTCAAATTTTCCTATGCATTTTATAAAATCTCACCTCAACTGTATTTATTGTGCCATTTATACCCGTAATATTTCCTGTTGGTTTTAATTTTTTTAAATCTTCAGAAAATTTATATTCGATTTTTGTTGGGTTAACGTTAATATGTTCGCCCTTTATGTCGATTTTAACTGATTTTGCTATAATTTTTTTATGATCTTTCTTGACATTTTCAATCTGAATATTATTTCCGTATATTTTAAGCCTGTTTGCAGCTCCTTTTATTTCTAAATAGTTAGTTTCGTAAACTTCATTTTTATTTTGCACACGAATTTTGTTTGAGAAAACAACAATTTTCAAATCGTTGATAATCAACTTTATACCTCCTATATGACTTCCTTTCGAACTTCCATTAGACGTTGAATTAGTAAATCCTGACGATGACCCTCCAAAGAAATTTGGAAAAAATCTTGAATCAAAATTAAAACTGAAGGTTGAAGATTTTCCTTTTGACGACGATCCTTAAATTTTATTTAAATATTATTTTGAATTTATGAACATCCTAAAATCTAATAGATAAACCTAGACAATATATGTACATATTACAGCATATTTAATCCTGTTAGATAAGAATTTCTGGTTAATTATTAAAGCTCTTTTGGAGCTTTAATACGTTTACACTCAGAAAAAGCTAGAAAATTTTCAGTAATAAATCCTGTAGTTAAAAAATAAATAAAAATATTTTCAATTAATTTGTCCACCTTTTAATCATGTGACAAAAAGGTATAATATGTAATATGAAATACCGAAATCTGTATGTGCTTTCTTTCTTTTTGGCGAAGATCCAGCAAAGGTCGGATATGATCCTTCAGACGATGTGGATGATTCTCCAGACGTAGTAGATGATCCACTAGACGATGGAGAGGATTCTCCAGACGTGGTAGGTGATCCACTAGACGATGGAGAGGATTCTTCAGATGTAGTAGGTGATCCAGAAGATTTGTTTAATTTTTTATCATACTCCATCCTATTTTTCTCATCGCAAAGAATTCTACAAGCCTCATTTATTTTCTTGGAATATTCCAAAGCGACTGGATTATCTTTATTTTTGTCTGGATGATATCTTAACATTAATCTTTTGTATGCAGTTTTGATATCTCTGGTAGATGCATCTTTAGAGACTTTTAATATTTCGTAGTAGTTAGGTATAGACTCAATAATTACAACGAAAATTAGCAAGCAAAAGAAATTAATAGAATAATGCATCTGCAAAAAGCTGTCATTAGAAAAATATTATTAAACTAAATAATAGTAGCTTAAGAAAATCTGTAGCTTTGTCTGTATCGGATGTTGTCACTTAGGCAATATTTTATTTATTTAAAAGGGCAAAATTAAAAATTATTTTTATGGCGGCAAAGCTTGCTTAGGCAAAGCAATGCACTTATATTCATAGACTTTAAATGAAGAAATTCAAAGAAAACCGCCATAAAATTAGATTTTAAAATTATAATACAAAGTCAATAAATATTAAAGAAAGTCCCGCTTATTTCATAATAGGCATGAGACTACTGCAACATGCGTTTGGAAGCTTGTGTACAGAAGCAAGCTTCGTTTGCTTCTGTTTGATGGCTGGATTTGAATTGATGTGGCTGGGTTTGAATTCAGGAATGGGAAATGAGATTTTAACATTTTTCCTTTCAAAAATAAAGTTTTTAAACTTTGATTTTAAATTTGTAAATTTATTTTTTTAATATTTTAAAGTTGAAAAAACTTTAAAAATTTTAATTTAGTCAAGAATTTTCCAAAATCGGAGAAAATGGAAGAGTTTTGGCTTCATGACTAGGGTTGTCGGTTTCAATAAATTCTTCACAGGCTTCTGAGCCCGCGAGCGACTTAAAAGCCGCTCGCGGGTTTGATTTCTAACTCAGTTGTCATGTTTCGGCGTTTTTCAAAATTATGATATTTTCGAAAACTTTGTGACCAGTCTAACAGTTACTATGTACTTCAGGAAAAATTACATGATTAGCTTCTAGATTCTGAATACAATGCAAGATACCGCATCCAAATTGGTCGGGATTCCACCGAGTTATGAATTTTTAAGAATCGAAAAAACGCCCATTTTTGCCATTTTTTGTTCATTTATTTGCAAAAATGAGTGTTTTTTCGATATTCAAAAATTCATAACTTGGTAGAGTGTCGACCGATTTGGATGCGGTTTCTTGCATTGTATTCAGAATCTAGAAGAGAATCATGTATAAAATTTACAGGCTTCGAAAAAATTTATTCGGAAATCGAAAAAGTAGTAACTGTTAGCCGGTCAAAAAGTTTTCGAAAATATCATAATTTTGAAAAACGCCGAAACATGTCAACTGAGTGAGAAATTTTTTTTCAACTGAGTGAGAAATTTTTTAACATTAAGAACTGTCAAATCTGATAACGATGAATGGAATTACGTAAAAGTGGCCTTGTTCTTAACAAAATTGCTGCCACTTTATTTGAAATATTTATTCGACCCTTTTTTCTCTTTGTTTGTATTAGCGAATTTCACAACAGAAGGTAATTTATACATGCTTGAGTTGTTTTCAAGCATGTTACAAATTACTAATATAAATATCATTAAGAGACATTGTACTCATTAAATTTTTTTAATTATTACATTTCAAATAAATTTTAACGGATTTAATTTGTACTTTTGTAAATCAAAAATGACCAAGTTTAAATTTTTTAATAATTATTGCGCTAATATATTATTTAATTTATTCGCTACATTGCTTCTTAAAAGGAATACTTAACTTTAAATTTTTAAAATAATTTCCTTATTTTAAAATTACTTTATACTTGAATAATGTATCATTTTTTAACTAAAGCAATATAGGCTAAGTAAGAAATTTTCATATTTTATTGAATTAAGAATTATCATCTCCGAGGGTTTGACTGAAATTTGCTAAAGGCTCTAGCACATGAATGACAATGTAGACGAGGAGGGGGTGTTCTGAAATAGACGTTTGAAATCAGTGACCAGACTGGCTCCAACTAGTCTATTGGAAAATGAATTTTTTCGGTACCGGTATTGCGGAAATACCACTAAACACTAAATAGACACATGCAACATTTGCTTTTATGATAGTATATAACTTCACAACACGACAAGAATAGAGTCGAATTTCGATTTTTGAATATTGGGGTTCAACTACATACACTTTGAAATTAACTTAAGGAATATTTTAAAATGGAAATAATATTATCTTTTTAATAATATTAATTCAATAAATTACAGTTTGACAAGAAAGAAATGGGGCACACATTTTATGCCATAACTTTATTCAAATTAGAGATAATGGGATCAAGCCAAGCTTATATGATAGAGATATATGATATATGATATATGATAGAGATATGATAGATATATGATAGGCTTATATGATATATGATAGAGAAGAGACTTTGGGGCACAAAATCTGTCATTTATATTAGTTTGAGTTGTTCGGTTCATGAAAAAATTTCCCGTCTGAAAAAAATTTTTTGACTTGCGAACTTTTGCCTAAAATTTTTCCGCGCGCATTCAACTCTATTTCCGAGCAAATGGTGGGCACTTAGAATTTTTCGCAAGTCAAAAAATTTTTTTCAGACGGGAAAACTTACTTTTATCTATTATCTTGTTTTCGTTTCAAGGACCGCAAACTTTTATTTTGTCAAGACTTCAACTATAACTCTTTAATCCGTTCCATATCTATCCAGAAATTTAAATTTTTTACTTGCATAATTAAAATTATTTTAAAAAATCTCAATAATTAAGAAACTTTATTCGATTATTTTTAGTAGATTCATTATAATTAATTAAACAGAAGAGAAATATGCTGACACCTAACGACCCGGTAATAACTTTTATTAATTGAATTTAGAAATTATTAATAATACTGAAAAACCTAAGCCTCGAATATTCGAAAGTTTTGTTTTTTTGGTTAGCTTAGAATCCAAAAAATTCATCTGAGGCAGTGAAAGGGGAAACTTAAGAAAAATTCGGTTTGGTTTCAGGGAATCCGCTAAATTTTCGGCCTGGCACCGTTTTATATTTCTACAGATTTCCCAGACCACCATTCAGAAAAACTAAAGAGCTTTTGAATTTTTTATAAAAATCCAGCATGTATTTCAACTAAATTATTTTTTATTTAATAACAGGTCTTCAATTATTACAATACAACAGGAACTTTGTATATTCTCACAGCCAAATATGGCAGTATTGCATTCCTAAGTTTCATAGCGTTTTTATTAAATTCGTTTATGGTCTATACAACATGGAAAAATAAGTTTGTATATTTATTATTTAAATTAACTAATTGGGGAATTCTGTGCTTAAAATGAATATAAAAAATGAAAATTACGGATGTAAAAAATCAAAATTTTAAAATTAGGGGTTAATCAAAAGCTCAGCCAACGTGAATAACAGAAACGAGGCCTTTTAGTGGTTATATCCTGGACTTTTCTCTCATATTAATGATCTCCGTTGTATGTAAATACGACTCGATAATACTGTGATTCCTTTATGGATTTAAAAAAATAAATGTAAGGATCTGTTAGAAAAACTGTTTTTGGAACTACCTATACATTGCGGAAGGGAACACTGGGGAATGCCAGAGATACTTTCTGGTAATATTGTCCTTGTTTGTAGATTTTTTGTTTTGAAGCAACTCTGGGACTAAAATTTTTATCTGAGCATAAAATAAATCTATTTTATTCATAAAAATAAGAAATTTTTTTAGATGTTTCCATTATCGTTGTAATATCTACATTGCATTGAATTCTCTATTTACCTTACCTCTCCACTTTGGAATGAGTGTTAAATTTATTATTCTTCTATCAGGAATTAATTTTATCAGTCTTCTTTCTTGCTATATAATTCAAGTCATTCCTTTGACTTTTACAACATTTGCTACTCAAATTCAATTTTATATTGGATTTGACAGGTTGCTGAGTATTGCTTTTCCTATCTGGTAATTTTAACTTCTTGCAAATGTTTTGGGACCCCTTGAAAAATTATACAATAGATTCATAAACAATGCAAATGCAAAGAAGAGTAGCGTATGAAGATAATGAAGAATGATGAAATAGACATAAGAAGGCATAGCTTATGAAGACACAGTGATAGGGGCCATAGTGTAAATCGGCATGAATTAAAACCGAGGAACCATTTAATTTTTGAAGAAATTATTGTTGAATAACAATTTCATAGAAAATGTTTAAAGCCCGCAATTTTATCCAATAATTTCAGGTATAGATTCAAGGATGCTTATATATCTGTGAGTATAATAGCTATACTTACAACTATCAGGACAAGTCGTACATGCTGGAATTTCTTAAATATGGCAATTCAATTCCCTGAAAGGTATTACATATTGTTTAGAATTTAAGCAGAGTTGCGCACCGATCCGTTCCCGAAACATTTTTTCACATTTATCCTTGAACAACTGGAAAACCCCGTTCCCCGACCCGAAAGAGGTTCGGGTATACACCACATAAAATGCATTTTTTAGAGAAAACCTCAGACCCCTAAGCTCTCAAGGCGAAACCCTAAATTAACGTTTGAACCTATGCTTCTCGAAGAAAAACACATGTCTCTAAAGCATCTCTAAAATAAGCACACTCTGAGAGTAATGAAAATTAGAGACGAGTGCTGTAATTAAAATACGGTAATTAACATACTCTAGATTAATTACCAGACCAACAATGTGTGCTACAGGCGATTTGCTTCAACCAGAAATTAGTCAAGAGACTCTTGCAACTGCAAATATCTATAATTTGTTAACAGTTGCTTGTTATGTAACTATCTGGATATTAATGACTATTAAAAAACAAAACAATTCTAATAGTAAACGTCTAATAAAATCATTGACAGCAATCATCATAATTAATATGGCAGGCTTTGTTAATGTCAGTAGAGAAATTATTAATAATATTAATACAGTTCAGGGTGGCCCTTTACAAAACCTAAAATTTTTTGAGTTCCAGCCAACTTTCTAACTATAAATCCAATACATATGAATTTTATATCATACGAATTTGATGGATCAGTTCTGATCACTATTCAAAAATATTTACAGCATAAATACGAAAACACTAAATAAATGACTTATTGCCTTATAACTTTTTAATGAGTGGTCAGACTTGATCTATCATATTAGAAAAATACAGCTTATCAAGGGCTTTTGAATAATATAAGATTTATTGAACTGAATACAACATGAAAAATTTATAGCCGATCAAGATCAGCTGGCACTCAATTCATGCGTATATACGGGATAAATATTAATTTTTATCTTATAATAAGATAACTGATACTGAGTGTGTCATTAACCGGGCCCGATTGTACATTCCAAGTTAATTCTCATTAATTCACATTTATGTTTAGACGCAAGTCTGGCTCATGTTATTGCCCATATTATCATTTAATGCTGCGAATATTGATAGTTTTGTTGTAACACCAGCTTTGCTTATGTATGTAGCAGCTTCTGGAAGTAACATGCCGGTTTTATTTGCTTTTAGGTATGGGATTTTTTAGTCTACCATTTTTTTGACATAATTTTTATCTCAAAAAAATGCCATAAAATATAGATAAAAAATAGCAAATTTTATTAAAATCTATCATCGCAAAAAAAGTTATGAATTTTTCAAATAGTATTTCTTAGTTGAAACACCCTGTATTTTCTTTTTTTCTAAAATTCAAATTGTAAGCGAACATATGTATTGGTCAATTCCAGCTTTTAAGTTTAATTATACCAAAATTTGCTAAAGAATCTTCTTTGGCAATTGAAATTATTTAGTTTGAGTAGCTGTATTTAATCATTAAACATTTTTGACTTTGTCCATTTAAAGTTTATATTAGAAAATAAAGTGTACGTAGATATTTTGAACAAATGTCCTCAAAAATAAACCTATTAAAAAGCTCTTGAAATCCCTTCCTCTAAAAGTGCGTCTTCTAAGATCAGTTGCTCCCAAAGGGTATCGAAAAACTAGTCTGTTTTAGAGAATTTTCTGTCATTAATTAATTTAATTTCAGTAAGGACTACAATAAAGCATTCAAAAATACGTTTAAACATTTATTTTATGGAAAACCTCTTGAAGAAACAAAAATTTCAACTATTGGAAATATTAGAACAGTTAATACAAGAGATGTTAATATGAAGAGAATGAATTTGAGTTCGGTAGTTGAACCAGTTAAGAATTGATGGATAGAAAGTGTAAACTATATCGAGATATGAGATTGATATTTACAAAAATCTTGAGATTGATGACCTAGTTTTTTTCGAGATCTCGGCTAAGTCCTATCTACATAAATATATTAATTTTGTAAATTTTATTTAAATAAATATGTATACTTAAATTAAAAAAATGCATTCGTCAACCATATTATTTAAATTTATTTTATGGAAAACCTTTGCAAATAATAAAAATTCAACTAGAAATTGATCATTATCTTAGCTTTTTAAATGGGTCCGGAATTTTTGTCTGTGGAACATCGTCTCCAAGATTTTTCGGAACATTAGTCTCCGAATTTTCGGAATTTTAGTCTCCAGCGGAATATTCGTCATCAAGTCAAAAAGTATTTTCTGACATAACTTTACTATTTCTGACATAACTTTATTTAAATTGATGATAATTAGATCGTAATAAATCATAGGTTGATGGTGAGTTTCTGGCTAATTTGTTTATAATAAATAGAATCGAGAAGTTTCATATATTCAAAATCAAAAGTACATTTCAAAATTTATAAAAAGCACTTGTTTTCCTGACATTTAAATAATTTTTTTAAATATAAATTGATTTTACATATAACGGCATTCATTAAAGGGCATTCGTTAAATAAAGTGCATTACTCAGTCTTGCGCAAGGCTGAGAAAGCTTTCACAACTGTTTTACTGAATCTATTAACATGTCTATTTCATTTTAGTTTTATTTACTTTAGATCCGCTGAGAAAATCAAAGTTGAAAGTGTAATTAGACATAATTTAAATCTAGCAACTTTGAAAACCCTCAGAATCATCAAAAGACCACAAAAATCCGAAAATCCGCATTATTATGGTAGAGCATATAATACTTCTGGGACGCATATAAGTCTCATGGGACGCATGTTCTAAAGTTGAGCCAAAGCATTTAACTTCAAAAGTCTTAATAGACATGCCCTTATCTTTTTTACCCTAATCTCTTGTACTTTCTCCTTCTCTCTACTCTCAATCTCGCTCTAAAATTTGCCATCCCCCCCCCCTCCCCTTACATCTAATTTGCCTTCCCTCCTCACTAACCTTCTCTTTCAAAACCAGGCCCTCAATTCCCCACTTGCTTAATTTTATTTAGTAAATTTATTTTAGAATTAAAAAAATAAGTTTTTTTGGCCTTTCTTAATTTTGTAAAATAACACAAGTTTCTTTTAAAATTATTACACTAGGATGATAAGTTATTGAATGATGAAAAATAAATAAAATAATTTTAAATTATAGCGATGCAATTGAAATTTGCTTTATTATTCCTTAATTTTCTTTGCATTAATTACGTTCATGGGAAGGTTAATGTAACTATTCAAGGAAGCGCTAGAGTTTCAAATGTTCCGTCAAACAAGATTGGGAACAACAATGAAAATGAGGCTAATCATATAAATGTTGCCGAACTAGCCAAAAAAGCCGAGGACGTTTTGGATGGATCCGTTCAATTTGTTAATGTAATATTACTTATTATTTTAAACTATAAGATAGGCTTGAAATCAACCTAATTTTTCGGTAAAAGTCCAGCTCGCTATCTATATGTCCTCAAAAGGCATTTAAGCAAAAATCATGTTTTTGCATTCTTCTTCTTGCCTTTCTTTCCTTTGATTGCTTTACAGATTGGCACCTCTACATTAAAGCTTAAATCATGAAAGTTTAATGAATGCAAAATTCTGAAAATAATTTAAAATTTACAATACTTAAAATCAAAAAGTTTAATAAATCATTCATAGAATCAAAATGATGATCAACACAAAAACATCAACACATTGTTGAATTATGTCAAAAACTTGTCTCGTGGAAATTTTGGAAATATTTTTGATCAACTTATGAAAGTTAAAGATGCAGCTACAGCACTTTATCAAAAATTTATGGATAATGACAACAATAATGAAATTGAAAACATTAAAGACGAAGACTTCAAAAATGAAACTTATTTGAATAATACTCTTGAAAAACTCTTGAAAAGTTTTAAAAATAATAGTATTGACGGTGAAACTAAATTAAAAGGAATTTCAATTTTGAAGCATTTCATTTTTAAATTTGAAATTATACCAAGTAATGAATGCAACCGCGACAAGAATACTAGCGGAATGAATAGTAAGTATATATTATTTCAGGACAATTTTAGAAAACTATCCAGGAAATGAAAGAAATTTTTTGATTAAATTTGACAATGAATCATAAACATGACTGCGGCGAAGTCAAATCTTAACTATTTTTTTGTAAATCTCTAAATGCAAATCAAAATTAAATAAATAAGAAATTGCCGTATTTGCTAAAATAACTACCCAGGGTAATTATTGTTTCAACTTCTCGCTGGAGGGGGTAATTAAAAGGTAGGGGGTAATTATTAGACCTATTTAAAGGCTAATTATAAATATATTTAGGAGGGGTAATTATTTTTTCGATCTCTGGCTGTAAGGAGTAATTAATAGGAAGTGTGTAATTATTCGAGAGAGAAGCATTATTTCAGCATTACGGTATATTTAATTTCTTCCCCGCAGTCATGTTTATCAAAAATTTTTCTTATTGTAATCTTAGAATTAACGCTTAGGCTAACTCTACAATTTAATGTTAAAAATAACAAAAAATTATCGTTTATCTTTTATACCTAGCCGTACATCATGTTTTTAAAAAACAGTCACAACCTCGAGGTAAACGTTCTAGCAACTGTTCAACACATCCACTTCATATAATGACCTATATGTTAGTTATAGGAATTATTGTTGCAGTTATTATTTTGACTATACTGGTGTTTGCCGGTGTTATACACATACATGTTAATCTTTTCAACTAAATGGAATGTGTGAAAGTCGCCGAATGTACATAGTGTGGTGACGCCCAGACTCAAATGACTTTAAATTTAAATAAAATAAATAAATGACATTGTATCCCTTTTTATGTTCCTATAAAAGAAAATTCTCTCTCCCCAAATTCGTTCATTCGGTTCATTCGGTTCATTCTTAATTTTGTGTGTGGCTATTCCCCCTTTTTTATTTATTCCCATAATTTATTGGTTTGAATTGTATTGCCTCTTTAAAATAAATATTTATTTGAATTGGCTTGGACTTTAATTTGAGGAAGAGTATTTAAAAAGAAGTATAAAGAAGAAAGATATTTTATTTCTCACGTGGCGCTCCTGCGGACGAAAAATTTTCCTAAATTTTTCAACGGTCTCGAGATCGATTTGAATTTTATTTTGAAGGCTCTAGGCGAGCAACACCAAAAAATTTTTTATTGAATTTAAAAGCTCTAGGCGAGCATATACAGCTCTAGGCGAGCTTCGACTCAAAATTTTTTTAATTTTAGAAAGTTTTGTGAAAAACTTTAATTTATTTTCTTCAACAAAAACCCTAGGCGGGTGATAAATCGACTTTTTTTTCAAAAATCAGCAAAAGACCCTAGGCGGGTATAAAAAAATAACAAACAAGGAAGAGAAAATTTTGAATTTAGTTTGACCTCGGCAGGCAATCGATTCAATTGCTGCAAACAAATTGACTCAACAAAAAGACCCTAGGCGGGCACAATTTTGAAAATTGTTTGAATTGATTTTTGTTTTGTGACTCATCAAAGGCTCTAGGTGAGCGTAAACAAAGTTAATAAAGAAATTGAATGATAACCCGTTCTCCTGTTTTAACAAGAAGTAGGGCAAAAGACAAAGCTATGGAAAAAGAAGCTTTTGAAAATCCGACTTCTAATATTGAAAATTCAGGAATGGACGATGATCTTGATGTGCAAAGTGAAAGGGGAGAAAATATGAGAACGAACGAAACTCAAACCTCTCCAGCACAAAACAATGTCCCACACACGGCACAGAACATTTGTTTTCCTTACCAGATTCCGAACATGCCTGTTATGACACAGCAGTTCCCAAATCAGCAAATGTATACACAATTCCCAAATTGTCAAATTCCTATGTTAATGCCCATGTATCCCCAACAGTTCATGCAGTATTCGCAAATTCCAACGAATAACTCGCAAAATTTTCCACTTCAAATGAACAATATTCCTCAGCCTCAGCAGAATTTCCAACAGCCAGTTACACAAGTGGCGCAGCCACCAATCAATAATGAAAAAAGTCAAAGACCCACAACTGATTTTGCTGGGTTCATGCACAGTTTTGATAGGATGTCTTTGTCGTGGGCACTAGACAAAATTCCAGATTTGAAAGGTCCTGAAGGTGTCGATCAAATTAAGACATTCTTCAAAAAATTTGACTCTGCTACTGAAGGGATATCAGATGTTGTGAGGTTAAAAGCTTTGGAGTCTAAAATCAGTGGAAGAGCGGAACGAGCTTTTAATACCGCTTTAGGAAATTCTCCGTTTATTTATTCATCAGTTCGGCGCGAAATGCTTCGCATTCTCGAAACGACGGACACAAAAGAAATTTGTGCGTTCGACGAACTTATGTCTGGAGTTAAGAGACGAGAAAATGAAAATATTGATTCACTTGCCAATAGAATTGCATCTTTGGTCAAACGAGCTTACCCAGGGATGACAAATAATTTGTTGGACGAGTATTCAATAAAGCATTTGATAAGAAGCATCGGTGACTCAAACCCTGCACTTAACCTTGAAATAGCTCGACAAGACGGAATGAGTTTTGACAGTTTCGTATCTCTGGCAGCTGGAGCAGAATCGACACAGAAAGCGACTCGACATATTAACTTCCAGTCTAAACCTTCTGTCCAGCAATTCTCTCAACGTAACAATAATTTTACCCCTCGAAACGAAATTACCTGCTTTAACTGTGGAAAGCCAGGACACCTCTCACGTGATTGCTTCTCTAATCGAAATAATCAATATATGTCGAAAGACAACGTGACAGCTGCTACTGAAGCTAATAGAACATTTCTGAATACCAAAAATAATATTAATGAGCTATCCAGAAACACAGCAGTCTGGAAAGGAAATGGTCAAAGCAGAGCACTCCCGCCATCAAACAATCAACTTAAAACCGGTTGCATAACTATCCATCCAAATAATGATTTAATTGATTTTGGAAACGAAATTGGAGATCAAAACACGGATGCAGATAGAGTCATTTATAAGACACGGATTCAAACATTAAGAGCTGAATTTGAGGATATAGGATCCGCGGAAAAAGAACTCAACGTCTTTGAAAATAAAGTAGGAAGTGCTAAATTTAAGGAGATCGAAGAGTTGAATAAAATTAAGGAAAAGAAATTTGAAGAAAATCTGAATGAAGATGAAAAGAAAGTTGAATTTGAAGGAAAAAGAAGTGTTTGGGGAAAAGAAAAGGCTAAGATTGCCAATAAAAATAGTAAAATATTGAGCAGCAACCTTCTTCGAATTGATATGGAACAAAAACGAAAATTTGATAGGAAAAGATCAATTTTCATTGGAAATCTCCCATACAAAACATTAGACGAATCAGTTAGGACTCACTTTTCAAAATGTGAAAAAATTACCGGCGTTCGTTTACTTCGAAACAAACAAACGGGACTTTGCAAAGGAGTTGGTTACATCGAATTTAGTGACCAAGCTTCAATTAAAAGAGCGGTTGAATTAAATGAATTGACTTTTGAAGGAAGAAATTGAGAATTTCCAGAATTTTTGAAAAGAAAAAGCTGGCAAAGATGAGAGACAAGAATGAAAATTTAAGCTTGAAACCGCCTACTTTGATAAAAGGAGTTGAAAAATGGTTGAAACCAAAAGGAGAATTTAAAGGAAAAAGGGTTCTTGAAACAATTCCGAGGACGGAATTATCTAAATACGAGGAGGGGAGAGGTGGTAAGGTTGAGAGCCGATTAATAGCCAAACGTTCGAAAATGAACGAAATTGAAACATTGAAGGCAACCCAAATGCCAATTCAGGAACTAGGCGTTCGAAATGTGAAATCAAAAATTGTTGATCCGAGAAATGAAAGAAGCGGAAGGAACTCAATAAGAAATGATTCATGGAGGTGCGGTCTAGGCGACCAAACTCCTAGAAGTCGGTGGAGTGGCAAAGAAAATTGGAGGGAGCGCGATCTAGGCGATCAAACTCCTAGAAGCCGTTGGCAAGGAAATGAAAATCGAAGGGGACGAGGTCTAGGCGACCGAACCCCGAGGCGTTCTGTCTTTAAGAGAATTAGACGTTATGATAGAGCCGATCTCGAGACAGTTTGTGAACCACCCCTTTCGCAGCCGAATGCTAAGCCGAGGGACTCGTCTTCTTAGAAGGAGGAGATGTGGTGACGCCCAGACTCAAATGACTTTAAATTTAAATAAAATAAATAAATGACATTGTATCCCTTTTTATGTTCCTATAAAAGAAAATTCTCTCTCCCCAAATTCGTTCATTCGGTTCATTCGGTTCATTCTTAATTTTGTGTGTGGCTATTCCCCCTTTTTTATTTATTCCCATAATTTATTGGTTTGAATTGTATTGCCTCTTTAAAATAAATATTTATTTGAATTGGCTTGGACTTTAATTTGAGGAAGAGTATTTAAAAAGAAGTATAAAGAAGAAAGTTTATTTTATTTCTCACGATAGTTTATTTTTTCCAGGTGTCTGGATTTGCGGATCGGACTTGCGTGTATGTCATACCGCATGTCCGAATCCGCAAATTTCTCATTATTAGATAGAATTGTACCCCGAACCTAGCCCCCATTCGAGCGACATTTTAATAATTGATAGCGCATTGAAAATAAAAGATTTTACCGTTTATGATATAAATGTACTGTTGGAAAACTTTTCTGGGTTTTTAATAAATTATTCAAAAATTTTTTTAAAGTTAAATAATTCGTTTTTGAAGGGTAGTATAATCCAGTTACTAGCATATACGACCACAAACGTTCGGGATACAATCTATTGTCGAAACTCTATTTCACATGTGTCTTTATCACTATTAAGTATGTTAGACAGAAGACCCATAGACAGAATTTATTCTAAACCTTCAGTAAAAATTTTTTCGTGTATCTTTTGTCTCTGGGTCTTCTGTCCTTGTTGTGCATAGAAAATGTTAAAAAAAGAGAGACAATCAATGTTTAAAATGATTTATAGAAAAATGATCAAAATATGCAGAAAATTAAAAAAAATATGCAAAATTCCACAAAATATGCACAAAAATGCAAATATGCACGGATTTACCTAAATATGCACAGATATGCTATAGGAACCCAGTCCCTAATGTTCGTAGCGACGTAAAAAACCATTTTTGAACGTTTCAGCTCATGGCATATCCGCATGCAAAATATTCATTTGCATGTTTTGTCGCACCCTATTAATGATCCGTGAATTCAATTTACTCACTAAAATCCTGTAACAATAAAATCTAAATATGAAGCAAAATTATAGAAATTATGCATGTTATTTTCTTTCCATTTTTACTTTGTTTCAATATTATTTTCTTGCACTTTATTAAAATTATTTAAATATTTATTAAATTTTGTTTACATTTATTTTACTAGACATCTGTATTTAAAAGATATTTATTAAAATAACCAACAATTATATTGAAATTTAAACAATAATTAAGCAGCTGAAAGCGAAACAGAATTAATATTTAAAATTTTTTCTTTGAATTCAAAATTGCTAATTATTTGTGACATTTCATTGTCTTTTAAAAAAGTTTTCTAAAATCTTTAGAAGCCATCTAGCTTGGGACAAATTGTGGAGGCGTAATAAAGAAAAATACATTCAATTAAGGGTTGAGATACCGTATTTCTTCTAATAGTGCGACTGCCTATAATAGACCATCCCCTCTAATAAACCGACCCCTTAGAGGAAGGTTGAGAAAAAATGCACTATTAGAAGAAATACGGTATCTAAATTGAAATAGCTTTAGTTTAATAATAGAAATTTAAGAAAAATTTGCAAAATATTAACAAAAAATAACAAATTCGAATTGTGAAGAAGGAAGATTCAAGTATAATTTCGTATAGAAATGAGCAGACCTTTAACTGATGTATTAGTTTTATTAAAATTTTAATTAAATCCTTAATTCAGTCAAATTATTTGGCAAATAAGAATGCTGGAATAAAATTGGAATTTTTTGGGCAAGCACTGCCATTAGCAATAGTTGGATTTGTTGGAATTATTTGCAATTCTAGTATTTGTTATATTACTCACAAATATCGGTAGATTAACGAATAAATAAATATTCAAAATTTATCAAACAAAAATTATTTTTAAGACAAAAATATTCAGCACTTGGAAGCAAAACTGCTATTTTATTAATAATGAACTCTTGCTTCGAAATTTTACACGAATCTTCACATTTCCTTTTTCTGATCGTATCTGGCAGCGGAATAAATTTTATTCCGTTTAAAATAGCTGTAATATTTCAAACACATTCTCTGATGGGGTTTTTCTCTATGTTGGTTATGTTTAGTTTGCTTAGTTTAGACCGATTAATTGCAGCGGCTTTTCCTATATAGTAAGTTTATTTACTATCTGTTAGAATTTAAATATGGTAGGAGTTTAATTTCCGCCATTCAACCTTTTGATAGGGAATCTTTGCTATGATCTGTGATAAGATCTTTAAGATTGCATAAGATTTGTGTTATCTTGTCCATCTATTTTCTATCTCTTCTATCTCTATCTACCTTTTTAAATCAGCATGCATTCCATATTTCACTAGAATTTAAATTATTTGTAAACCTTTCAGCTATAAGAATCTAAAGAAGAAACACTATATTTATTGCCATGCATCAGTAGTACTCATTGTTAGCTGTTTCATACTTTATAGAATGATATATGTTGCTATTCAATATCCTGACTGGCCAGTAACAGGAAATATAGCTGATACTTTGGCAATGATTACCTATGATAGTAAAATTATGAATTTTTTATCGAGCCTGTATATGTACATACCACCGCTATTTTGTTACTTTTTGCTTGGATTGATTCTAATAACTAGAAAAGGTAGTAATTTACGGGGATTTTTCCTTTATCACTTATCTTCATGTGAGTTGAACCTCAATTCAACTTGATCATAGGGGAACATTGGGAGAATAATGCT
The DNA here is from genome assembly GCA_963681835.1 of Meloidogyne enterolobii. Classification (NCBI taxonomy): domain Eukaryota; kingdom Metazoa; phylum Nematoda; class Chromadorea; order Rhabditida; family Meloidogynidae; genus Meloidogyne; species Meloidogyne enterolobii. The sequence continues at coordinate 310,179 of CAVMJV010000082.1, read as the reverse complement.
GGGCAATTTTTAATAAATTACTAGGTTTATTCTATTTGAGAGGTGAAAATTATGTGGATTCGGCTCTATTAAAATTCAAAAAAAAAAATTTTCCCCGTTTAGACACATCAGAACAATTTATGAAGAAGATCTACAGATCTATACTTATTATAATTTGTGTAAATATTAGCTTTTATATATTCGGTTTAATGATTGGAACTGTTGGATGATGGCACAGTCGGTTGTGTTCGGAAAAATACAATATTTAAATTTTTTCTCATATAATTATTGTTGCGAGGTGGTTGAGTGGTTAAGTTGAGTGACTTCAGTTGCTTTGTTGGGGCTGGGTTCGAATCCAGGGCTGGGAAATGCCTAAATAATTTTGCCATCCAAAAATAAATGGTTTTAACATTGATTTTGATGTTAAAATTTCAAAGTTATCCATATCTCAAAATTTATGCGTCCGGCGGTAAATATTTCTTTACATTTCTTAAAAGTATTCAAAGTATTTACTCCCTCCTGTCATGTCTGTGGAAAATTGTGGATGGGAGATGGAATTGAACCATCACGGAAAGAGCCCAGACCGAAACACAACCGACTGTGCCATCATCCAACCCGATGTTGGGTTATTTATTTTTTGAGATTAAGAGGTCTTTAAAATTTAATTAGCCAGTCTCAGCAATACCTTCTCTTAATACTCTTCTATTATATGTTACCGCTAATATTAGACTAATTGTGCTAACCCGCTTATATTCATCTTAATATTCAATGCCTTTATCACTTCTAATCGCTCTATATCCTTCCATGCGTGCCATATTTTAATACAAGATACGACGAGGCGAAAATTTTGGGAATTTAGAAGGCCAAGCGGCCAAAATGGATGAAATCTGGTTTCTTGACCTCCATGATTATCAAGATTTCTGCATGCGGCGCAGAAAATTTTACTATTCTGGCTTTCTGACTTTCAAAATTCTTAAAATTCACGCCTGCGACGAAAAAATTAGAATTTCTGGCGCCGAAGGCGCCAAAAATTTATAAAAATTTTTTTATTGAAAATTCCCGACTCCCGATCCCGACTCCCGAGGTCATTTCCCGACCCGACTCCCGTTTCCCGATTCCCGAGTTTTTTCTTCTCCCGAACATCACTATTGCATACCAAATTAAAAAAAAATGATCTTAAATTGAGACCCTCTATAATTTAATACCTTGATTGATCCAGTTCAACAATTTTTGTAATCGAAGTCTATAATATTTTAAAATTATTTTTAATTTTATTTATTTAGACCTGAGGCGCATATGTATAAATTCCTGCAGCAATATTATGAACCGCACAAATTGGCAATGCATGTGAGACTATTACAATTTGATCTTCAAAAATTATAACTATAATATTTACATTCCTACCCAGAACTCCCAACATTGCGCCAAAACCAGTAACCGCCAATTTTTGACAAAATTAACGAAAAAACGCAAAAATCTGACCCAGGTCCCTTTTTCCCTACTAACTCCTTATATTCAATCATTCCAACCAAGTTCCTTAATATTCTTTGTAATTCTCGTGTATCCAATATCACTCCCCATTATTCATCCAAACCCACATATCCAAAATCACTCGCCGACATTCAGTGGGATACTTCAATTTTTAATTGGAAAATAAAATTATTATACCAGCAGTTTCCTCCCCGGGCTGAATCCAATAATTTTTATACGAGCCTTCGTTGATTTGATCAAGCAAACTTGAATTAAAGAAAATACTATCTTTTAAATATTTTTCATTCTCAAGATTTTTCATCAATCCGTTTAAAGCATCTTTAATACGTCTACCACAACCCATATCTGAATTTCCTGCTTCTTCCTTTAATGATAATTACATTAATTAATACAATTAATACATTAGGAAGCAAATTTACGGCCTTTGTTTTAAGAAATTATTTTAGATGGGTATTATTAAAATAATCAGTGCTCAAAGTTGTGTTCACTCAAAATACTCTTAGAGTAATCTAAGTTACAATCTCCTAGAATATCAAAAATGCAGGGCCACGTTTATTGCCACCGAATAGAGTTTGTCGAAACTGTGAAATAGAGTTTGTCGAAACTCTATTTCACATGTGTCTTTATCACTATTAAGTATGTTAGACAGAAGACCCATAGACAGAATTTATTCTAAACCTTCAGTAAAAATTTTTTCGTGTATCTTTTGTCTCTGGGTCTTCTGTCCTTGTTGTGCATAGAAAATGTTAAAAAAGAGAGACAATCAATGTTTAAAATGATTTATAGAAAAATGATCAAAATATGCAGAAAATTAAAAAAAATATGCAAAATTCCACAAAATATGCACAAAAATGCAAATATGCACGGATTTACCTAAATATGCACAGATATGCTATAGGAACCCAGTCCCTAATGTTCGTAGCGACGTAAAAAACCATTTTTGAACGTTTCAGCTCATGGCATATCCGCATGCAAAATATTCATTTGCATGTTTTGTCGCACCCTATTAATGATCCGTGAATTCAATTTACTCACTAAAATCCTGTAACAATAAAATCTAAATATGAAGCAAAATTATAGAAATTATGCATGTTATTTTCTTTCCATTTTTACTTTGTTTCAATATTATTTTCTTGCACTTTATTAAAATTATTTAAATATTTATTAAATTTTGTTTACATTTATTTTACTAGACATCTGTATTTAAAAGATATTTATTAAAATAACCAACAATTATATTGAAATTTAAACAATAATTAAGCAGCTGAAAGCGAAACAGAATTAATATTTAAAATTTTTTCTTTGAATTCAAAATTGCTAATTATTTGTGACATTTCATTGTCTTTTAAAAAAGTATTCTCAAAATCTTTAGAAGCCATCTAGCTTGGGACAAATTGTGGAGGCGTAATAAAGAAAAATACATTCAATTAAGGGTTGAGATACCGTATTTCTTCTAATAGTGCGACTGCCTATAATAGACCATCCCCTCTAATAAACCGACCCCTTAGAGGAAGGTTGAGAAAAAATGCACTATTAGAAGAAATACGGTATCTAAATTGAAATAGCTTTAGTTTAATAATAGAAATTTAAGAAAAATTTGCAAAATATTAACAAAAAATAACAAATTCGAATTGTGAAGAAGGAAGATTCAAGTATAATTTCGTATAGAAATGAGCAGACCTTTAACTGATGTATTAGTTTTATTAAAATTTTAATTAAATCCTTAATTCAGTCAAATTATTTGGCAAATAAGAATGCTGGAATAAAATTGGAATTTTTTGGGCAAGCACTGCCATTAGCAATAGTTGGATTTGTTGGAATTATTTGCAATTCTAGTATTTGTTATATTACTCACAAATATCGGTAGATTAACGAATAAATAAATATTCAAAATTTATCAAACAAAAATTATTTTTAAGACAAAAATATTCAGCACTTGGAAGCAAAACTGCTATTTTATTAATAATGAACTCTTGCTTCGAAATTTTACACGAATCTTCACATTTCCTTTTTCTGATCGTATCTGGCAGCGGAATAAATTTTATTCCGTTTAAAATAGCTGTAATATTTCAAACACATTCTCTGATAGGGTTTTTCTCTATGTTGGTTATGTTTAGTTTGCTTAGTTTAGACCGATTAATTGCAGCGGCTTTTCCTATATAGTAAGTTTATTTACTATCTGTTAGAATTTAAATATGGTAGGAGTTTAATTTCCGCCATTCAACCTTTTGATAGGGAATCTTTGCTATGATCTGTGATAAGATCTTTAAGATTGCATAAGATTTGTGTTATCTTGTTCATCTATTTTCTATCTCTTCTATCTCTATCTACCTTTTTAAATCAGCATGCATTCCATATTTCACTAGAATTTAAATTATTTGTAAACCTTTCAGCTATAAGAATCTAAAGAAGAAACACTATATTTATTGCCATGCATCAGTAGTACTCATTGTTAGCTGTTTCATACTTTATAGAATGATATATGTTGCTATTCAATATCCTGACTGGCCAGTAACAGGAAATATAGCTGATACTTTGGCAATGATTACCTATGATAGTAAAATTATGAATTTTTTATCGAGCCTGTATATGTACATACCACCGCTATTTTGTTACTTTTTGCTTGGATTGATTCTAATAACTAGAAAAGGTAGTAATTTACGGGGATTTTTCCTTTATCACTTATCTTCATGTGAGTTGAACCTCAATTCAACTTGATCATAGGGGAACATTGGGAGAATAATGCTGGGCAATTTTTAATAAATTACTAGGTTTATTCTATTTGAGAGGTGAAAATTATGTGGATTCGGCTCTATTAAAATTCAAAAAAAAAATTTTCCCCGTTTAGACACATCAGAACAATTTATGAAGAAGATCTACAGATCTATACTTATTATAATTTGTGTAAATATTAGCTTTTATATATTCGGTTTAATGATTGGAACTTTTGTTTATCACCCACTAGCTGATAGCTCCGCAAGTCCAATAGATTTATTTTTGCTTCAAATATTTATTATGGTACTTGTGAATATTGGAGGTGCAACTAATGCTCTTATTCTTTTTATAAATAGGTTTAGTAATTTTTAGATTTGCTAAATGCTTTTTAGATTTGTCGATGTTGTTTATCTTAAACGTCAGGGCCGGTAACTTGTTACTATACAAAACATTATTGTTAATTGAATAAAAAAGATTTTTAACTCAGGAGGCTCATTATCTTTGTTTAAACCAAAGTAGTTAATATTCATGTCTCCTAAGGTCGATGAGTATTCATAAACCTCTATTGCCTAGTAAAATAGTACAACATAAGTCCTTAAATACAATAAAAATGATAATTATTGTTTTAAGTTGTGACTACCGAAAAGCTTATATGAAGGAACTCAATAAAATTAAACATTTTGTTTTATTCAAATGCTTTGGAATACAACAACAAACGAGTCCAATTCATGTTCTACCTAAAATTCATAATCAGATCCCAAGCGTTGTTAATCCATTATAATACAATCAAAATGCATTATCTTAATTATAAGCCTAACGCACAAATATTCCTGTTGATCGAATAATTTATAATATTATAGAAGTGAAAGAACCAAAAACTCAAACCCGATGTTTTGAAATAAACCGCGAATCAATTCAAAAACGTTAACGATAAACGCAGATCAACCTCTTTTATTAAATTTTAAAATTAAATTGTAAATAAATCCAAATATTTTTATTTTAAATTAAATCTCTTTTTAAATTTTAAATAAATCGTATTTACTTTTCGGTATCGCTATCAGCAAAATCGGTATCGGGAAGGGAAAATATAAAAAATCCTCACTGTTTTAAGCTAATTGTGGGTAAAAAATAAAATAAGAAAATAATAGAATGTCTTCTGCTTTACTTAATATTTAAATTTGATTATTTTGTTTGTTTATTAATTGGTTTACCTTAAATATTTTTCTGATTATTTTAATTATTTTTAAAACAAAAAAGAAATGAAAAACCACAGTCAAATTATGATACAAAATAGTGTTTTGGATATCTGAATATTATCGGCTCAACTAATTGTACAGGAGGTTATGAATGCATTTAAATTGGAGATAATTAAAAATTATCTTAGATTATTTCATCCACTTGTATATATATACCTATCGAGTCTACTATAGTATAAGAAGATTAACAGGTATAAGAAGATCTCCACTTCTCTTTGATTTCTTTTTCTCACTCTCCTTCTTTTGACTTTCCTACTTTTCCTTCATCTTCTTTTCTTCTTCTTCCTTCTGTTTCTCTTCCTATTCTTCCTTCTTTTTCTTTTCATCTTCCTTGACTTCTTCCAATATCTTCCACTCCTCCATCAGCTTCCTTTCCTTCCGACGCGTGTGTTTTTTTCTGGTCTGACTACTTCTTACTCTTCTCTCATTCTCTATTTGGGCATATCTCATTGGTGACCTGCATATCTCATTGGTGACCTTTCATATTTACGCTGTCCTAGTCCGTATCCACTTCCCCAATTTCCTTCTGGCTTTCTTCCTCAATCTCTTTTGGTTTTTCTTTGCTATTTTTCCTCCACTTCGTTCCTGTCGAAGTCAGTATTGTTGGGTCTCTCATTATTTCATTCACCAACTCGTCATAACTTTGTCTCCCCTCCTTAATTAAACTGTTCCCATTTCCATGAAACCTCCACCTTCTCACAAAGTAACTTTCACACACTTCTCTGGTAATCTGCCCCTCAATTTTTCGTTCCTCTCGGGACGGGCCCCCCGCTGCTGTATTTTTCCATGCTTTCTCCTCTCGCTTGCGCCTTGCTTCCTCCTGATTCTCCTTAGGCTGACCAGATCTGAAAGCAGAGATTAAGTCCTACTTATAAATTTAATCGCATTTTCTTTCTCGAATTCCATGAGGTCCCTTAGCTGATGCCGCTTTACTCTTTACTCCTTTCTTCGGTTAATTTCCTATTTACGTGTTCCTCAGTCTTTTCTATACTTTTCTTGGGTCTTTTCATTTGCTTTTTCCCTTTTTCTCTCCAAAATTTCGTTTTCCTCCCAAGTCAAGCAATTTCGGTTTGAATCTTATCCGCATTACCCATCTTTGAACGCTAACAGCTTTCAAATTCACTTCTTTTTCCCGCAGCACATCAATCGTATCTTAATCTGTTGCGATGCATGATTCATAATAAGATTATGATTAATTATTTTATCTGATCTGAAATATCGATATTTTATGGTGATGAAAAGTGATTATTTGAGATAATTTATCCGTACAATTATTGGAATAGTGTTTCCTTCGATAGCTTCCTCTTCACTCTCATTTAGACATGGGGATATCTCACGGCCGTATTTCTTACATCAATCTCATGTATGGTTCTCTGGGATTTTCTATTTGTCCACAACTACAAGGTTCTGTTTCTCAATTCGAATTTTCCGGTATGGGCCCTGGCATTTATCTCCGAATTTACTGTTGTTTTCCTCAAATTTTGCCAATATCCAGTCTCCCTCCTTTCAATCTATACTATTTGTTATAATATATTGTTGTCTCATTTTTTCCATATTCAAATTAAGTTTGGCCTCATGCACTTCGTCGATCCTCTCCTTTATTCTCGCACATAACCTTTGGTATATTCAACATATTTTAATTAGAATTTTTTACAATAGAAATTTGATTGAATGTCGCAGACATAATTTAAAAAAACATTGAAATTAAAACAAAAATTAGGCACTTTAAGTCATTTGTTTATGCTCTTAGAAATTCCAAAGCAAAAGTTCTTTTTTATTCTGCATGGAAACTTCTATTTTAGATAATTTAATTTAAAAATTTTATTAATAAAAATTTTAAAAATTAAATATTTGTAGTTTGTAAATTTACTATTAATTTTTTAGAGTGTAAAATTCTCATAGGGGAATAAATTTTGAAAGATGTATAAAGCGTATTTCTTTTTTGGAGGATATACATAGACAAAATAATGCTTAATAAAAATAGACAAAGGGCACTATAATAAGCTCGCAAAAAGTTTATTTAATTTCTAAACTTGACGTGGAAATATTATAGTCTTGACACTTAAATTGTGTAATAAATAAAGAGGAATTTTAATTATTAGTGTAGACAGAGAATTTTAGTGCATTGAACTAAACCATAAAAATAAATTATTATTTATTTTTTTGCAATAAGTATTTGGCGGAAATCACGCCAGCATCTTAATGCCTGCGTTTTTTCTTAACTCGATCCTTCCTTTAAATTGAAAAGAAATGAATAGAGACATTCATTTTAAATTTTTTAAATACTAATTCTTAAAAAAACCATAAATATAAATTTATTAAACATTTATTTTCAAAAATAAATACATACAACACCATGTATAGTTCCTTGAATTCAGGATCTTGAAAACGGTTTTAAAAATTTTTTTAGCGGATAACCATGTCAGCCTTGTTGTTGTTGCAACTTTTTATCAAGATGGCTGATTGTTTGTCTGTCCTATTCTGTCATTCGCAGTCAGTATTCTATATTATTACATTGTGATGAAGTAGAGTTCTTAATTCAAATATAAAGTTGGTATTGAACACAACATGTGTTGTGTTCGCACTTGCAGAATGAATTTAAATGAAAATAAATAACCCTTATCGGGCTGGATGGTGGCACAGTCGTTGTGCTTCGGTCTGGGCTCTTTCCGTGATGGTTCTATTCCATCTCCCATCCAATGAATTTTTCCACAGCAAGAACATAGTATATTATAATGGCGCAGTCGGACAGGCCGGGCATAGACCGAGGAAACTTAAGCGAACCGTCAAATGCTGTGATGATCTGAAATGCTTTCACTGTTAAGAGAAATAAGGAAGAGACCCTGTGAGTATCGTCCTGTGCTGTGTGCGGGCAGAATTAAAGCGTAGACTCTGTGTGAGCAGCCAGATAGTGTAAGACGCCGATGTGAAAAGAAAATAAATAAGAAAAAAATGCCACAAATGGGGTTCTGTGTGCTCTCTCCCAAAAATCAAAAACAGTTGATAGTTATAGATGACAAGCAACAAGCGAGGATGTTTTGTTTCGCATCAGGGTTGCGTCGAATTACGAATTACGATTACGATTTACTGCGTTTTTTGAGTTACGAATTACGAATACGAAAATATCATGAAAAATTACGAATTACGAAAATAAAAAATAAAAATTACGAAAAAATATTATTGCTGAAAAAACCCTCTCGTACTTTGTCATTAAATTTTTGAAGGAAAAGGGAAAGAAATATTTAAAGTTTTTATCAATGGTTGAGTGGTTTAGGAGTAGAGCACGACCCCGGGCCGGTTTTCTTTAATGTTTTGTGAGGATTGGTTCGAATCCGTGGTTGTGAAATTAAGTTTAAACATTTCATTTTTTCAAAAATAAATGTTTTTAAACATTGATTTTTATTTAAATTTGTAAAATTATTTTTTTAATATCTTAAAATTGAAAAAACTTTAATTTTTCTTAATTTTTGGATGGTGGCACTGTCGGATGTGCTTCGGTCTGGGCTCTTTCCGTAATGGTTCTATGTCATCTCCCATCCAAACAATTTTTCCACTGCATGAACATAGTATACAATAACATGATTCTGATTCCGAAAAAACTACTGCCTATCTTTATTTTTTGATAAATTAGATTCTCTCTCATTCTAACCATTTCTACCCAAAATATTTTTAAAGAATTTTGCTATTTTTTAAGTGAAGATGAAAAAAACTGTTTTTCTGTTCTAAACGCACACAATAAATTACTTATAAGTAACATTATTAACTTAGGGAAAAATATTCTAAAGAATAATCAGAGTTATGTGTTAATAAACGGTTAATTGCCGATTACCGCCAATTTTAATTTTAATTATATTTATAGATTTTAATTTTTATTATTACATATAAAGCATCGATTTATATTTTTTAAATTCGTAGTTTGTAAATTTAATATTTTTTGTATTTTGTAAATTGCCATTTATAAGGGCCTTTAATTCAAAAGGCATAGGATACATTTTTTAGAGGTAAATTATATAATTTTTTGTCAATTTTTTAGACAATCATATATATAAATGCCTAATGAAATTAACGACTGTCATTGTAGTCGTTAATTAAAATACAAAAAAGCCATAAGAATTAAAGCAAAATTAAATTAAAGCTAAATTAAATTTTTTAGTTGAAATGTTAGTTTTAATATTTCTCCTTATTTTTGCCAATCTTCAAGAAGGTAATTTAATAAAATAACGGGAATTTTCCTTAATTATTAAAAATTAAAGAAAAAAAAATTTTTCTTTAATTATCGTTTTTAGCTTTTTCGATTTTTCCAACTCGGAACGGAATTGATGTTTTGAAACTGGCAAACCTTTTGGGTTTTACCTTTTGGATTGATCCCGAATTAACATAATTCAATTGATAAAATTTTTAAAGAATAATTATATGTTTTTTAAATAGTTTACAACGTGGAAATCATGGGGCATGATGTTTTGAAAATGGCAAAATGCTACATGTATGCATTTTACCGAAAACCTTCGATTCCTCGTAAATTAAAAATAGGATGACTACATAATTGTGTTAAAATTTTAGGCGATGATGTTGTTTCAATGGATGAAGCCATGAATCCACATTTGGCGTTTTCTGAGAATATTAACCAATGCCTAGAGAAAATTAAAGCTATTGTAATTTATTAAATTTGTCACAACCCTTCTAATTATTTCATTTTTTAATTTAAGAAAAACTTGCAAAGAAATTTGTTTAAAAAATCAGGTCTGAATGAATGGCGTGAAAATTCAATTACGTATCTTGAAGAAGAATATAACCAAAATATTTTAAAATATTCCCCTCTTCAAGACAACGCAACTTCATTGAGAGATTGGTTATCTGGGGAATCTTGGGAAAATATTTACTCAATTTTGAGCAATTGGCAGGAAGATCACAAGGACATACAAAGCGAGAGTGTTCCAGGAAGAAATACACGAAGAAACACGAAAATAATTGAAAGGATTAAAAATAGCTATCTTAATTATATGGATGATAAATATAATAGATGGCGTCGAAAACTTAGTCCTTTCACTTTATCGTTAAATTCCGCATATTTGACTTTTGCTGAATATCTTATTCAAAAGTTTCTTGAAGTGCGTTTAAATTATTTGTCAAAGTTTTAAACTGGGTTCACCAATATTTTATTAAATTTTCTGTAAACATCAATGCTTGCCGAGTTCATATCTTTTTAATATAAATAATCATTATTTGCTCCTAGCCTATTAACTAACAAACGATAATGGGATGATTGAACATCGATCCGCGGGGAGCTCTCAGATCAAAACTCATCCTATTTCCTACTATTTTTCGGATGGTTTTGACCGCTTTACTATAAAAATTAGCATATGAATATGAATGAAATATATTTATTTTAGAAAAATTTTGATGATGATCTTATGATTCGTAATTTAAATGGAATGTTGGAACGAATTGCAATAGAAATACATACAAACATTTCGATCGTAACACATTCATTTTTACGTAATTATATTAATGTTGGGACTTTTATTATGAGTCAAGAAACATTAAAGAACAAATTACAGAATGTCACAGTAAATGGAGATCTAGGTAGGTTTGGATTACCTAACCTCCCGTTAGAGGATGTAATTAATCGAGTGTTAGCAATTATTTGTAGGAAAATAGCTTAAAGCTAAAAATAGCTTAAATCTCAATTTAAGACAGGTCTTAATTTCGATCGAACTAAATATCCTATGAATAAAAATATTAGTTCGAAAACTGAAGGCTTGGGAAGCGAAGTTTTTAAATTTAAATGAAAACAGATTAAATATGAAATTTATTATAGATGAAGATTATCAAAATGATATTCCATATTTTCCAAAAGTTAAAAGAGTTATCTGGCTTGTCCGTCATGGAGAAAGACTTGATAATGATAAAGAAGTGAAAGAGAGGGCAAAAATAGCTGGACACATTTATGATGAAGACTCTGGTAAAATATTTTCACTCGACAATTCCCCTTTAAATCAAAGAGGGATGGAAAGGGCTGCAGCATTAAACATCGTGTAAGTTTAAGTTAATCACCTCGCGAAGCTTTTACTTAAAAGTAGGAGTATAAGTCTTGTCTCGGCATTTGAGCAAGATATCAAGAATTGTCATTAATAAATAAATTACGACTCACTTGTGGACTTGCGGGGAAGTTGACTTGTCTTAAGGAAATATTCTCGAGATGAAAAAGAATCTCGAGAAGTAAGACTGATCTAAACCAATTAATTTAGTTTCAAGCATATTGACATTCAACACCTTTTTGCCTCGCCTTATGAAAGGGCAATACAAACAGCTGTAGAACTTTTGGGAGATAGTCACAAAAATTATACAAAATCGCAAGGAGGAAGGAGAAAAGTAACCTCTCAATTGAAAATAAAAGTGGAACCGGGATTTATCGAGACAATGAGTTGTGTCGATGATCATATTGGCTATGAGGAAATTGATGAATTGAAAAAACATCATTCCCGTTTAGATGATAATTATACACCCATATTTGACAAAAATTTACTGGCTGAAAATTACAAAGTGGTGAGTAGTAATAAAGTTATTGTAAAATTCTCAAAATTTGTATATAACATCGGTGGCAATAAACGTGGCCCTGCATTTTTGATATTCTAGGAGATTGTAACTTAGATTACTCTAAGAGTATTTTGAGTGAACACAACTTTGAGCACTGATTATTTTAATAATACCCATCTAAAATAATTTCTTAAAACAAAGGCCATAAATTTGCGTTCCTAATGTATTAATTGTATTAATTAATGTAATTATCATTAAAGGAAGAAGGCGGAAATTCAGATATGGGTTGTAGTAGACGTATTAAAGATGCATTAAACGGATTGATAGAAAATCTTGAGAATGAAAAATATTTAAAAGATAGTACTTTCTTTAATTCAAGTTTGCTTAGACAAATCAACAAAGGAACGTATAAAAATCATTGGATACAGCCAGGGGAGGAAACGGCTGGTATAATAATTTTATTTTTCTAATTAAAAATTGAAGTATCCCACTAAATGTCAGCGAGTGACTTTGTTATATATGGGTTTGGATGAAACGTGGAGTGATATCGTGATTACAAAAGAATTACGAAGGATATTAAGGAATCTGGTTGGAATAAGGGAATATAAGAGGATCAGTAGGGAAAAAGGGGACTTGGGTTAGGGCAGTTATATTTGTGCGTTTTTTCGTTAATTTGGTCAAAAATTGGGTTCCGGTTTTTGGTGGCAAAGGTTCTCGGTTCTGGGTATCCAGAATTGAAGAAGTACACAGAAATTTTCGGTTCGGTTAGAGGTTCCGTTCCGGATACGCGAAGATTTCCCAGGACCCGTCAACATCTAAAACGCTTAAAGTCCTTTGGGGATGCATCAGTATGTGTAGCAAACACGCACTGTATGGGTTTGGATAAATATCATTATTAAGACACATTTTGAACTGTTTTCTGCAAGGATATTCAATTGATAGTTTTTTCCATTCTTTTTATTTTTGCCATAAATAGGAATGTAAAATAGTTATAATTTTTTAAGTTCAAATTGTAATAGTCTCACATGCATTGCCAATTTGTGCGGTTCATAATATTGCTGCAGGGATTTATACATATGCGCCTCAGGTCTAAATAAATAAAATTAAATATAATTTAAAAATATTATAGACTTCGATTACAAAAATTGTTGAACTGGATCTATTGAGGTATTATATGTATTATAGAGCGTCTAATTTAAGATAATTTTTTAAAATTTGGTTGGCAGTGGTAGTGCCAATAGTAACCTGTTGTTCCGGACACCCTATTTAAGATATACCTCAATAGGACACGATTTTCGGGATGTATATCATTAATGTGATGCTTATAATATATTTGGAACACATAAGCTCTAATGGGACGCATAGTCATTAACGTATAAAAGCTCCAAAGGGACGCATGATATGAAGCAGAGCCACAATAATTACGTCTGCATTTTAAGTTCAAGTTCTTCTACAAGTCATCATCCAAGTAGTTCAAGTTACTCAACTGGAAGTGAGTATACTGAAAATCTTCGTTTAGTTTATTTTGGTGCTACAGCACATTTTGGCGAAGACCTTGACGCAAGCTATTTCAAATATTAATTAGTAGTTATCTTAATAATATATGGGTATATTGTAAATTCTAGGTGCCTGGGGTCTAAGTCAATTGTAAGCAGATTCTGCATTCTGTTCACAGACCCCAGAGTTATTATTAATTAGCAGTTACTTTGAAAAGGAATTGATTGCATTCTATAATATGCATTCCTGACAAAAATTTGTGAATTTTTTTTGAAATTTGCAATAAAATATGTAAAAAAACTTGTGAGAATTAAAAAAAATTCTGGGAATAAAACTTACTGATAAGAAACAAAGAATTAATCAACGTTTAAAATTATGTTAATATAAAACAAATTAATTTTTCAAGGAAGGATTCGAACTTGTGTCAAGTAACCTACAATGCACCACCGAAGACACATTTATGGTAAAAAGAAAATATTTCTATGAGAAACTTTCAAAATCTCCTGGGCCTTTCAAAATTTTCGTCTGTAGCGCTGAAATAGAAATCTGTCTCCTGTGACTTTTTTACAATTTTGCCTTTTTTCGTTTCGTGACAAATTTAGACTTATTTCATTTCTTTAGTTTCGTAAAAATCAAAATTATTTTTTTCGTTTCATTTTTGTTTCGTACATCAACTAATTTTTCTTAATAGTTTTCGCTCCGTAGTAGTTATCCCGACCACTTTGTTCCATTTTTGAGGAGAGGTCCGCAAAATTTCCAAAAGGATTCGAAGGGATTGGGGGAGGAGTCAATGGGTTTGAGGGAGGGGTCCGCACATTCCAAAAGTATTTGAAGGTGTTTGGGGAAATGCCCGCAAAATTTTCAAAGGGTATTCAGATTAGTTTTAAAATAGATTTAAAGGTTAACAATCTCATAAAACGTGGCATAAAAAAGGAATAGATGAGGGAACAATTAAATAGTTAACCACTCTTAATGGATCATTTATATTTAAAGATAGTAAGAATAAATTAAACAATAATAATAGTGAGGTAAAATTAAAAGAATTAAGACAACTAGAAAACTGTGTCTACTACTGTTATGGGAAATATTTCATCAAAATATAAACTGCTATATCAGTAGATTAATCACTCGATCATTAATTGTCAATTGACTGATAATTTGGTTTATTTATTGCTCTGTTGATTTATCAATAGTTCATATGATTGATCATTTGATCATTGATTCACCTCTCATTACTAGATGATCTCACGATTACTTGACTCAGTAGATCAACAGGGAATATTCTTGGACAATCAATTTTTCAAATTGATTACAAGTGTCGATCATATGAATACATTAACTTGATAACAGTTATAGAGAAGATTCTAGATGTATAACAAATTGAATATTTGATTAATACACTATTTCAGATAAATAATAATACACTATTCCAAAATAATTAAGGGGTTTCTTGCAACTTCATTTCGATCTGTTAATCAATCAATTTTTTAAATAAAAGTTTAAATTTTAAAGAAAAGATTTTTGTTTACAATTCCCAAAGAAGAATTAAAAAATTTTAGTGCAAAATTTAAAAATTTTATTCAATCAATCTTTAGAAATTTTTTCTAAATTTTAATTAAAAAATTCTTGATTCCCAAAAGCGAATCAAGTATTTATTGAGAAATTTTTATATATTTAAAACTGGCGTCGCTTTTATCTGAAATAGTGTATTAATCAAATATTCAATTTGTT
This sequence comes from Meloidogyne enterolobii, assembly GCA_963681835.1. Taxonomy (NCBI): domain Eukaryota; kingdom Metazoa; phylum Nematoda; class Chromadorea; order Rhabditida; family Meloidogynidae; genus Meloidogyne; species Meloidogyne enterolobii. Next base: position 294,973 of record CAVMJV010000082.1, on the reverse strand, counting down.
ATACATCTAGAATCTTCTCTATAACTGTTATCAAGTTAATGTATTCATATGATCGACACTTGTAATCAATTTGAAAAATTGATTGTCCAAGAATCTTCCATGTTGATTTATTGTTTCAACTAATCGTGAGATCTTCTAGTAATGAGAGGTGAATCAATGATCAAATGATCAATCAAATGAACGTTTGATAAATCAACAGAGCAATAAATAAACCAAATTATCAGTCAATTGACAATTAATGATCGAGTGATTAATCTACTGATATAGCAGTATATATTTTGATGAAATATTTCCCATAACAGTTTTTTGTTGTTTTCTAGTTTTTTTCTAGCTTTTTGTTGTTTTCTCTTGTTTTTTTGTTGTTTTCTTGTTTTTCTAGTTGTCTTACTTCTTTTAATTTTACCTCACTATTATTATTGTTTAATTTATTCTTTCTATCTTTAAATATAAATGATCCATTAAGAGTGGTTAACTGTTTAATTGTTCCCTCATCTATTCCTTTTTTATGCCACGTTTTATGAGATTGTTAACCTTTAAATATATTTTAAAACTAATCTGAATACCCTTTGAAAATTTTGCGGGCATTTCCCCAACCACCTTCAAATACTTTTGGAATGTGCGGACCCCTCCCCTCAAACCCATTGACTCCTTCCCCAATCCCTTCGAATCCTTTTGGAAATTTTTCGGACCCCTTCTCATCCTTTGTGGAAGTGCGGTAAAAAATGGAACAAAGTGGTAGTGATACCTACTTTTTGTTAGGATCGATAATTTTTTTTGATGCAGTGCTTTGAAATTATATTTTTTGCTCATTTAGTTAAATTATTTCCCTTTCTTGTAAAACAGTTTTTAATTTCCGTTTTGGTCTGTTCTCTTAAAACTTTGTAGAATCTCGATATTATAACTCGAAGTGAGTGAAGAAAAAGTTGACTATATCAGGCCATGCGATAAATCGACTGTCATTTCAAAGAAAATTGATTGACATATTAGATGGTTATGTAAATGTATTTTTGAATGCTTTGTGTACAAAACATTTGTTTAATCAAAAAAACAAACAGATATATTCACTATCACTATGCTTTCCGTCAACTGCTATTAACAACTCTTTGTTATTTGACTGTTATGTCCTGTTTTGTAATAGTAAACTGAATATTGCATCTACTCATTTTTAAATAAAAGAATTTTTTAATTTCATGTAAAAATTAAAAATAATGTAACAGAATGAGGATAAAATTTTATCTAAAGTCGATTTATGTCATTTAAATTTTAAAAATACGGGCTCTTTGTGGACTTCATTTACAGATATTCTGCTGCATTAGTATTTTTTCTTAACATTCTTTTTAGTAATCAGATAAAAATTATGTATTAAAAATAGGATTCATACAAATTGCCTTATAGGTTCTCTATTTGATTTAAATTTGATCGTGTATTGATCCTTTCCCTCATAACGCCAACCCTAGCATTGTTATTTAATGAAGTTACAATTATTGTTTCTTGAAGAGGCTTTCCACAAAATAAATGTTTAAACGTATTTTTGAATGCTTTGTTGTAGTCCGTACTGAAATTAAATTATATAATCGGACCTCATTTTTAGATGCCTCTTAAGGATGAAAAAGTCGTTCTCATAATGAGATGTTTACTAAATGACGGTAAGTGATTAGAAACCTCCTACCCAACTACTCCGTGGTCAACTAAATTTGAACTCTTCAATATAATATTGGGTTTATAATATATTGAGTTTAGGACGTAAAGTGTTTAGGAAGTAGTTTGAATTTATTTAAAACATATGATTAAAACCTAAAAGCAAATAAAACAGGCATATTACTGCTGGCCGAAGCAATATACAAAAGCAGGGCTGGAACAGCCAAATAACTATCAATATCTGCAACATTAAATGACAAAATGGGTAATAACATTAACCATACTTGAGACTAAAACAAGGAATTTTATTATAAATATTGTGGGATTTGAGTAAAGATACGACTAGTTAAGGTTTTTAAGAAATTAATTTGAGGGCACAGGCTTGTGTCAGGAGATTCGGACAGTGGGTGCCAAGATTTCTCTGAAATTTGGACTCCTACTTATAATTAAATTTTGGGTTCTAAAATTTTAATAGTGGGATCTAAAATTGCTGGAGAATTTGCTGTCCGAAAAGTGCCCAACTATACTGCGCAAAAATTTTAGGAACTCCACTGCTGATGGGTTTCCTCCCTAATTAAATAGGACTGAAGGTAACTTTGCTCGGGAGGTCCTAAAGATGTTGAGTAAACTGTACTGGCCACGTTCGGTGGTATCTACAATACGTTAATACTTAAAAACTTCTAAAATGCAAAAAGGGATTAATTATCAAATCGCCCTCTTTAAGTTTTATAAATATATAAATTCTTTCAGCAAAAATCTGTAAACTCACATTCACATATCCTAATAAATTAATCAAAATAATTGCTGTCAGTGATTTTACTAAACGTCTATTAATAGAACTGTATTCCTTTCTAAAAGCCATTAATATCCAAATAGTTACGTAACAAGCAACTGTTAATAAATTAAAAATATTTGATGTTGTGAGTGTCTCTTGTTTAATTTCAGGTTGTACCATAGCTAAAGTGTCGCACATAGTAGGCCTTGTTATAAATTTGTTTTTAAATTTTTAGAATTATTTATTTATAAATTTGATTTAGATTTAAAGATTCAAAAATAAACTGAACTAAATGAATTTACTGTATTTTTATTAACAAATTAAAGTTCTTTTCCCAAGGTTCAAGTACATATATAAAATATAGTACAGTATGGTATTTTGAAAGCTTATTGAGCTTGTTGAACATCGATACAGACTCGTGATGTCTGTGATCGGAATTAAGAAATCGAAAAGACGGTTGAAGGATCATGGAAGTCGGAGTTTTATTATAATTATTAGAGAGCGGATTTTTATTGAAATAGGGCACAAAAACGACCTCGGTCATGAACAAGCCTTGACAAACCAGTGTCTGACCATTTAATTCGAGTAGAAGAAAGGCATAAATGACCAGTGATAGATGTGATGAAAAATTGGAGAGACAGTGGTCAGTTCGCGGGCAGGGCCGCTTCAGTGATTTATTTCAATAAAAATCCGCCCTCTAATAATTATGTATGGAAATTTTCATACACTTATCCGACCGCATGTTCTTTTTTTAAATTTCCTATCCGGATTCGATGTAGTGCAGATATCGTTTTAATGTGCGGTAATGTTCAAGGGTTATTAATGAAGGAATTTGGAAGTTTTCAAGAAAATTTGTAGAATAACTAGTTACATACCTATCAGGGAAGCTAATTGCCATGTTTAAAAAATTCCAACAAGTACGGGCCGACCTTATCATTATTAAGATAACAATAACAACCACAGATTTATATCGATCGTCAAAATTGTACCTATAATAATCAGTTAATTTAATTAAAGCAAAACTTGGACTTGAATCCCAACTTAGGCTTGATTACCGCGCATCGGTGTTTAAGATATCGGAAATTTCTCAAGCTCATCCGAGCTAAGAAAAATTATGACTATAAGATGCATAAATTTTTTCATGATTGAAAAAGCGAAATTAGAATGATCTCGCAGTATTTAATAAATTGGAGAATGTATAGGATAATTGCTCAATTTTGGGCGAACTATATAAGAAAACCCCGTCCTTATAAGATGAACTTATATAAATGTTAACCAGAAATTTATATAAGTTCATAAGATGAACTTATATAAATGTTAATTAGAACCCCAATTTCACTTAACTAACAATATTAAAAATAATTACCAGATAGGAAAGGCAATACTTAACAATCTATCAACTCCAATATAAAATTGAATTTGAACAGCCAATGTTATACAAGTTACAGGAAAAAATTGAATGAAATAACAGGTACGAAGACTGATAAAATTGATTCCAAAGAGGAGGATAAAAAATTTCAAACTCATTCCGAAGTGGACTGGTAGCGTAAGGAAAGAATTCAAGCCAATGTAGATATTACAGCGATGATGAAAACATCTTTTAAATATTTTAGGGTTAAGTTTAAGTTGGCGAATTATTAAATTTGCTCAGAAAATTTCTCGGATATTGGATCAGGATATCCGAAAAGTTCCCAGAATCCGCTAACCCTACCAAATACTCTTCTGTTTCAAAATGAGCAGGCATTCTCTTTCCTAAGTTCATTTATCACTGTAATCTTTTGATCATTGGATGCTATGAAATAGAGTGAAATTGAGGACTGATTGAGTGTAGTTAATAAAAGGAAAATATGCGTGTATAACACTACAAGTTCCTGAGATAATTCCTGCCTTACACAATATTCTAAAATCTTAGTTTCTTTATGTTATGTTGCCCTTAAGTCCTGGATTTTCATTTTTGGGATTTATTAAATTTATTTTCTCAAATGTTTTAGAAAGATTAGAACATTTTATTTTGAAATTATTCGCTTTACAAAGCAAAAAAGAGAGCTTGGAAAGCGGATAAATAGAGAAATAAAGAGCCCACAAATCTTAATTTTATTAATTATTAAAGATATACTTATTTTTCCAAGTCGTGTATACCATAAAAAAATTAAAGAAAAATGCAACAATGCTTAAAAAGAATATACTGCTATATTTTGCTGTTAATATGTAAAGAGTTCCAGTAGAGTTGTAATAATTGAAGACCTGAATTTTACATCTATACAATTAAACTTGTATAATTTATTTACCGGGTCATTCGGGGTAAGCATATTTATTATCGTATGTATAAGTAAGAAAAACTGAACAAATATGTATATGGAAATTTTTATAGATTTATGATGAGGGATAGAGGGATGTATGACGAGCGACGAAGATTAAATTATTCATAAAAATTGAATTCTTAACAATTTTTATTTTGTCAGTAAAATAATTGAACAAAAAATAAAGAAAATTTCAATTAAAATTTTTAAACGACACAAAAGCAGTACATGACTGCCACAATTTATGTCCTTTACAATTAAAAGTTATTTTCTCACTTCCACACAAATATTTATTTACAAATAAGACTACAAATTTTAATTAAAAAATTTTTTACAATAAGGTTATTACATTTTCTCACATTTTTGATTCTCTTACGAGACACTTTTTAAGTGTAAATAGCGAATTACTGTAGAAAGTGTACTAAACCTAAACTTTCATTTTTGTTTAAATTATAATTGTTTGCTAAACAAAAAAATAATTAAAAATATGCTTGAATAATTTTAGAAAAGGATTATAATTTACATTTAATATGTACTATAAGCTTGTATTTGTATTTTATTGAGCTTAAATAAGCAAATCTATTTTGTGTCGAAAATTAACTGTCATGTCATAAAATTCTTTGAAAATTTATAATTAAGCAAATAAATACTAAGGGTGCGGCATAAGTAATTGGACACTTTTAAATTCCTTATAACTTTTTTTATTGTCAATAATTTTAATTAATTTTAGGCTTATTTTTTAGCTCATTCAATTCTCTATAATGGCTAGTCAACGTGATTCTATAATGTCACTTTTTTGCAAAAAATCAGTCCGCAAAATTCCATCTCTTTTGAAAGTCCCAAAGAGCACTGTACAATAGACAATGTATTCCATGTTTAGTTCTCTATCATTTAAGCTTTATTTGATCTCATTATCTTTAATTTGAATAAGGTATGCCATAAATACAGGGTGGGGCAAAAGTTCGGCGACAAATGTTTTTTATAAAATCTATTGTACAAAAAATTTATTTAAGATAAAAAACTAATAAAATATAATCAATAGGATATAATAAACATTTCTTTAAAGTAATTTCTAAAAATGACCGACCCTGACTGAAATACACGCATCCAAACACGTACGGATGTTACTCACAATGGTCGCGCATTATTCATCGGTTATTTCGTTCCAGGACCGCTCCAAAACAATTTTCAGTTTCTCCGATGTTGCGTATCGGATTCGGCATACTTTTTGCTCCAGAAATGCCCAAATAGAATAATCCACTGACTTAAATCCAGTGAGTTAAAAGGCCTTAAATCTTTCCCCCAAAAACCAGGAAACAGCTCCCTACTGAGCTGGATTGTCGTTTTGGCTCCATGCGCGGGTGACCAATCCTGCTGAAGCGAGAATTGGTTTTCTCCGTAAAGCTATAACTCCCATGGATGCACAACCCCCCTCAGAATGTCATTTTTTAGACTCGCCGAACTTTTGCCCCACCCTGTACTTTGTCTTAAACATTTCATGTCACCCTGTACACTCAGTTCACATAATAAGTATCACAACAGAAATTTCAAAATTTTATTTCTAAAAACGTGTTGATTATCAATTTCTTCAACGTTTTCTTCTTGTATCTTTTAAAAAAACGTTTTGTAAGTTGTGTTCAAAAATATTATCACAAATATTAATTTTTCACATGACTTACTAACTCACGCGCATTATTTGTCAATAAAACTTGGCCAACAATGACTAAATAATCGATACTTTATTTATTGTTATTTCTTCTTTTCTTTATTTTTTTTAAATCGATACAAACGTTTGTGAGAGAAAATTCTTAAAAGAAAATTTTTGTTTGTGGCCACATTGAAAAAATTATTATATAATGCCCGAATTGCCTTCAAGTTTATTTTGGTGGAGAACACTTGCCGTTCTCTGTAAGTTTATTTTCAAAATAGCACTTTTTTCTAGTGTTGCTTTAGTTTACTAAAATTTTTATGAGTTTGTGTGAAATAATACATAAGATCCAAAATTTTAATTTTCGAGGGTGTTTGAGGGACTCGACCTTCTTTAATAGAAACCCCGCTAAAACTTAGCTTATATACTCCTTTTCTTTCTTATTTTCACATCTAGAAAAAAAATCTGGAAGAAGTGCTTCGCGATATTTTTGAGCTTTTCCAGCAGATAATTAAGTGTGCTGAGTCCAAATATTGAGTTCCCCCGAGGAATTATTTTTTCAACTCATCTCTTGCATGGGGAATTAATAGATGGTGGGGAATTAATCGAGTAAATACGGTATGTGTTAAAATCTTAGTCTTCTAGACAATTTTTTCAATTTTTGTTTCAAAAAGTAAAAACCCCTTAAGTTTTTTATAAATGTATTTTCACTTTATTCAACAAAATAAACTTTGTCAACTTAAACTTTATAGGTTTTGTCGTTTCAATCATCACAATCATTCTCGTTCTATTTTCTGGTATTTACTGGCCACTTGTTTTTGTGCCCATTCCGATTGGTGCAGGCTTCGGAATTTTTGGCAGATGTGGAAATACTTCCCCAATAATCGTTCGAAACTATTAAAAAATTCATTTTTTGATGAAAAATTTTTACAAAATAAATATTTATAATAAATAAAACTAAATTATTTTTAAGAAGATTTTAAGTAGTGGGATTGGGATTCTCATCCCCAACTGTAAATTCCCGATTTTTTGGAATATGTACCAGAGATGCGCGAAAAAGATCGTTTCGTTTGAAAATTTACAATAATGACGGCAGAATCCTTGATGTACTTATTACTTAAAAATTTTTTTAATATTCGAATCTGTTAGGGTATATTCGGATCTGTGCTTAGCATAAAAGGCGAAGCTTTTTCTAGTCGGGGAGTCGCCAGTTAGTCAGTCTTATTCCGTAGTCAAAGCTATAATCTGCTCCAGCGCATAGTCTCGCTTATTCTATTCTATTGTAACCTTGTGATAAACCTTGTTAGTTAGTCTTTCTGTTAGTATCGGACACGCCGCAAGTCGATACATAACAGGATCGCCAAGCTTAATCCGAAAATAATAAACTTTTAGAAAAACTGGACTTGGTTATATTTCTGTAAGAGTATTCGTATGAAAAAGGGAATAGTATCTTTATATAAAATTAGAATTCAAAATAAATAAAAAATCATCAAAAAACATCAACAAAAATGTTTTTAATTAATTAATTAGTAATTAATCCTTTTTAATGTATTATCTCTACAATAATGCCACTAGTATTTCAAAACTTCCAGTGTTATTTAATTGCATTTAAGCAAGTCTTTAACCGTTGGTGCACAGTTATCTTTTCCATTGAATGATTGCTTAAATAAATTTTTAAGAATAATCTTAACTATTAATTTATGAAAAAGTTATATATACGTTAATACAGCTACAATCTGGGACATCGTTTTTGCAACATTTGTATAATAGTTTTTCTAAATTTAAAAAGTTTTGGATAAAAGTTAAACTACATATTAGAAATAGCAATTAAAGCAAAAATGAAAACAATCAGCTAGTGATGGTGACTATAATTCATAATGTGCAAAAGCTTAAATATGGAAGAGGAATCGGACTTGTCCCTGGGATATAACGCCTTGCGTTTCTTGCTCAATGTTTGAGTGATTAGGGCGAAGTTTTACTTTATTTTTTAGTTAATACATGGATTAGCGCTTAAAAGCTTTGAAGGTGTTTAAGGGCTAATTTTCCATAAAATTATAACATTAATATAAAAATTACGCTGATCAATGCTGCATTTGCCAGGATTGAAAAAAGCAAACTGAAAATAATTTTTGAAAATGGGAATTTTTATTTTTAAAGACCGCTTTAGCTTGCTGACATGGTGAAGAAGCTGGTTGGACATAAGAGTGAGCTTTTATTTCAATTTGTGTATTATACATAAAATAAATTGTTAAAATGAAAAAAATAATTTTGTTTTGCATTTTTGACTAAAAATTATTTTTAAAAAGATATGCAAAGTTTACACTCTTGGATATGGAACAATCTTAGCTTAAAATAAGTTATATCTAATTGAGCGGTTAGTCAAAAGTCTCCCTCCAACTAGTCTAATACTTGGATATTTATAAGCACTTCTGCAAATATCTAGCTCACAGTTTTCATGTCAGAAAATTATTCTTTGCAATAAAGCAAAAGAATTATTTGGTACTGAAAAAGAATGGAAGAAATGATCAGAATAGAAAGAGTTTGCAAAGGTTTAGCCACCGGGCAGGATTCGAACCTGCGACCACAGTTGTTGCTAGGCGCTTTCGCTCACTATATGCATGAGCTCTACCTCTGAGCTACCGGGGCATCGACTAATGCTTTCTCTTTTTCCTTTTTAGATCGTTTAACCCCCGCCTAAGCGTTTTAAATGCTGCTGGGTGAATCATCCTTACAGAATATAGTGAAAAATGTCTTTTTCAGAATGACTTTTGCGGAGATAGGAAATACAAGTTTGGCATTTCAGTAAAGCAGCTGGGCTATAGTTATTTCTCTCCTTTAGCTAGTGCAGCTGGGAGCCGGTTTGATAGACCGTTTCAGTAGACCGGTTTGGCTTCAGTAGACCGGATTGATGTGTTAGCCATTACACTACGCAGGCTACTGCACAGCCTTAGGAATTAAATAGTTATATGCTTTACAATACATACTATGGAATTCCGTTTGATTTTTTTGAAATGAATAAAATTTTATTCTTGAATAAGTTTATAAAGTAAAAGAAAATACACGTAGGTTAAAGGATGATGACACCTCTCTCTTAATAAAAATGTTAACAAATTTTTATTTTTAATGTTTTTATTCAAAGGTCCTAAATTTTTATTTAAAAATATTAATAATGAAACTGCATACTTTGATCAAACAAACGCTTAAAGTTTAAAAATGATCAGAAAAAGGCTTAGAATAAAAGCTTGGAATAGCATATTTTTATTTAAAAAATTTTTAGTCAATAAAAGGGTATTTTTTATACAAATATTGACAAAAGCAAAACAAATACATATAATAAAAGATATAAAATCATAAAATAAAAAGAGAGGCTAAAGAATTTTTAAAAAAAGATCAAAGAATTTAACCGCTAATTTCTTTACAAAGGGAATTTTATTTCTTTTGTAAATTTCTTTACAAAAGAAATTTCGTAATTTCGAGGAAATAAAGGGAATTTGATCCTTCCTACCAGAATACTCGATATTCTCTTCAGAGATTTTTAATTCCTCCATATACTTGATAATCCTTCAATTTCTCTTACATATCTTCTTAATCCCTCAATAATGTAAAGCATATGTATAGCTATTAATTTCCTAAGTCTATGCAGTAGGCGGCGTGGTGTAATGGCTAACACATCAGTCAAGTCTACTGAAGATTCTGGTTCGCTCCGAGCCGCCGATTAACCTTTTGCACTAGCTAAAGGAGAGAAATAGCTATAGCTCAGCTGCTTTACTATAACTCTTTTAATCTTATATCAACTTAATTCCTTATTTATTTGGTCAAAATTATCCCCATTAATTCCTCAACACTAATTCTTCAAAATCAACATATATCCCACTTGAGGCAAAATTTTTCTAAGAATTTTGTAAAGCTATAGTAGGAAAATTTTTTGTGAATTTAAAATGCCAAAAAATAATATTAGAAATTTAGTATCGTTATCACGAACAAGAATTTAAAAGAATTATTTATAAAACGTTAAAAGAATTTAAAAATTATTTTAAAAACAAATTTTGTTTAAATTATCTTTTTTCTAATTTTAATTTTTTAAAAATTAATTTCTTATATAATTAAAAATTTTTTCTTTTATCCAATCATTTTCATAAATTCAAAGTTCTCCATTAGCGTTTAATCACCAAAAATTTTGGTTGTTTTAGAATTACCATTAATTAAAATTGAATTACTTCCATGAACATCTTCAACGTGCATCTAAAAGTTTTACTAATTAAAAAAAATAAAATGGCCCTTTCTCTAAAATTATCTAATGGGAGCGTGCCTTTTTTTATATTACTCGTGTACTTTTATTATTTCACGTAGATCGGTTTACTAGAACGAGTAAGAAGTCTAATATAAATTTATAAACGCTGTTTGATAAATGAGCATTCGAATTGAATTGTGGCTACGCATGATCAGGTTTTCAGTGGTTAAATCATGGTCAGTGAGTGAATTGCCCAGACATTGAATGTTCCTATCAGGGATGGATGCAACTGCAGATTATGGCTGCGGATTTTAAAATTAAAATTGCGGGCTGCGGATTGCGCCTTTTTCACGCAATTTTACGCAAGCTCACGTACAATAAATTGAATAAATCTTGCCCATTGGCCGTCTAAAATTCACAAAATTTTCGCTTATCTGGCCCCTTTTCTTTCAAAATTCACAAAATTTTCGCCTCCTGCGGTAATAAAAGAACATCGTATTCTTTTTATAAAAGCTCACCTCAAGAGTTTTTATATTGCCATTTATAACACTAATATTTCCATTTGGTTTTAATTTTTTAAATTCCTCAGAAAACGAATAAGCAGTTTTTATTGGAGTAATATCTTTAAATGACCCATTTATTTTGATTTTTACCGATTTTCCAATTATCATTTTTTGATAAAATTTTTTAACATATTCAATATTATTCCCATAAATTGTGAATTTATTTATATTCCCATTTATAATTAAAGAAGTAGTTTCGTAAACTTCATTTTCGTTTTGCACCAACATTTTGTTAGAGAAAACAAAAATTTTTAGATAATTGACATTCGAATTTATGCATCCTGAAAAACATCCACTTGAACTTCCTCCTGAATAATTAAATCCAGAAAAGTTGCTTGCTCCTCCGAAAAAATTTCCAAAATTTGAAAAAAAATTAGGTCCAAAATTAAAATTGAAATTTTCATGTGTCGACGTTCCTTAATTTTAAATTAAATATTAAAAATAGGAAAATCCTAGAAAGAATCTAGTCCCTAAACCGAGTACAAAAATTTGAAGGATTAGGATTGATTGTCGGCATCTCTCCATGCCTACTACATGTTTGCTATGCTTAACAATTACTTTATTTCTAAAAGACCGTCAATTTTGAAATCCGACCCGACTCTTTTCACAAACCATTGCATCCCTGTTAAAATGATAAAAGAAACTTTGAAGCGAATGACTACTAATCTTTAAATATTTTTAAATTAATTTATTTTTACTCTGTATAAGCTGAAATTTCGGACTGCAAATTGCGTTTTGACCTGCAAACTGCGGATTAGGGCTGCGGATATTGAGGGTAAAACTGTGGATGCGGCTGAAATTTTTTTTACTTTCGGAGATCCCTGCTCAGTAACCCTACACATGCACCCACTCAAATCCATATCCGCAATCCATTTACCCAACAAACTCATATTTTAACTAAAATAAAAAATATATAAAGAAAAACAACCGGGATATTAATAAATTAACTTCTTTTAATCATTTAATTAATTGAAAAATTAGTTAAAATACCGAAATTTGTAAATCCTTGTGTACCTTGTGACCAATTTCCACCAAACGTTGTGAAAGGTGATCCTTCAGACGTTGAAGATGTTGGAGATGTTGGTGATGAACCACCAGGCGATTTAGCTGATCCACTTGACGTTGCATTAGAGAATCCATAAAATGAGCGCCATTCATTGTCATAGTTCCTTCGGGTTACTTCATCCTTAAGAATGGCATAAGCCTCATTTATTTTCTGTGAAATTTCCTTTGCTTGTGGGTTATTTTTATTTTTGTCCGGATGATGTTTTAGCATTAATTTCTTGTATGCTTTTTTGATTTCATCTATTGACGCATTTTGTGAGACTTCTAATGTTTTGTAGTGGTCAGGTATTGCCTCAACAATTACAAGGAAAATTAACAAGAAAAGAGTATTAAAATTAAAATACATCTGTAAATTCAAAAAAAGCTGTCATTAGAAAGATTATCATTCTACAAGAATGGTATCTAAAGTTTGTTATGGGAGTCCTAAACTGAACGGACTAATTTTTGTCTTCTAAAAGGCAGAAAGGAAAAAAAAGGCAGAAAGGAAAAAAAATTATAAATGGCTTTACATCTCTTAATTCCCAAGAATATTTTAATTTATCAAATAGATCACTTCGCAGGCCTCTACTTCTTAGGACAAAAAAATATACAAATATAATAGAACAAAAAATATTTTTTTTCACAGAGTGGTAAATAACTGGAATAATCTTAGCCATTTAAAATAACTGATCCAAAAAAATTTAGAAGTTATATTAAACGGTATTCTAGTGATTAAGTAAAAAACTAATGACATCAAACCCTGGCGTGTGTGTTTATTAGAGTGTTTTTCACTATTTTCTTATATACATATATATTTTTTTAATTTTTTAAAATTTATTCATGTTTTTGTTTGTTGTTGTTTCACATATTTTTTCAATTTGTATATTTTTTATGCACTACTTTAATGTATTTTAAAATAACTGTGGTTTGCTGATAAAAATAAAAAATTTTTTTTAATTTGTATTTTAAGTAAGGTTGTCGGTTTAACCAAATTTTTCGGTAACCGAATCGACTAACCGAAACGTTTATTTTACATGTGAAATAAGATATGTAAATTTGTAAAATAAAAAAAGAAAAAAATGTAATATTTTATTTCAAATATTTACTAAAATAATTTTAAAAATATTTTTTTATTTTAATTAATTTATAATTAAAGCTTTTTACAAAGTTTAGAGGTAAGAGGTAAATCTAAAACATAGCAATTAAAAGTTTATTAAAATATTTAATAAAATAATTAAAAGATTTTTTAAAATTAAAATTTAAAATTAAACTGCCTTTTTGCTTTAATTTTCCCGTATTTATGCTCAAGATTCTTGAAAAGCTAAATGCCCGCCTCTTCAAAAATGGGAGGGTCTCTTGTATAAAATAGTAAACAACCTTTTTATCTCTAATAATCTATCTTGTAAGACATTAAAAATATACAAGGATTGGGTAATTGAGAGGGCATAAGACATAGCGAATAGTAGGATGCAGCGGGCAGGTCGAGGGCAGGTTAAATCGAAATTTCGATTTAAAATGGTAAACAACCTTTAAGATTCATGGATTTGGGTAGGGTCGTAATCGAATTCTCTTTTTTTCTCTAATAATCTATCTTGTAAGGCATTCAAAATATACAAGGATTGGGTAATTCAGAGGGCATAAGACATAGCTACTTTACACAAGCACCTCCTTTATTAAAAAATTAAGAAATAGAGAATTTAAATTATAGCCATGATTGAAATACTCTTTAGAAAATCCGACTTAACTCCCTTAAAGTCCCCCACACACCCATTTAAACGCAATGAAATAATTTATCTTTACCCCTATTAAAAATTACCCTCTCGTTTATAATATTACCTCGTTAATTTAAGACGAAGCGAGGGCGCATTACTATAATGACAGTCGTTAATTTCATAAGGCATTTATATGTATGATCGTCTAAAAAACAAAACAAAAATGTATCCTATGTCTAAACAAAAATGCTAAACAAAAATGTATCCTATGTAGTTTTGAAATAAATGCCCTTTATAAATGAAATTTACAAACTACAAAAAATATTAAAATTTACAAACTACGAATTTAAAAAATACAAATCGATGCTGTATATGTATAATAAAAATTTAAAAAAATTCTTGACTGCGATTGGCGGTAATCGGCAATGAACCCGTTATTAACCGTAACTCTGATTTTCGTTTAGAATATTTTTTAGCAGTTAGTTAAATGTAGAGAGCGGAACGGGTCAGGACCCGGCCCCGTATGAGTTATTGAGGGATTAGAAAGATATGTAAGAGATATTTAAGGACTGGGGGATCATCAAAGATATGGAGAAAATTGAATCTATGGATCGAGATTTGTTCAAGAATTTTGCTGGGTTTTTCATTGTTTGTAATACATATTTATTTGTTGCAAAATTTAAAGGAGAAAATTCAAAAAAATTGCGCTTTGACATTTTTTTGTCAGAAATATTACCTAATTTAATGCCTCTTTAAATTTTCTTAAAGCGAAAAAAATATTGTTTTTAAAACAATGATAAATTTTAATAAAAATGAAAAAGGAAAAAAACAATTCTAATTGTATGAATCCCCCTTTCTCTAAAATAATCAAGATATAAAAATGATAAAAAATAAAATAATTTTATAAAATAATTTTTAGGTTTTTCTTAATCGGTTGTTCTAAACCATTTTGAAAATTAACAAAATTATTTAATTAACTTTTTCGGTAATCTTCAGTTAGCAGAAACGGATATCTGAATTAGAAAGACTAGATATTCGCCAGGAAAGAGTCTATTCAGTTACAAAAATATTTTTTTATTCGAAATTTCGATTTAAAGGCTTTTTCTTTCGGGGTTTAATTTAAATCTTTTTTATTTCTTTATTTAATTTTAGAAAATATAAAGGTTTGATAGCCACTAAAATTAAAAACTTTTATCACATGTCTGCTTAAATCAATGGTCAATGCAAACAAGACTGAAATGAAAAAATTCTTTTTTGCTGAGATTCAATGAGATTCAATTGTCATTGCAATCAGAGCTGAAATGAAGGAATCTGTTTGTCGTCACTTATAATGAAATATGTATAAATAAAAAATTCTTCGAGCAGGCTCATTCCATGATGTAGCATTTTATACATAATGAAATTAATTTTTTGAAGAATTTGTTCCAGGAAAGAATAATTCATACTTTTTATTCTAAAGATTATATCCTATGGTTGTTTCCCGTCCTCGAAAGTCGGAAAATTGAAGAGATTTTTTGAAAATTTGCCGTTCTGCCCCTCACCGTGGTGCAGCCTCCCCGCAAACTTGTAGAATTTTGAAAAGTAAAATAACCGCTAAAAAGTTTTAATTAAAGAAATCGGAAATCGAAATTATGAAGTTGCTTTGACTTTCATATGAAAAAAACGGGCAATTATTTCAATAAAAATTAATTTACCTCTCTCACCTAATAAAATTCTTTCCCAATCACTCACTAGTAAATATTTTCGCTTAAAAAATATTTTTAAAAATGCACTAAGCAAAATTTTATTTATGGATTTAATTAATCAATTAATAATTTACTTTAAATTTTTTTAATTAATTGCGAAAAAATTAAAATAAATTTTAAATAAATTAGTTTATATAAAAATTTAAATAATAAAAGTTAAATTTACAAATGTAAAACATAGCCACAGATATGTTTTTGATAAATGAGAATTAAATGCTAGTCCTCCCTCGTGAATTAAGAGTTCCTCCTAAATACTACTCCTCTTTGAAGGAGGGTTGAAAAATAGTATATTAAGAAAAATTGATACCCTCCAAGGGTTGGGTCTCCCGAGGGTCGAGAGACCTTCGGAAGACGCCCTGGGAGTCCGGTCCCCTAACTTTACTAAAAACTTTTAACAAATCTATCAACAAAATATTTTTATTCAACACAAATAGGGAATGTTTAAGCGATAGGGGGGGAGGGGGGAAAAGAAAAAGCCTTTTCTTTTTTAGCTGTTTTTTTAATAGTAAATTTTTTGGGTTTCCAGAGATTCTTACTTACTCCATACTTGATAATCCTCCAAGTCTTTCAATATGTCATACATATCTTCTAAATCACTCAATAACTCTTTTAATCTTATAGCAACTTAATTCCTTATTTATTTGGTCAAAACTATCCCGTTTATTCCTCCACCCTCTAATTCTTCAAAATCAACATATATCCCAATTGAGGCAAAATTTTTCTAAGAATTTTGGAAAGGCATAGTAGAAAGATTTATTGTGAATTTAAAATGTCAAAAAATAACATTAGAAATTTAGTATCGTTATTACGAATCAAAAATTTAAAAGAATCATTTATAAAATGAATTTAAAAATTATTTTAAAAACAATTTTTTGTTTAAATTATCTTTTTTCTGATTCTAATTTTAATTTTTTAAAAATTAATTTCTTAAATTAAAAAAATTTTCTTTTATCCCATCATTTTCATAAATTCAAAGTTCTCCATTAGCGTTTAATCACCAATAATTTCGGTTGTTTTAGAATTACCATTAATTAAAATTGAATTACTTCCATGAACATCTTCAACGTGCATCTAAAAGTTTTACTAATTAAAAAAAATAAAATGGCCCTTTCTCTAAAATTATCTAATGGGAGCGTGCCTTTTTTTATATTACTCGTGTACTTTTATTATTTCACGTAGATCGGTTTACTAGAACGAGTAAGAAGTCTAATATAAATTTATAAACGCTGTTTGATAAATGAGCATTCGAATTGAATTGTGGCTACGCATGATCAGGTTTTCAGTGGTTAAATCATGGTCAGTGAGTGAATTGCCCAGACATTGAATGTTCCTATCAGGGATGGATGCAACTGCAGATTATGGCTGCGGATTTTAAAATTAAAATTGCGGGCTGCGGATTGCGCCTTTTTCACGCAATTTTACGCAAGCTCACGTACAATAAATTGAATAAATCTTGCCCATTGGCCGTCTAAAATTCACAAAATTTTCGCTTATCTGGCCCCTTTTCTTTCAAAATTCACAAAATTTTCGCCTCCTGCGGTAATAAAAGAACATCGTATTCTTTTTATAAAAGCTCACCTCAAGAGTTTTTATATTGCCATTTATAACACTAATATTTCCATTTGGTTTTAATTTTTTAAATTCCTCAGAAAACGAATAAGCAGTTTTTATTGGAGTAATAACTTTAAATGACCCATTTATTTTGATTTTTACCGATTTTCCAATTATCATTTTTTGATAAACTTTTTTAACATATTCAATATTATTCCCATAAATTGTGAATTTATTTATATTCCCATTTATAATTAAAGAAGTAGTTTCGTAAACTTCATTTTCGTTTTGCACCAACATTTTGTTAGAGAAAACAAAAATTTTTAGATAATTGACATTCGAATTTATGCATCCTGAAAAACATCCACTTGAACTTCCTCCTGAATAATTAAATCCAGAAAAGTTGCTTGCTCCTCCGAAAAAATTTCCAAAATTTGAAAAAAAATTAGGTCCAAAATTAAAATTGAAATTTTCATGTGTCGACGT
Organism: Meloidogyne enterolobii; assembly: GCA_963681835.1. NCBI lineage: Eukaryota > Metazoa > Nematoda > Chromadorea > Rhabditida > Meloidogynidae > Meloidogyne > Meloidogyne enterolobii. Next base: position 277,280 of record CAVMJV010000082.1, on the reverse strand, counting down.
TCCTTAATTTTAAATTAAATATTAAAAATAGGAAAATCCTAGAAAGAATCTAGTCCCTAAACCGAGTACAAAAATTTGAAGGATTAGGATTGATTGTCGGCATCTCTCCATGCCTACTACATGTTTGCTATGCTTAACAATTACTTTATTTCTAAAAGACCGTCAATTTTGAAATCCGACCCGACTCTTTTCACAAACCATTGCATCCCTGTTAAAATGATAAAAGAAACTTTGAAGCGAATGACTACTAATCTTTAAATATTTTTAAATTAATTTATTTTTACTCTGTATAAGCTGAAATTTCGGACTGCAAATTGCGTTTTGACCTGCAAACTGCGGATTAGGGCTGCGGATATTGAGGGTAAAACTGTGGATGCGGCTGAAATTTTTTTTACTTTCGGAGATCCCTGCTCAGTAACCCTACACATGCACCCACTCAAATCCATATCCACAATTATTTACCCAACAAACTCATATTTTAGCTAAAATAAAAAATATATAAAGAAAAACAATCGGGATATTAATAAATTAACTTCTTTAATCATTTAATTAATTGAAAAATTAGCTAAAAAATACCGAAATTTGTAAATCCTTGTGTACCCTGTGACCAATTTCCACCAGACGTTGTGAAAGGTGATCCTTCAGACGTTGGAGATGTTGGAGACGTTGGAGATGTTGGTGATGAACCACCAGGCGATTTAGCTGATCCACTAAACGTTGCATTAGAGAATCCATAAAATGAGCGCCATTCATTGTCATAATTCCTTCGGGTTACTTCATCCTTAAGAATGTCATAAGCTGCATTTATTTTTTTGAAATCTCCAAAGCTTCGGGATCATTCCCAGTTTTGTCCGGATGATATTTTAGCATTAATTTCTTGTATGCTTTTTTGATTTCATCTTTTGACGCATTTTGTGAAACATCTAATGTTTTGTAGTGGTCAGGTATTGCCTCAACAATTACAAGGAAAATTAACAAGAAAAGAGTATTAAAATTAAAATAGATCTGTAAATTCGAAAAAAGCTGTCATTAGAAAAAATTATCATTCTACAAAAATGCTATCTAAAGTTTGTTATAGGGGTCCTAAACTGAAAGGACTAATTTTTTCTTCTAAAAGGCAGAAGTTCCTTTCGCAAAAGTTCCTAGAACTATAAATACCTAGTATTATTATTTTGTTAATTTTAGTTAGTTTTATTTTAAATATTTAACCATGCTCATTAGTAAGGTTTCACCGGAACCGAAATTCTGACCGGAACCGGATCGAATTTGAGTCCCGGATTCCTAGAAAAAATTTTGCAAGCAAATTTTTAAAAATTTGTATTTTAAGTAGGGTTGTCGGTTTAACCTAATTCTTCGGCAACCGAACCGACTAACCGAACTAACCAAAAGCCAAATATGGAAAATAAATAAAAGAAATAAAATGTAATATTTCATTTCAAATATTTACCACAATATTTTTAAAAATATTTTTTAATTTAATTATTTATAATTAAAGTCTTTTACACTGTTTACAGGTAAATCTAAAACACTAGCAATTAAAAGTTTATTGAAATATTTAATTAAATTATTAAAGGATTTATTTAAATTTAAAATTAAACTGCCTTTTTGCTTTAATTTTTTCCATATTTATGCTCAAGATTCTTTGAAAAGCTAAATGCCCGCCTTTTCAAAAATGGGAGGGTCTCTCGTATAAAATAGTAAACAACCTTTAAAATTCGAATTTTCGATCATTTTTAAAAATATTTTTTATTCGAAATTTCGATTTAGGGACTTTTCTGTCGGAATTCAATTTAAATCTTTTTTATTTCTTTATTTAATTCTAGAAAATATATTAAAGTTTGATAGCCACTAAAATTAAAAACATATCACATGTCTGCTTAAATCAATGGTCATTGGATACAAGAGCTGGAATGAAAAAATTCTGTATTGTCCTTACTTATAAATAGGGCGTGTCAAAACATGCAAATGCATATTTTGCATGCGGATATGCCATGAGCTGAAACGCTCAAAAATGGTGTTTTTACATCGGTACGAACATTAGGGATCGGGTTCCTATAGCATATTTTTGCATATTTCGGTACTTTCGTGCATATTTGCATATCTGTGCATATTTTAGTAAATTTTGCATATTTTTACCAAAATTTGTGCATATTTTGGCATTTTTTGAAAAATTTTAGTAAAAATCAGGCAAAATTTTCAAAATTTTTGAATTTTTTGGGCAAAAAAATTTTAAATAAAAATTTGTTGAAATTTTTTCGAAAAATTTTTTGCGAAAAATTTTTTTTTCAAAAAAATTTTTTTAATTGAATTTTAAGTTTATAAAATCTTTTAGAAGTGCTCTTAAACTGCAATTTAAATGCTAAATTAGTATTTTTTACCTCAAATATTAATTTTTTAAAGCATATTTTCGTTATTTTTGCTGTATATTTAGAGCATATTTTGCATATCTTGGTGCATATTTTGGGCTTTTTCGGTGCATATATATGCGCATATTTTGGGATTTTCCGTGCATATTTTGACACGCCCTACTTATAAAAAATATGTATAAATAAAAAAGTTTTCGAGCAGGCTCATTCTATATGATGTCACCTATTATAAATAATAAATTAATTTTTTTAAAGAATTTCTTCCAAGAAAGGAGAATTCATACTTTTTATCTCAAAGATTATATCCTATGGTTGTTCCCCGTCCCAGAAAGTCGGAAAATTGAAGAGATTTTTTGAAAATTTGCCGTTCTGCCCCTCATCGTGGTGCAGCCTCCCCGCAAACTTGCAGAATTTCGTAAATCGAAAAGACCGCTAAAAAGTTGAAATTTAAAGAAAACGGAAATCGAAATTATGAAATTGCTTTGACTTTCATATGAAAAAAACAGGCAATTATTTCAATGAAAATTAATTTAACTCTCTCACATAATAAAATTCTTTCTCCATCACTCCTTATTTTCGCTTAAAAAATATTTTTAAAAATGCCCTAAGCAAAATCTTATTTATGGATTTAATTAATCAATTAATAATTTACTTTTAATTTTTTAAATAGATTGCGAAAAAATTAAAATAAATTTTAAATAAATTAATTTATATAAAAATTTAAATAATAAATGTTAAATTTACAAATGTAAAACATAGCCACAGGAATGTTTTCGATAAATGAGAATTAAATGCTAGTCCTCCCTCGTGAATTAAGAGTTCCTCCTAAATACTACTCCTCTTTGAAGGAGGGTTGAAAAATAGTATATTAAGAAAAATTGATACCCTCCAAGGGTTGGGTCTCCCGAGGGTCGAGAGACCTTCGGGAGACGCCCTGGGAGTCCGGTCCCCTAACTTTACTAAAAACTTTTAACAAATCTATCAACAAAATATTTTTATTCAACACAAAATGGGAAAGTTTAAGCGATAGGGGGAGAAAAGAAAAAGCCTTTTCTTTTTAAGTTATCACGAAACAGAAATTTAAAAGAATTATTTATAAAATGAATTTAAAAATTATTTTAAAAACAAATTTTGTTTAAATTATCTTTTTTCTAATTTTAATTTTTTAAAATTTAATTTCTTAAATTAAAAAAATTTTCTTTATCCCATCATTTTCATAAATTAAAAGTTCTCCATTTGCGTTTAATCACCAATAATTTCGGTTGTTTTAGAACTACCATTAATTAAAATTGAATTACCTCCATAAACATCTTCAACGTGCATCTAAAAGTTGTACAAATTAAAAGTTAGAATGACTCTTTCTCTAAAAATCTGTTCGGAGCGTGTTTGAAATTTTTTATCTTACAAGTGTTCTTTTATTATTTCTCGTAGATTTCTATACTAGAACGAGTAAGAAGTCTAGTATAGGTTTATAAACGCTGTTTGATAAATGAGGAATCGAAATGTATCTGCTAAAATGATAAGGTTTTCAGTGTGTAAATGATGGTTAGTGAGCGAATTGAGTGAGTGAATTGAACAGACATGGAATGTTTAAGTGAGTGAATTAATTTAAGTGAGTGATAATATTTATGTAAGTGAATTGCTCAGACAATGAATGTTCCCATATTTTTATAAATCTCACCTCAAGAGTTTTTATATTGCCATTTATAACACTAATATTTCCGTTTGGTTTTAATTTTTTAAATTCCTCAGAAAACGAATAAGGAGTTTTTATTGGAGTAATAACTTTAAATGACCCATTTATGTTGATTTTTACCGATTTTCCAATTATCATTTTTTGATAACCTCTATTAACATATTCAACATTATTCCCATAAATTGTGAATTTATTTATATTCCCATTTATAATTAAAGAAGTAGTTTCGTAAACTTCATTTCCGTTTTGTACCAACATTTTGTTAGAGAAAATAAAAATTTTTAGATGATTGACACTCGAATTTATGCACCCTGAAAAACATCCACTTGAACTTCCTCCTGAATAATTAAATCCAGAAAAGTTGCTTGCTCCTCCGAAAAAATTTCCAAAATTTGAAAAAAAATCAGGTCCAAAATTAAAATTGAAATTTTCATGTGTCGACGTTCCTTAATTTTCAATCAAATATTAAAAATAGGAAAATCCTAGAAAGAATCTAGTCCCTATACCGAGTACAAAAATTTGAAGGATTAGGATTGATTGTCGGCATCTCTCCATGCCTAATGAATGTTTGCTATGCTTAACAATTACTTTATTTCTAAAAGACCGTCAATTTTGAAATCCGACCCGACTCTTTTCACAAACCATTGCATCCCTGTTAAAATGATAAAAGAAACTTTGAAGCGAATGACTACTAATCTTTAAATAATTTTAAATTAGTTTATTTCTACTCTGTATAAGCTGAAATTTCGGACTGCAAATTGCGTTTTGACTTGCGGACTGCGGATTAGGGCTGCGGATATTGAGGGTAAAACTGTGGATGCGGCTGAAATTTTTTCACTTTCGTAGATCCCTGCTTAGTAATCCTACACTTGCACCCACTCGAATCCATATGCACAATTAAATTAACTTTTTTTAATCATTTAATTAATTGAAAAATTAGTTAAAATAAAATACCAAAATTTGTAAATCCCTGTGTACCTTGTGACCAATTTCCACCAAACGTTGTGAAAGGTGATCCTTCAGACGTTGGAGATGTTGGTGATGAACCACCAGGCGATTTACGTGGTCCACTAGACGTTGCATTAGAGAATCCATAAAATGAGCGCCATTCATTGTCATAATTTTTGCGTTTATCCTGGTCCTTAAGAATTTCATAAGCCTCATTTATTTTTTTTGAAATCTCCAAAGCTTCGGGATCATTGCCAGTTTTGTCCGGATGATATTTTAGCATTAATTTCTTGTATGCTTTTTTGATTTTATCTATTGACGCATTTTGTGAGACTTCTAATGTCTTGTAGTGGTCAGGTATTGCCTCAACAATTACAAGGAAAATTAGCAAGAAAAGAGTATTAAAATTAAAATGCATCTGTAAATTAGAAAAAAGCTGTCATTAGAAAAAATTATCATTCTACAAGAACGGTATATAAAGTTTGTTGTGGGAGTCCTAAACTGAACAGGCTAATTTTTGTCTTTAAAAAATCTAAAAATTTCATTCAAGTAACCCTATTTATATATTCAAGCTTTAGCAACTATGAAATTACCTAGACATTAAATGGATAATATAATGAAATCCCCGCCCAAAATTGTGTAATATAGTAGACTGTTTTGAAAATAAAATATAAAGTGCATATTAATGAAAGATTACATAAAGGGCAAAAAAGTACATTTTATTATTTAAGTTCTTCCATGTTTCACATAATAATAGACTATGGAGATGAAACACTGGGCGATTTAGGTTATCCAAATTTTCGACATTATATGAATTCTAGTATGAGAATTCAAAGGGGTCTTATAATTTTTTTGATAAAATATCATTAAAAATTTAAAATGAAAGTACTGATCTCTTTGAAACTTTCTCTACCTTAATATTTACATAATTTCAACCATGTATTGTTTCCACAATTCCAGACCTTGGAGATGAACCACCAGGCGATTTAGGTGATCCACGTCATTTAGGCAGTTGTATATATGAGTAACAGCAAAAATAAGGGGGTCTTATATTTACGCTCTTAACGGACTTTATAGCCAAAATTGCACCTATCTAGAATGAATTTAAATGCTGAACTTAATTAAATCCTTGCTCCTAAATATGTAACATAGATTTTTTTTCTTTTAATTTTTTTTCTTTTAAATTTCATTTTTGAATGAATTTAAAGACAGATTACATTATCAAAAAGGTCAAATAAAGTACATATTTTTATTTTTCCTTGCCAATTTTCCCACTACATATGATGTTTTTACAAAATTAAGGACTAAGTTGTGTTATTGAGAAAGCTTAATAATTGTTAATAAATTTTTTAAATAAATAATATTTTATAAAAACAACTTTCTTAAGTTTAACTATGTCTCCAAACCTTTAAAATTTTAGGCTAGACGGTAATTTTTTTAACGTTAAATTTTTTTTAGTACATAAAAAAAGAAAATAGAAAAAAATGTCACACACAAACGAGAGTATTTCTGTCTAAACTTTAAGTAATTATGGCTTCCCCAAAGCCCGAATTTTATAATTCTATCGATATAAATAGGTAAGCGATTTATTGGGATTTCTCTTGCACTATTTATTCTGTCCTAGTTGTATTATGAAACTCAAGAAAACCCCGTTAATTAAGGAAACAAGGGTATAGGGGATTTGGTGGTCTTTGTATATCAGCGCTGCAGGTGAAAATTTTGAGAATTTTATATGGGCAAGAAGCCAGATTTCAACTATTCGTGTAAAAAAGTTATTTTTGAATTTACGGTGTTTATTGCCGAGGATACGACCTTATGCTATCTTTTCTGAATTATTTTCTATCTTTTATGGTTATTTCTTGATTTTTATCATATTTTATTTTTATCAAAATGTTGATTCAAAATTCAACAAAAAGTGTTAAAGTTTGCAAAATGCCTGATACGTTTTGCGGTTTAAAAATTTTTTTATCCGGATCCGAATTCGTAACGTCCGGATTTTTTTGGAAAAAATTTTTTTCGACCCGAATTTTCAAAAAATTTCTTTATATAAATTTCGCGAAAGTTGCTAGAACTAAAAATATTATTATTATGTTAATTTTAGTTAATTTTATTTTACATATTTAACCATGCTCATTAGTAAGGTTTCACCGGAACCGAAATTTTGACCGGAACCGGATCGAATTTGAGTCCCTTTTTCTCTTAAGGAACTTTTTCTTGGTTCCAGCCCGGAACCGGAATCTGGAAAAAATTTTGTAGCAAATTTGAAAAAATTTGTATTTTAAGTAGGGTTGTCGGTATAACTAAATTCTTTGGTAACCGAACCGAACTAACCGAACCGTTTTTGCCTCCGCAATTTACAAATCAAAGCCTACCTCTCATAAAGACTTCCTTATAAAAAATTTAATTCCTGACCATTGTTAAACCTTTAACATTTTTTAATCTCTAGAGGGATGAGAAGAAAGAAGGAGAAGGAATAATATATGTATGTGCGGACAAACATTGCGGAAAAACTACCTTTATTGTTAAATTTAAAAAATCAAATAAAAATAGAAAAAAATTAACTCTGATGAGTGCAATTGTAGTAAGATTATAGTAATTAAGGAATATTTTTTAATTCTAATCAGTCAAATATGGCTCCGGTTAAAGGATTCAGTCTAAGACAAAAATTTTTTTTGGTCCAAAACAAGTCTCTCAACAAAACAAATGTGAGAAAGTCCTAAAACTTAACTTTTGAGCGTATCTCTTCATTAATTTTTTACAAAATGTTTTTTACTAACTCTAATTTTTATACTAAAACTAAAAATAATAAAATAAAATGAATATTTGATAAAAAAATTTTATCTTTGTTTTTGTTTGCTCTTACCCATAATTTTTTGGATTTTTAATTTTTTGTATTTTTTTTTGAATTTTTGTTTTTTAAATTTTTATGTCATTTTCTGGTTTTTTTTGTTTATGTCTAGTTTTTACATTTTTTGGTCCATAACTTTTTTCTTGTTTCTTGTATTTACCAATAGGTAACTCAAATAATCTTCGCTTTAGTCACGATCTGACTCTTCATTATCTCCTCCTTCAACGTTTGACGCTTCGCCTTCTGAAAATTAACCAAAATATTTTAATTTTTTAATTTTATTTCTATTAAAAAATATTTTGGAAAATTTTTAATTATATAAATAACTTTATGCTAATAATTACCCGCCTATACAATAGTCAGGGCTCATATCGATACTTATTTTGAAAATACGAGTTTAAATTATTTACTCTTGAAAATTCAAAAATAAAAGTTAGATTTTCGTTAATTCATATACCTTTTTTGCAACGATTATGATGCTTTGTTAAATTCTGCAAATATTTAGAGGACATTTTTGAACCGCATTTCTTACATGTAACCTGTTTATTCACAGGCTCTGTAAAATGATTCCAGGTTGAAGAAGTTTTTCCTGTGATATCAAATATTGTTTAATTATACTTATAGATTTAAAATGAATTAATTTTAGTCTGTTTTCCGCACACGGATATCTTCGGTAATCGTAACAGTAATGCCGAAATTTAAATTACTCCGTAATAGTATTCCGTTATATTTCTGGAGCCTACTCCGGCATTTTGAGAAAAATATTTTTCATAGATTCGAAAAAATTTTCTCCAGCATTTCAAATTAATATTATAATTCAGAAATTTTTAACCATTTTTATTTTCCCGATGGAATTTTTGAACTAAAAATACGTACCAATCGACTTGACTTTAGGAGGAGCATCGAGGTAGTCTATAATTAGATTTTTGAAAATTTTACATAAAAATTGAAATTTAAAATCTAGTTCCTAATCTATCATTCAAAGACCCATATCTCAGCTCAAAAACAAGATAATGCTTTTTTAACGTCATTAGAATCAGCTTAAAGAGTTTAACCTAAAGATATAAACTTCCCCCATATCAAACACAAGCTTTAAATAAGATGACTTTTGGTCGAAAATTTTTTACGAAATTTTATGAAAAAACAATCAGATTAATTTCTAAAATTTAGAGAATATTTTGGCACCAAAAATTTCCTTAGAGTATTGGGAATAAAATAAAAAATAGAATTAGCAATTATTATTGACATTGAAGAAAGTTATGGCAATAACAAAAAGGGAGGAAAATTTGCCGCGCTCTGTAGAATTATTTGGCATTCTTGCCTTTTTAGCAGCCTATCTTGTCATTTTATACAACCTTTTCAGGTACATACATATTTTTAGGTTTTTAAAATCAAAAATAAGTTTCCAAGTTATTACATATTGGAAAATTTACTTTAGCAAGAAGTTTCAATATGGTCTAGTAAATTCTTCAAATATTTGCTCGACATAAGAAGTTTGCATTTATTACATTTAACATTATCATTATCAATAGATGTAAAATTATCCGTTGCTGTTTTGTTAACTACATATAATATTAAATTTATTTTAACTTTAAAATATTAAATAATTTTATCTGAGAAATGCAAATAATATGTATTACTTTAATATATCTATAAATTAAAGGCGATATATTTGGAGTTACATCTGATTTAAGTAATTTTTTGGTTGCGGTTTATATTTTATTATAAGAATCTGAAAAAGATCAGACACTTATCTAGGAGTTATGTCGAACTGCAAGATGTGCTATAATTTTATAATGCAGTGCACATAAGAAAAAAATGTAGCTATATATTTTAAGTTATTTTTAAAGTTTAAATTTAATTACGTTTCCAACAATTTTTACGATGAGTTTTTAAATTTTGTAAATATGCAGACATTTCCAGACCACACTCATTACAAGCAACTTTATTATTTTCAATTTGAGTAAAATGATTCCATACTTCAGAAGTTTTTACTATAAAATTTTATATTCATTAATTTTCAAATTAAAAAAAATCGAAAACTAAATTTGTTCAAATTATAATAAATTTAAGACATTGCACAGACAAGAGATTATATAATGTTGTGTCTGTTGCCAATGTTTTTAAGATCATACATTATTTTAAATATACTACCTCCTTTGCCCGTTTTACCAGTATTCATAGATTTTTCAAGTTCGTCTGTACTCATGATATGGAAATCCTGAATTTCATGAGGTTCCGGCTTTTCTTTGTATGTTACAGTATATTTAGCTAAATAATTTTTTTAATTAGTTCGATAAAAATTTTAAGCATTAAAAAATCAAAGAATTCGAGCTGATGTAAGGATCGGTCCAGATATCCCATCAAAAATCATATCGTTACATTTAATGGAATACTTCGATCGGCCTTTCAGAAAGGAGACTACATTCGGATCGACAATAAATTTCTAAATCAACATATTTAAAAACTTACGAATGTCTTGAATATCTTGCCCGCCATATCCTTGTTCAACATTTTCTTGTCCGCCAAATCCTTGTGCACCATATCCTTCTGTATCATGTCCCTGTCCATGCGTGCTTGTCGATTCAACTTTTCCTTTTCCTTTTTTACTAGTGCATTCCAACAAAATGAAAGAATTTATAATAATTAAGATACAAGTGACAAAATTAGCTAATTTCATCTAAAAATAAATTATTTGTTATATGGTTATTCTGTTATTTTCGAGATGATTTGGATAATATATTCAACCCATCTAAAAGTCAGAGCAATGGTTCACCAAGACCGAAGGCCGAGTAGTTTGGTGCGCCGAAGGCGCGCTGTAGGTAAGGGCCGAAGGCTTGAGCTTCAACTCATATAAAAGGCAGAGCAAAAAGACACCGAGGCCGAAGGCCGAGAAGGCTCACCGTAGGCGAGAGCCGAAGGCTCGTGCTTCAATCCGTCTAAAAGGCACAGCAAAACCCCCGAGGCAAATTCTGGATTTAATCGAATTCTGGATTTAATTCACGTTAATTAATTTATAATTAATGTCTTTTACACTATTAAGAGGTAAATCTAAAACACTAGCAATTAAAAGTTTATTAAAATAATTAATAAAATAATTAAAAGATTTTTTAAAATTAAAATTTAAAATTAAACTGCCTCTTTGCTTTATTTTTTTCTGTATTTATGCTAAAGATTCTTGAGAAGCTAAATGCCCGCCTCTTCAAAAATGGGAGGGTCTCTCTTATAAAATAGTAAACAACTTCTAAGATTCGAGGATTTGGGTAGAGTGGTAAGCGAGTTGTCTTTTCTTCTCTATTACTCTCTCTTGCAAAACATTGAAAATAAATCTCTCTGAATTAAAGAGGTGTAGAAAAGGATAGTGTAATTGAGAGGGCTTAAGACATGGCGAGCAGGCAGAGGTCTTTTGGCAGAGGTCTATACAGCTGGCAGGGGTCCTTTGAAATGGCGATTTAAAATAGTAAAAATCTCTTTAAGATTCATGGATTTGGGTAGGGCGCTAATCGAATTCTCTTTTTTTTCTCTAGCTTTCTTGTAAGACATTCAAAATATACAAGGATTGGGTAGTTGAGAGGGCATAAGACACCAACTCTGCATGATAGCTGAGTTTCAATATTCATTACCAGTGATGGGCAAGTTCCAAAATTTCTCTGGAACTAGTTTCAGTTTCCAAGGTCTTAGGCCAAAAAATTCACTTATTCAGCGCCGCAGGCGAAAATTTTGAGAATTTTGGAGTTCAAGCAGCCAGATTTCTTTCATACTCAGCGCGCTGCAGGTAATTAACGAGGAAATTTTGTCAAAAATATACCCCCAAGAACTAGTTCCAGAACTAGTTCCAAAGCTAGTTCCAGACATTTACTAGTTCCGTAGTTCCAGTTCCAAGCTAGTTCCAGGCATTTACTAGTTCCGTAGTTCTAGTTCCAAACTAGTTCCAGATAATCGTTAGTTCCGTATTTCTAGTTCTGGAACTGGAACTAGAACTAATTAGTTCCGGAACTGGAACTGGAACTTTGCCCATCACTGGTCATTTCAAAACTGGAATGAAGGAATTCTTTTTTGTCCTCACTAATAGAAAAATATGTATAAATAAAAATTCCATGATGTAAACTTTATACATAATGGAATTAATTTTTTAAAGAAATTCTCCCATGAAAAATAAATTGCTACTTGTTAAGGCAAAAAATCAAAAATTTGCAGAATTTTGGAAATGAAAAAAAAAACAATTAAAGAAATTGGAATTATGAAATTGCTTGACATTCATATGGAAAAAACGGGCAATTATTTCAATGGAAATTAATTTATCTCTCTCACCTAATAAAATTCTTTCTCCATCACTCCTTATTTTCTCTTAAAAAATATTTTTAATAATGCATTAAGCAAAATTTTATTTATGGATTTAATTAATCAATTAATAAAGTAATTTAAAATTTTTAAATTGATCGCTTAAAATATTAAAATAAATTTTAAATAAAATAATACATATAAAAATTTAAAGAATGGAATTCCTACTTGTTATGGCAAAAAATCAAAAAATCAGAGAAAATCCAAGTCGAAATTTCAGATGATATATGGAAGCAACCAAAATCACCATGAGGTGTATCAGTTCCTTCTACTTTATCTGGTGAAACGCAAGCTAATCTCTCTATACGAATTCAAATGCACCTTTCAACATATAAAGTCATTGGTAATCGGCCTGACATAAAATATGATGTATTCCAATGGTGGAAGAAAAATGGGCCACAATTCCCTGATTTAGAAAATGTTGCGCGTAAATTGCATTTTATTCCCGCAACTTCAGTTTGCTCTCTGAGATTATTTTTATGATTTTTGGCAATAACTTCGCAATCGGTTTCATTTTTATAAATAGAACATATTTACGAAACGGAACTTTTTCCTGATTCCGGCCTGAACCGGAACTTTATGAAATTTTGCTAGAAAATTTAAAAAAATTATATTTTAAGTATGTCGTGGACAACTCCACGTAAACATATAAAAATATATTATTAACTAAATTACATTCCCACGATCTTATCTTTTTCCTATTTCCTTTTAAATACACTTCAGTTTTATTATTCATTGCTCACTTCTCTTATTCACTTAGCTTTTCTTATTAAAAAATAAGATTTTTTTAAATAAATAAAATTTCTCCTGTTTTGTTGGAAAAATAAAATAAATAAAAAATATAAGTTTTTTATATTTTTAATTAAATTAATTTGTGGCGAGTTTTATACAACCGCTACAAAAGTGGTGCAACGGCTAAATTTTAATTAAACCCACTTTTAAAAACAAAAAAAAAAAAAAAAAAAAAAAAACCAAAACTTAACTAAATTTTCGCAAGCGCAAAAATAGCCAAACGCGAATAAATGAGCGGACCTATACGCCAAAGCTTAGGACCTGCAAAATCAACTCTCATTCGCGCAATCGCAGAAGCAAAAACGATATTGGATGAGAGGCCAAAGCAGAATGAGGAGATTGAGAACTGGACGCATTGGGTTCAAAAGCTAAAAAATGCTAATTCAAAGCTAGAGCGGACCCTTTCCAGAATATCAACCCTCACGGAAAATTGGACTAAAGTAATCGTCCAATCACAGCCAGAACAAGCAGAAAGAGAAAATTCACTCTATGAGGCTGTGGCAGGAGGAGAAGAAGGCCTTTTGGTAAAAATCGAAGAGGCGAACGAACTAGCGGTTGACCTTGGCACCTCCATAGAAATTGGAGAGAATGCTATAAGGCAAAAAGGACCGCGCCTCACTCTGACCGCGCCTCATCCATTCGCCAAGCGACGCCAAACAGACACTCACAAATACGCTTGCCCAAAAATTCATTACCTGAGTTTTATGGCGATCTAAACCTTTGGCCGTCATTTTGGGACAATTATCGCTCAGCCATACATGAAAACACGCTTTTAACCGATATAGATAGATTCAACTATTTAAACGGTTGCGTCAAAGGCGAAGCGAAAAAATTAATTCAAAATTATTTTATAACGGAGGCAAATTACCATATTGCTATAAATAAACTTCGCGAGCGATATGGGGATGAAGAGCGCATAAAAGCAAATTTGCGAGCAGAATTAAGAGCTCTACCTCCAGCCAATAAATACATAAATTCTATTCGATTTACAACTGACAACATCGACAGAATTATTCAACAACTACAACAAATGGGAGAAAATACAAACCAATCTTTCATCACATCAGTTATTGAAGAAAAATTACCAAAATGGATTCTTCTTGAACTAGAAAAAGCTAAACAAAAAGCTATGGCAAGATGTGAAGAAAGCGACGATGATGAACCTTTCATATGGGACACAGAAAAGGTACATAAAAAATTAGCAAAAATTATCGAACTGCACGAAAAAGTGAATAGAATGCCTCAATTAGAAAATAAATTTAAAAATGAAAAGAGGTTAAAACCGGAAAATAACTTTTCGGAAAACGCGCGAGTATTTTTTAACTCAAACGCGCAACAAACAAAACAGAATTTTGCATTCAAAAATAACTCACAAAAGAACAAACCGCGTGTGCGTATACAAAAAAAACAAGAGCGTAAAATATTACCATGCATTTTCTGCAATGATGAGTCACACAGAAGCACAGCGTGCCAAAAATACTCAACAGGAGAAGCACGCCAAAAAAGACTCGCACTTTTGAAAAAATGCTTTTGGTGTTTTAAAGACGCAAATCATAATGTTTGCCCCGCAAAATATAAATGTAAATTATGCAATGGGGACCATAAAGAAATTGTTTGCAAAAAATTCGCTATTGAAAAACAAGCGAGCGAAACAGTCCAACAGCACTCTCTTGCAACGCAATCAAAGGCGCTAAACGACATTCTTTTAATGACACGCCAAATATCGGTCTTAGCAGGAAATGGAAAGGTTGTAAGAGGCATTAAAGCATTCATCGACCCAGGTTCCTCTAGATCTTTTATTAAAAAAGAATTGGCGAGCAAACTAGCTATTGATTTAAAAGAAGCGCCTGAAATAACAATAAATGCACAGGGGATGTTTAATCACGCAACTTCATTTGCTAGTAAAAGCGTGCAATTAAAACTGGGACTTCGAAAAAATTGGCGGCAAAAATTAGAATTTAAAGAATTTCGATTTTGCACTGCCGAAAAAATCACCGGTAAAATAGCTACAGCAAAGCTAAGCGATCGCGAAATACATTTATTGCGAAAAAGGCCAAAGCATGAAAAAATAAACATTCCTACAGAAAACTACGAAGCAGAAATATTAATAGGAATGGACCATTTCTGGGAATTAGTCACCAACATAGAGCACTTACCCAGAGGGATATGCATAGTTGAAACGCTTTTAGGTCCTATAGTTTGCGGAAAAATAAACACAAAAAACGCAAACGCTATTAATTGCTACGGTAGCGAAAATGTTCTTACTTACGGACTTTTCGAAAATTTTACGGATCAACAAAAACTTTACGGCCGGCAGGGCATTGGCATCAAAGATTTGCCAATTAAAAATGAGGATGAAAGTGCGCGAAACTTATCCGATAAAAAGATTACTAAAAATGGAAATAGTTATTGCGTTCGCCGACCTCAACGCCCAAACGCTCCGCCATTACTTAAAAACAAAAATCTATGCCTAAGTCGCTCAAATTCTACATTGCGCAAATCAAAAAGCATAGACGATCCGTCAATTGTTCGCTCTCCTAAAAGATTAAAAAAGAAAATTTTAAAAAGAGCTCTAGCGAATTTAACTCCGTTTGAAATAGGAGAGAACGAAAAATCGATTCCGCAACAAAAGGAAACGAAAATAGAGCCAAAGAAAATCGAAGAGCGAACAAAAATTAAAAGGGATGCCAAAGAAAAAGCCAGGCAAAAAATCAACGCTAATGCTTACGGCTTAAAAGCAATACCTTTCTTAATACTATGCTTGCAATTAATCGCTTGTGCTATAGCAAAAAATTTGCGCACACCGCTTTTACCTTACGAATGTGAAGCGGAAGGGCAATTATTGCATACAGAAAGCAATTGCAACTCCAAGGGCATTTTAATTTATTCAAAAACTGGAAAAGACCCTCCCGAATTATGCTATAAAATAAAATCCTGCGGCGAAAAATTTCTGACACCAGTATCAGGGGGCTGGAGCTGTTTAGATAATTGCGGTAAATGTCCCAACTGGGCAGCAGGATGCTCGCACACAAACAATTACGTAATATACGAGCAAGCAAAATTAAATAGCATAGCGTCTCCAGAACAAATTGAATCAGACAACGATAATTCTATGCTTATTCCTACAATTGAATTATTTAATGGAAATATTCACCATGTCCAACAATTACAAATACGCACAATAGACGTATTTGATAAGGATGAAGTCTGCATTGGTAAGGGAGCAACCATTGGAACCCCCCATTACTGTTCCATACATGACTGTCTAACATCCGGAACACGCTTTTGCTATTACCCACACCGCGAAACCACGCTTTTTATCTCAAAGGACGCCGAAATTCCTATAAAAGCATGGGGGTATAAACGCATAAATATAAACGGAACTAATAAAAAAGCAATTAATGAATGCGTAAACTGCCAACTTAATTGCGAAATAAAAGGGATTAAGGCAATTTTTGAAGAAAATAAATTCTCAAAAATGGAAATTTGCTGCCAACCCTATTGTTTTAGTTTCGAGGGAGTAGAATCGCCTAAATTAGTCACTCTCCCTAAAGACATTTTATTAAACGAGCACACCTGCTCAATGCAGCTATGGACGACAAAAAGCAACCCAATAAATAAAATTGTTGTAAAATGTCCTAGCGTTAAAATTTGCGAATTAATAGATTGCTACATATGTACAGAATTATTAGCGAATCCGGAATGCTGGCCAATTTACGCAGCAATAATAGGAGGGATATTAATTGCAATAATATTTACTTGCTTATTCAAATTATGCCTTCTATTAAACAAAATATGCATTACAATTGCTGAATTGGCTTGGTGTATAAAAACAACACTGCGCATTTTCAAAATTCTTTTAAAATTAATCATTAAAATTCCTTATTTAATTATGAGGAAAATAATCGAGGCTAGATTTAAAAATAAAGATCAGCAGAAAAATAATGCTAAAAACGACATAGAACTAGCCGAAATTAAAATTGAACAAAAAAGGGAATTTAAGCCATTTATTCCTTTTAGAAAAAAATTCGGGGCCCGAGGAACAACTATAAATAAAATAGTTGTAATATTGGCTATAATACACGTAGCTAACGGCGCTTCCCAATTCGCTTCTTTTTCCGCAAACGAAGAAGATTGCACTAAACTGGAAAACAATCAAACCAAATGCCATGTTAGCCACGAAACCATTTTAACGCTAACCCCTAGTCATCGAATCGCGCAATTGCTAATCAGGGGATCAAATAAACTGCCAATGGGTATTGTCGATATAACAATAGAGGACATAGTAGTGGAGTGCCAAAAATCTTCAGAATATTTTTCGCGCAGCCACGAAATAAAAACCTACTCTAGCAAACGCTGCCCAAACCATTTAAATTCTAAATTATATTGCGCCACGCAAGGAGAGGCAGAGTCACTCAGCGGATGTCAACTAGACGCAGACGCATGTAAATGCTCAGTCACCGATCCTACAGTTACGTGCCAATGTAAAGATGGACGATTGGATAAAATATTTCTAGAAAATCCAGCTAAAGTCCTACCTATTATTTCTCAAAACTTTGTGCTCAAAAACGAGAAAAACCGCTTATACGCCTCGTTACCGCATGCTTCCATCGAATTGCAAGTATCCATGGAAAACTATCAGCTAATTACAACACATGATAGAGTAAAATGTGAAATAAGCCCAAGCGCATTAATTGGCTGTTACTCATGCATTGCGGGAGCAAGTTTTGATTTAAATTGCACTCCTAGTTTTGGAAACGGAGCGCTCGCACATGTGTATTGTGTCCAAAAAAGCGGCAAACATTTCGAATTTTCGCTTTTCTGCAATGGACCAAACAAAATACCCCTGGCTTTAGAAAATGCGGACATCTCGGCAAACTGCACTGTTAATTGTCCCGCCGGGGAAACACATTTCCAAATAAAGGGAAAATTAAAATACATAATACAACAAAATTGGCTAAGCTTGATTCACGCGCAAAGCACTCAAGCCCTCGCGGAAAATAGTATAGACTGGGCTTTTCTCGGCTGCTTCTTCATAGGCCTGCCTCAAAGTCTTTTTCTGCTTTTAGCCATATTTCTCGCGATTATTTTCATAATAATATTGTTTCGCGCAAACCCAATTCATAAAATTTGGAAATTAATCATTAGAATTATAATCATTTTTGTTATTATTACAAATTCTAATTCGATAAAATATTTGAACAACGAACAACTCTCAAATATTTCGCCGGTTTCGTCAACAAATAATTCAGAAAGCTCAACAACAATACTCGAAAACCTGGCAATACAATGCTGAAGAAGGTTAAGAAGGATTTGGGAAATAAAAGAAATGCCAGATTAATAAAAATTGTTTTTGATAAAAAATTAAATCTGGGCCCGGGAATGTCGTGGACAACTCCACGTAAACATATAAAAATATATTATTAACTAAATTACATTCCCACGATCTTATCTTTTTCCTATTTCCTTTTAAATACACTTCAGTTTTATTATTCATTGCTCACTTCTCTTATTCACTTAGCTTTTCTTATTAAAAAATAAGATTTTTTTAAATAAATAAAATTTCTCCTGTTTTGTTGGAAAAATAAAATAAATAAAAAATATAAGTTTTTTATATTTTTAATTAAATTAATTTGTGGCGAGTTTTATACAACCGCTACAAAGTAGTTTACCACCAATCCTTAGGGGTGTAAAAAAGTTCCGGTTTTCCCGAAACCGATTTATAAACCGGAGCCGGAACCAGATCCAATTTGAGTTCAAGTTCGGTCTAGTAATTTGTCCTATTTCGCGGTCTAAATTCAATTTGGCCGACTAACATATTAAGGAACGAAAAAGGAATGAAAAAACGATTCCGCCTTTATTTCAATATAGGGCCAAAAGAATTCTCATATTACTAACTGGGCAAAGAAATGCACTGGACGGAATATTGAGGGTTGATTTTCTCGACCGATTAAATTTATTAAAAAATATTTTTTTGAAAAACCAAAAATTATTAATATTTCAATAAACACAAAATATTAAATAAAATTAAAATTTAATTTCTGAACAAAATATATTTAATATCTTTATTCTACATAATTCAATATTCTTTTAAAAGAATAATTTATTATTTAAATAATAATTTTAAAAAAATTTTCTTTTATTCCATCTTTTTTTAAAAATTAATGATTCTCTCATTATACGTCTAATGCCCAATAATTTCTATTTTGATACTTGCCCCACCAATTTGAATTGTATTTCCACCATAAACATCTTCAACGTGTATCTAAAAATTATACAAAATTCACCCTTTCTCTAAAATAATCAAGATAATAAAAAATGGTAAAATTTATTAAGCACTCTCCGCTTCAGTTTTTTTAAGTTTTAAGTTTTTCACGTACTCTGTTTTCAAAAAATTCAATATTTCAACCTTCATTCTCGAATAAATTTGAAGGTAAAGGACAAATATCGCGGATAAACAAAAATGTGAAATAATTGAAATACTGATAATTATCAAATTATCATAATATTTGAATATTTATTAATATTATTAAATATTAATCTTTTATAAATTTATTTTTTTAAAATAAATTTTAAAAACCTTTAATCTATAATTTTATTTATAAAATTTTTTAGGTTTTTCTTTATCGGTTTTGTTCTGAACCTTTTTGAAAATACACAAAATTATTAGTATACTTTTTTGGTAATCTTCAGTTAGCAGAATCGGATATCCGAATTAGAAAGTCTAGATATTCGCTAGGAAAGAGAGTCTATTCTGTTATAGATATCTGAATTACAATACTCCAAATCTTTTTAGGAAATCTAGTTTTGGATTCTAGAGCTAAATGGTAATCTAGTTTCCACTATTATTTTGTCAGTGACATTTGGCCAGACAGCCAAAAAATGTAAATCAAGATCAATATATTTATTATCAGTTCCCTATACCTTTTAAAAATATAGATTTGTAGTCTCACCTCAAATTTATTTGATCGCCATTTATGCTTGCAATATATCCGACTGGGTTCAATTTTTTAAATTCTTCAGAAAATATATATGTCGATTTTATCGGTGTAATAACACTAGCCGCTCCCTCTATGCCGATTTTAACTGATTTTCCTACAAGTTCTTTATGGGCAAAATTGAAATGTTCAATATGAATATTATTCCCATATATTTTGAATTTAGTTGCTGAACCACATATATTTAAATAAGTAGTTTCGTAAACTTCATTGTTGTTTTGTACAAGAATTTTGTTAGAGAAAACAAAAATTTTATAATTTTTTGCAACAGAACTTAATGATATTCCAGAAAGATTTCCTGTCGAACTTCCGCTAGACGTTGAAGCGCAAGACGTAGATCCTGAGAATATTAAAGTATTAACTTAATTACTCATCCTTAAATCAAAATAAATAAATAAATTAGTTAAAATTAAATACCGAAATTTGTAAATCCCTGAGTTCCTTCTGACCAATTTCCACATGACGTTGTAAAAGGCGATCCTTCAGACGTTGGAGATGTTGGAGACGTTGGAGATGCTGGAGACGTTGGAGATGGTGGAGATGGTGGGGATGTTGGAGACGTTGGAGATGTTGGAGACGTTGGAGATGGAGATGTTGGAGACGTTGGAGATGGTGGGGATGTTGGAGACGTTGGAGATGTTGGAGACGTTGGAGATGGTGGAGATGGTGGGGATGTTGGAGACGTTGGAGATGTTGGAGACGTTGGAGATGTTGGAGACGTTGGAGATGTTGGAGACGTTGGAGATGTTGGAGACGTTGGAGATGTTGGAGACATTGGAGATGTTGGAGACGTTGGAGATGGTGGAGATGCTGGAGACGTTGGAGATGGTGGAGATGGTGGGGATGTAGGAGACGTTAGAGATGTTGGAGACGTTGGAGATGGAGATGTTGGAGACGTTGGAGATGGTGGGGATGTTGGAGACGTTGGAGATGTTGGAGACGTTGGAGATGGTGGAGATGGTGGGGATGTTGGAAACGTTGGA
This sequence comes from Meloidogyne enterolobii, assembly GCA_963681835.1. Lineage (NCBI taxonomy): Eukaryota > Metazoa > Nematoda > Chromadorea > Rhabditida > Meloidogynidae > Meloidogyne > Meloidogyne enterolobii. The sequence goes on along the minus strand of CAVMJV010000082.1, from coordinate 256,308 downwards.
GATGTTGGAGACGTAGGAGATGGTGGAGATGGTGGGGATGTTGGAGACGTTGGAGATGTTGGAGACGTTGGAGATGTTGGAGACATTGGAGATGTTGGAGATGTTGGAGACGAACCACCAGGCGCTTTAGCTGATCCACTAGACGTTGCATTAGAGAATCCATAAAATGAGCGTAATTCATTATCATGATTCTTTCGGGCTTCATCGTCCTTAAGAATATCATAAGCTGCATTTATTTTTTGTGCAATTTCCAATGCTTTCGGATCATTTTTATTTTTGTCAGGATGATATTTTAGCATTAATTTCTTGTATGCTTTTTTGATTTCCTCTATTGAAGCATTTTGTGAAACTTCTAATGTTTTGTAGTGGTCAGGTATTGCCTCAACAATTACAAGGAAAATTAACAAAAAAATTGAACAAATAATAGAATAATGCATCTGTAAATTCGAAAAAGGCCGTCATTAGAAAAAAATATAATTGGACAAAAAAGGTATCTTATGTTTTATTATGGGATCTCAACACTTAACTAACTTAGGTTTCGTCAAAGTTTAATTGAACTTCGACATTCATATTCTTTAAACTCTTAAATCTGCCTAGAATTCATATAAATCTTTTTAGTTATTCACTAAAAGTTGTGTATTTAAATTTTCAGGAAATTTGGATCACTGCAAACTAGAGAATTTTTGAAAATGGGATAGAAGTATGATTTTGCGAGTAGTGTATTAGTAGGAGGGCGAAAAGTATAAATTCCCTTATTGAATTTTAAAAGAACAAGTTTAAAAATACGTAATGTATATTTATATATTCAAGAGTGAGCCAAAGATGCACTTTATCTAGACGGAATTTAATAAATAAATTCAATGAAATCCACTCAAAATTATGTAATATACATAGACGGATTTTAAAAGTAAAATATCAAGTCCATATTAAAGAATGATTGCTTAATTAAAAAGGGCAAAAAAGTGTATTTTGCATTTATATATTCAAGATTGAGCCAAAGATGCACTTATCTAGACGGAAATTAATTAGATAAATTCAAAGAAATCCCCGCTCAAAATTATGTAATGTAGACTGATTTTGAAAGTAAAATATAAAGTGCTTATTAATGAAAGATTGCTTAATTAAAAGGGCAAGAAAAGCTTTAATCTTTAAATGAGCTTTAAAAAAATTCTCTAAAATTTTAAAATGAGATTGTAGAAAATTTTTCTGGCTTCACCTCTGTAGAGGCTTACGTCATGTTGTTAATGATTTAATGTTTTTCGCTTCATGGTCAGTGGACACGAAATTTTATATTTTTCTTTCCATAAGTACCTTATTTTATAAATTTAATTTTTTTTCAAATCATTCTACAAATTAACAGGATTCAGTGAAATTAATTTTGTAAAAAGAGTGATTGAGATAGATGAAAATCTGAAAATTTTTGGAAAGCGCTTATATAAACTTCTGAAAGTTATTTTGTAAAATTTCAGTAATTTGGACAATTTTTAATAATTGTATGTATAGACTTTCATAATAACGCACTTTGTCTTTAATTTCATTAAAAGCATTATGAAATTATGTGAAATATGGAAATGCTTAAAAAAAAGTACTTTTCTTACCCTTTTCAATTAAGTAATCTTTTATTAATATGGACTTTATATTTTTATCTCAAAATCAGTCTACATTACATAATTTTGAGCGGGGATTTCATTTGATTTATCTAATTAAATTCCGTCTTGATAAGTGCATCTTTGGCTCAATCTTGAATATATAAATATACATAGATTCATGTATGTATTTGTAGATTAAATAAAAATATTCCATTTTCAAAGATTCTTTAATTTGCATTGATCCAAATTTCCTGAAAATTTAAATACACAACTTTTAGTGAATAACTATTAGAATTTTTTCTAATTACGGCCTTTTCGAATTTACAGATGCATTATTCCATTATTTGTTCAATTTTTTTGTTAATTTTCCTTGCAATTGTTGAAGCAATTCCTGACCACTACAAAACATTAGATGTTTCACAAAATGCGTCAAAAGAGGAAATTAAAAAAGCATACAAGAAATTAATGCTAAAATATCATCCTGACAAAAATAAAAATGATCCGAAAGCATTGGAAATTGCACAAAAAATAAATGCAGCTTATGATATTCTTAAGGATGATGAAGCCCGAAAGAATCATGATAATGAATTACGCTCATTTTATGGATACACTTTCAAAACGTCCGGTGGATCATCTACAACGCCTGGAGAATCATCTACACCCACTGGAGGACCATTTACACGGCCTGATGAGAATTCTTCTGGATCATCAAATAAAACGCCCGATGGTACCTCGGCAAAAGGAGCAGAAGAATATACAAATTCAGGTATTTTATTTTAAATTTATTGCTCAACAAATTGATTATTGTAATTACCAAAAGGTGTAACCATAGGTTCGGCAATCAACAATTTCAAAATTTTTGTGTTTTCCAACAAAATTCTTGTGCAGGACGAAGATGAAGTTTACGTAACTACTCATTTAGTAATAAATGGGAATATAATTAATGTAGAAATATACGGGAATAATATTCGATTTGAAAATGTTGATAGAGGCTGTGATTTAATAATAGGAAAATCGGTCATAATTGAAGTAAATGGCTCAATTAATAGCGTTACTCCTACAAAAACCGAATATGTATTTTCTAAGGAATTTAAAAAATTAAAACCAATTGATATTATTTCGGGTCTTTTTGGCGGTATAACTACAATTGAGGTAAAATTTTATATGTAAAACACTGACAAGCTATTTTATAAACTGTAAACTGATTATGGATCATTCCCGAACTGTTTAAAAGACTGTACTAAAATTTGTCCTCATATCTTTACTTGAAAAAAACATACGATTATTAGGAAAAATGAGGTTAATCGCAAACACAATCGATTTGGAGGGATATCGGGAGATTTGTGAGTCTAAGTCTTCCGAGTGTAGGCCTTCTTAGTTGACCCCTTTGTTAACGTGTCATTTTACTTATTAAATTTTGTATAAATTTTAGATGCACGTTGAAGATGTTTCTGGAGGTAATACGATTCTAATTAGCGGTGGAATTAACACAATAAACATTTTTGGCTGTTGAAACATAAATTAAGAGAAATTTAAATTTATTAAAAAGATTGGATAAAGGAAATATTTTTTTAATTATAAGAAAAATTATTTTTTTAATTAAATTTCATTTAGAATAAAGATAATTTAGATATATTTTTAAAATAATAATTTTTTGTTATTTTTTTTATTTTATTTATTTTATTTATCAACATAAAAAAAATGTCATCGAAAGGGCGTGCCACTTACTCCGACAACAATGTCGTAGTGTGGCACTTAAAAGATGTAATAAAAATATATATAAAAAAAAACAGCAAAAAAAACAATAAGTCAATAATAATTAAGGAAAAAACACATATAAATTTATATTTAATTAATTTATTTGTTTAAATAAATATACTCCGTACCGACTATTTTATTTAAGGTGCTTTAATAGAAAACATAAATCAAAAATCTAAAAAGAAGGTCCATTAATTTAATTTCTGTTTAAATTTTGTCAAAATTTAAAGAATTAATTTCTTCAACAATTTTGCTGCGTTTTTCGTTGTTTGTCATATTTGCTGCAAAATTTAAAGGAGAAAATTCTGAAGAATTGCGCTTAGACATGCCACAAAAAAATATTACCCAATTAAATGCCTTTTTTAAAAATTTCCTTAAAAAAATATTGTTTAAAAAATAAAAATTAATATAAAAAATGATAAATTTCAATAAAAAAAATTAAGAAAAGGGGAAGAAAAAAATTCTAATTTTATGAATCATCAAAAGAGAAATAGCACGGATGACAGAGAAAAAAAGATTGTCATCTAAATAAAAATATTTTTTAGATAGAATGCCAAATTAATATATTAAATTACCAATTTAAATTTTTTTTTTTCAAAGATTTTTAGAAATTGGAAATATTTTTAGGATTTGAATTTATTATTAGGATTTAAAAATATTTTCTCTATCGCCTGCGATTAACCTTGTTGTTCTATAATATTTTTATTTGTATTTAAAGCAGTTATTCTCTCATAAATAAGCCAAATTTTATATTCGAAATTTAATTATAAAGATATGAGGGAGGATTGGCAAAAATGAAGTTTTGAATTTTTTAGATATAATGTTAAATAATAAATTCATTATCAATTTGAAAATTTTCTTGAGAGTGAAAGAAAAATAAAGAAAAAATATTCTATATTTAGAGCAATAGGCTTTAAAGAATAAAATTTATAATTTAAGGGAATTTACAAGAATTGATTTTATTTTTTATATAATAGCAATAAAAACAGATTAGATTAGATCTATTGAATAAGTATTGCTTTTACTTTATTTTTAAAACTAGGGGTTATTTTTGTAGTCCTAATTTCGTCATTTAAAACGTTCCACATCTTAGTTACCCTATTAACAAATGAGTTAGATGATTTTGAATTTTGACTTTTAGATAATAAATAACATTTTTTTCTATTTGATATCTTAAAAAGATTGTCTGGTTCAAGATGTGTATATCCATGTAAGATTTTATGAGCCAATACTAAATCATAAGTCTTACGACGGTTTTCAAGAGTAGGAAGATTAAGGAACTCTAATCTTTGTAAATATGGTATATAAGGTAATGAGCATTTTCGAAGTAGGATTTTTGTAAAGAATTTTTGGCATTTTTCGAGTTTGTTAATTTCAGATTTTAGTTGTGGATTCCATGTTTCAGGAGAGTATTCTAGTAAGGGTCTTATATAACTTTTATAGATAGTAAGCCAAGTTTTTATAGATTTAGACTTAATTATTTTGAAAACGAAATTCATTTTTATATAAGCTGCCCTAATAATTTTTTGTACATGTTCTTGAAATCTAAGTTTATTATCAATTATAATGCCTAGATCTCGTATAGAATCTACTTCGTTTATAGTTGCATCAAAAATTTTATATTGATCTTTAGGGTTATTTTTACCAAGATAGATTATATATGTTTTATTAATAGCTATATTTAATTTCCATATGGTTGACCATTGTTCAATATTTTTGATAGCATTTGTAAGCATTATTCTTTCATTTTTTGTTTTGTGTACAACATATACTTTAACATCGTCAGCAAAAAGTTTTATTTTTATACCATTTGGGATTATATCAGGTAAATCATTTATATAGATTAAAAATAATAGTGGGCCTAAAACTGATCCTTGTGGTACACCTGATTTAATATTTCTGGGTTTGGATAATTCATTGTTTATTTTAACTCTGAAAATTCTATTAGAAAGAAATGATGAAATCCAATTTAAAATTTTTCCTCTTATACCTATTCTATATAATTTGTTGATTAAGAGATCATGTGGTACTGAGTCAAATGCTTTTTTGAAGTCAATATATATACAGTCAATATTCTTTTTTCCCATTATTGCATCGTACCAATCTTCTAATGTAGTGATTAGTTGTGTTGTAGTAGATCTATTTTTTATAAATCCATATTGGTCTTTGCTAAATAGATTGTTATCTAACAGAAATTGAACAATGTATTTATTAAGAACCATTTCCATGACCCTGCATATGGCACATGTTAATGCAATAGGCCTGTAATTTTCGGGATTTGATTTTTCTCCTTTTTTGAATAATGGTATTATTATAGATTCCTTCCATATATCAGGTAATATACCTGAATCTAGTGATATTCTAAATATTTCCGATAGAAAAGGAGCTATAGAGGGAAGTACAATCTTTAATATTTTATAATTTATATTATCAGGTGAAGTACCATTTCTGTTAGGTAATTTTTTAATGAAACTGATAATATCAATTATATCAAAATCAACATCTTCGATGATAGGTATTTGATTATTTTCATTGTTATTATGGCTATATTGCATATTAGTATTGGAGAAATTTTCAAGAAAGATATCAGCAAAAATTTCAGACTTATCTATTGATTTAGTGATATAACTATTGTTATAATAAAGCACTGGAATTTCATTATTCGTATATTTAAATTTTTTAAGGTATTTATGAATAGAATCTCTATTTTTAGTGATAAAAGCATTTTGTTTTTTATTATGAAAGTTTCTAGTCTGAATTTTTATATGCAATGATATACTATCATATAATTCTTTATATTTTAGTTTATCAGTTTTAAGTTGTCTATAAATTTCGGCTTTCTTTTTAATAGATGCTTTCAAGTGAGCAGGGTAATTATGTCTAAGATCTTTTTTAGTTACAAGTTTTTCAGGAACATATAAGTTAAGAGATGCTAAGATGTTGTCTATGAAATGATTATATTTATCTTCCAAATAATAATTTTGAGTGGATATAATCGGTATAATAGAAGATAGAAATCTATTTAATAAAGATGTATTAGCCTTATTATATTTTCTATATTTGATTGGTTTGACTTCTTTTTTGATTATAGGGAATGATAAATCAAAGATTAAAGCATCATGATCTGAATTAAACAAGGACCCATCAACATAAATATTTTGAAATAGATCAGGTTTATTTGTTAAACAAACATCTAGATAAGCATCGTTTCGAGTGGGACCTGGTGTAGTAGAGGATAAATTCATAGAATTGAAAAAACTGAGAAATAGATCACCTAAGCTATTTTTACAATATGGAATATTATTAACCCAGTTAAGATCCTTGGTTCCAAAATTGAGGTCTCCTAATATGATACAGTTAAAAGAAACAAAAGATTCAATCAGTTTAAGAAGTTTTTTAGTTTGAATGATACTAGTATTTGGAGGTCTATAGATGAGAATAAAATTAATACATTTTGAATTTTGTATTTGTAGATGTATTATTTCTGAGTTGAACTTAGAGATGGATTGTTTAACGAAAAACTTAATATGCTTTTTAATCAAAACAGCGCAGCCACCTCCCCTACGATTACTTCTATTACATAAAACTATATTAAATTTTTCAAGTATATCTAGGAGATGTTGGAGACGTTGGAGATGTTGGAGACATTGGAGATGTTGGAGATGTTGGAGACGAACCACCAGGCGCTTTAGCTGATCCACTAGACGTTGCATTAGAGAATCCATAAAATGAGCGTAATTCATTATCATGATTCTTTCGGGCTTCATCGTCCTTAAGAATATCATAAGCTGCATTTATTTTTTGTGCAATTTCCAATGCTTTCGGATCATTTTTATTTTTGTCAGGATGATATTTTAGCATTAATTTCTTGTATGCTTTTTTGATTTCCTCTATTGAAGCATTTTGTGAAACTTCTAATGTTTTGTAGTGGTCAGGTATTGCCTCAACAATTACAAGGAAAATTAACAAAAAAATTGAACAAATAATAGAATAATGCATCTGTAAATTCGAAAAAGGCCGTCATTAGAAAAAAATATAATTGGACAAAAAAGGTATCTTATGTTTTATTATGGGATCTCAACACTTAACTAACTTAGGTTTCGTCAAAGTTTAATTGAACTTCGACATTCATATTCTTTAAACTCTTAAATCTGCCTAGAATTCATATAAATCTTTTTAGTTATTCACTAAAAGTTGTGTATTTAAATTTTCAGGAAATTTGGATCACTGCAAACTAGAGAATTTTTGAAAATGGGATAGAAGTATGATTTTGCGAGTAGTGTATTAGTAGGAGGGCGAAAAGTATAAATTCCCTTATTGAATTTTAAAAGAACAAGTTTAAAAATACGTAATGTATATTTATATATTCAAGAGTGAGCCAAAGATGCACTTTATCTAGACGGAATTTAATAAATAAATTCAATGAAATCCACTCAAAATTATGTAATATACATAGACGGATTTTAAAAGTAAAATATCAAGTCCATATTAAAGAATGATTGCTTAATTAAAAAGGGCAAAAAAGTGTATTTTGCATTTATATATTCAAGATTGAGCCAAAGATGCACTTATCTAGACGGAAATTAATTAGATAAATTCAAAGAAATCCCCGCTCAAAATTATGTAATGTAGACTGATTTTGAAAGTAAAATATAAAGTGCTTATTAATGAAAGATTGCTTAATTAAAAGGGCAAGAAAAGCTTTAATCTTTAAATGAGCTTTAAAAAAATTCTCTAAAATTTTAAAATGAGATTGTAGAAAATTTTTCTGGCTTCACCTCTGTAGAGGCTTACGTCATGTTGTTAATGATTTAATGTTTTTCGCTTCATGGTCAGTGGACACGAAATTTTATATTTTTCTTTCCATAAGTACCTTATTTTATAAATTTAATTTTTTTTCAAATCATTCTACAAATTAACAGGATTCAGTGAAATTAATTTTGTAAAAAGAGTGATTGAGATAGATGAAAATCTGAAAATTTTTGGAAAGCGCTTATATAAACTTCTGAAAGTTATTTTGTAAAATTTCAGTAATTTGGACAATTTTTAATAATTGTATGTATAGACTTTCATAATAACGCACTTTGTCTTTAATTTCATTAAAAGCATTATGAAATTATGTGAAATATGGAAATGCTTAAAAAAAAGTACTTTTCTTACCCTTTTCAATTAAGTAATCTTTTATTAATATGGACTTTATATTTTTATCTCAAAATCAGTCTACATTACATAATTTTGAGCGGGGATTTCATTTGATTTATCTAATTAAATTCCGTCTTGATAAGTGCATCTTTGGCTCAATCTTGAATATATAAATATACATAGATTCATGTATGTATTTGTAGATTAAATAAAAATATTCCATTTTCAAAGATTCTTTAATTTGCATTGATCCAAATTTCCTGAAAATTTAAATACACAACTTTTAGTGAATAACTATTAGAATTTTTTCTAATTACGGCCTTTTCGAATTTACAGATGCATTATTCCATTATTTGTTCAATTTTTTTGTTAATTTTCCTTGCAATTGTTGAAGCAATTCCTGACCACTACAAAACATTAGATGTTTCACAAAATGCGTCAAAAGAGGAAATTAAAAAAGCATACAAGAAATTAATGCTAAAATATCATCCTGACAAAAATAAAAATGATCCGAAAGCATTGGAAATTGCACAAAAAATAAATGCAGCTTATGATATTCTTAAGGATGATGAAGCCCGAAAGAATCATGATAATGAATTACGCTCATTTTATGGATACACTTTCAAAACGTCCGGTGGATCATCTACAACGCCTGGAGAATCATCTACACCCACTGGAGGACCATTTACACGGCCTGATGAGAATTCTTCTGGATCATCAAATAAAACGCCCGATGGTACCTCGGCAAAAGGAGCAGAAGAATATACAAATTCAGGTATTTTATTTTAAATTTATTGCTCAACAAATTGATTATTGTAATTACCAAAAGGTGTAACCATAGGTTCGGCAATCAACAATTTCAAAATTTTTGTGTTTTCCAACAAAATTCTTGTGCAGGACGAAGATGAAGTTTACGTAACTACTCATTTAGTAATAAATGGGAATATAATTAATGTAGAAATATACGGGAATAATATTCGATTTGAAAATGTTGATAGAGGCTGTGATTTAATAATAGGAAAATCGGTCATAATTGAAGTAAATGGCTCAATTAATAGCGTTACTCCTACAAAAACCGAATATGTATTTTCTAAGGAATTTAAAAAATTAAAACCAATTGATATTATTTCGGGTCTTTTTGGCGGTATAACTACAATTGAGGTAAAATTTTATATGTAAAACACTGACAAGCTATTTTATAAACTGTAAACTGATTATGGATCATTCCCGAACTGTTTAAAAGACTGTACTAAAATTTGTCCTCATATCTTTACTTGAAAAAAACATACGATTATTAGGAAAAATGAGGTTAATCGCAAACACAATCGATTTGGAGGGATATCGGGAGATTTGTGAGTCTAAGTCTTCCGAGTGTAGGCCTTCTTAGTTGACCCCTTTGTTAACGTGTCATTTTACTTATTAAATTTTGTATAAATTTTAGATGCACGTTGAAGATGTTTCTGGAGGTAATACGATTCTAATTAGCGGTGGAATTAACACAATAAACATTTTTGGCTGTTGAAACATAAATTAAGAGAAATTTAAATTTATTAAAAAGATTGGATAAAGGAAATATTTTTTTAATTATAAGAAAAATTATTTTTTTAATTAAATTTCATTTAGAATAAAGATAATTTAGATATATTTTTAAAATAATAATTTTTTGTTATTGAACATGATTTTCTTTCACTCACAAAGGAGAGTCCCTGACGTGTCCGTGGGACTTGAGATTTGGCTGTGTGACATTTTTGGTGTGACATTCTTGGGTTGAGACATTATGGGCGTGGGCAATTTTTGGGGCGCGCCCAATAAGCAAAATTTTTTTATAAAATTTTTAATTTTTACAAATTTTTTCCTAAATTTTTACTAAAGTTTCACTTTTTGGCAGGATTATGGGTCATTTTCACGATATTTTCCCCAAAAACATCAAAATATGCATTAAAATATGCATTATATGCAAATAGAAACCCCATCTAGAATCTTCAAAACATGCGGAAACCATGTTTTTGTGCATTACACATCAAGCCAAGTTTGCCAAAAAAATAAGCATTTACATAAAAATTAACTCTAGCTATAAAGGAGTATTAGTTTCGAGTCCTAATCGGAGGATGTGAATTTTATTCTCATTATCTTACGTTTTTTGTCTCGTGAGAACGATTTTAAAATTCGTATTATTTATTTACCTCCAAAATTCTTAAAATTTCTCCTGTGGTGAAAAAATCGGAATTTGCGGCGCAAAAATCGAAAATCGGAATTTATGACACATAAGGCCAAAAAAATTTTTTTGTAATTTTTAAAAATTCTTTATTGAAAATTCCCGACTTCGATCCCGACTTCAGAGGTCATTTCCCGACCCGACCCCCGTTTCCCGATTCCCTGGTTCTTCTTCTCCCAGGGATATTTACCGTAAATGCTGAAATAATTACCCTGGGTAATTATTGTTTCAACCTCTCGCTGGAGGGGGTAATTATTGTTTCAACCTCTCGCTGGAGGGGGTAATTATTACGGAGGATGTGCAGGATTTAGGGTATATCTCAATCCAATTGGGGCGAAATTGAATTATTTTTTGATATTGAGTCTTAAAATGTTCCAATAATCAAATTTGATAGTAATTCTTTGAATATTTTTAAAGTTTGAGTAAAATAACTAGGGGGTAAATATTAGAGAGGGTAATTATTTCAGCATTTACGGTATTTTAAATATGCAAGTAAGAAATGACTGACCATTTTTTACATCAAATAAATATTTAGACAGGGGGGTCAACTAAGTACCGGGTAATTTGATACAAAACGACGATACTTTGGGTCATCGATACTTATTTGTTAGGGGGATAATTTGTGACGATAGTCTGGAGTGGACTCCATTTCCCATGTAATAAAAATAAAGAAAATATAAAAAAAGTTGAAGAAATAATATTTGAAAGATTTACTGAGGGAACTACTGTTTAAATAAATATGGGTATTTGGAAAATGGCTAAATAGAAAAAGCACTAAATAATAATCTTTCATCCCCAATATCATATTTGAATAAAATTACTATTTTCAACTGATCTTAAACTTTGATTGGCATTTGACTAGGAGTCGGATATTTATGGTTTTCCTATTTCATTTATGACATGAATTTGGTCTTATTTTGCGATTAATAGATTTTGTTTTCGTGAATAGGATCACATTAATATGCATCTCTAATTAGGCGGTATAAATAATCAAAATAATGAATTTTAGCTATGTCTAGTATACCTAACCACTACGAAACTTTAAAAGTTCCACAAAATGCAACAGCTGAACAGATTAAAAAAGCACGCAACATATTAATATTAAAATATCATCAAGACAAAAATAAAGACCCAAGAGCCGTAGAAATTACACAAAAAATAAATGTTGCCTATGGCATTCTTGGCGATGAGCAAAAACGAAGGGATTATGATAAGGAATTGCACGGATCTTCTGGAACATCCTCTACTACGTCTGATGGATCATCAAGTAAAGGATATACAAATTTTGGTATCTTATTTTAACTTCTAGCAGATAAAAAATAAAAATTAAGGAACGTCGTCAGAGGGAACATACTCAACTTTCAATAATAATTTTGGATTTGGATATTTTCCAGATTATGAAAATATTTTTGGAGGGTTCAAAGCATACACTTCTTCAGGATTTACTTATTCAAGGTCTCATGGCTCACAAATAAATTCGTGTTCAAACAATTTAAAAATATTTGTTTTCTCCAATAAAAATCTAGTACAAAGCACAAATAAAATTATTAAGGAAGCTAATAATATAGAAATAAATGGGGCATCAAATAATTTCAAAATATATGGGAACAATATTTACATTGAAAATGAAAATATAAATCAAAAAAAGATTGTAGGAAAATCAGTTAAAATCGAAGTAAATGGCCCATGTAATTTTGTTATTCCAAGAAGAAGAACTGCTTATATATTTTCTGAAGAATTTAAAAGGTTAAAACCAACCGGGAATATTACGAGTATAAATGGTGCTTCCAATACAATTGAGGTAACATTCAGAATTGTAAAGGTTATTAGTGGAATCTCACTTCGTGATCACTCAATCGCAATCAAAAAAATCTCACTTTTTTCCGAATCTCAATCAATCTCACAATCATCAAATCTCAGTTTGCTTCCCTTAGTTTTTTTGTCTTGCCTAATAACTAATTTTTAGAAATTATTGAGATTATTAGAACAGGGTTCGGATCGAGAAAATGTTAAGTGTAAGTATAAAATTTCAGTTTGGAAGTACATAAGGGGAAAATTTTTAAATATAAATACTCTACAAAAAAATTTCCAAAAACATTTTTGGCAACGAAGGGCCATAAGTATTCCATTTTCTCGCCGCAAGCGGAAATTGAAATTTTTAGGTTAAATTTAATGTTTAACCAAAAAGTCTATTTGTAAGTACTGTACTTCCAAAATAGGTACCAATCCGAAACCTGGTTCTATTTACTTCGATTTTAACTGATTTTATCACTCTTATCATTATTTTTGAACATTTCATAATGTTTTTTAATTTTCTAATTTTAAATTTTAATTAATTTCTCTCCCATATTTTAATTTTATAAGATTTATAGATGCACATTGACGATGTTTCAGGAAGTAATCTAATTGAAATTAATGGTGCAAATAACGAAATAGAAATCATTGGCACATACTAAAATGTAAATTGAGATAGTTTAAAAGAAACGAGATTAAGAAAAAAAATTTTTAATTATTGGATGATTTTTATAATCTATTTTGAATTAAAATAAAGATATAATTTGTTTTTAAAATAATTTTCAATTTCCTTTTAATTTATCATACACTCTGTCAGAAAAATATAAGTAATCCCTTGTTTTTTAGAAAGAAAACATAATTTAATTTAATATGTCATAATTTTGAATATTTTTGCAAATTTCTTATTCATATTCAAAAGAAAAAAGCAATCAGATATAAATTATTAGGGGTGCTTATAATTGTCTGACAGTCATTTTTTAGGAAATACCAGGGCTCTTGTCCAGTTTAGGCGTCCAACCGCACATTTATACGTCCAAACAACCTTTATACGTCCAATGAAAAGTTTATACGTCCAAACAAATTTTTTTGCGTCCAAACAACTTTTATGCGTCCAATCACATTTTTTAAGTACCCGGTTCTGCACTAAATTATCGTAAAATCTATGGAAATAGAAAGTTTTATTTAACCAGAGTTATAATACACACGCATATTACCAGACCTTAGGTTTTAACGCATAGAACCGGGTATTAAAAAGTGTGATTGGACGCATAGAGTTATATCCATACCAGTTATATCCATATGTAAATAATTTATATCCCCTACATTTTACTAAAAAACTAGGGAGTGCTTATAATTTTCTGACAGAGTGTATGTAGCATCCTCTACTAAAAAACGCGAGTTTTTGGAAAAATTCTCTCTGTGATTGCCTACTCTGCATATGCGCATGACTTTAGCAATCCCTCCATTATTTCACGTTACCTAAACGATTTCTCTTTATCTTAATTCCCTTTTTTCCAATCCCTCCCGAAATCCTTTATTGGGACAATTAGTTACTTTGAGCTGAATAAAAAAAAACAAAAGTTCAGCCAAAATAAAAGAAAAATAGTGAGATGAAAAGAAGAAATAGCGCAAAAACATCCCATTATGTGAGGAACGATTTTATGACAGCCAGGCAAAATTTGAAAGGGAAAGACTGTTGACAGCTGTGTTTATTTTTATACGTGCAAAAATTGATTTTTTTTTAATTGTTTGTTTTTGTCCAAGTTAAATTTATTTTTAAATTATAAATAAAACTAAATATTTTATTTTTTTATTTCTACATTATGTATGTTTAAAAATTTTTTTTATTTTTCTCTTAAACTTTGAATAAGTTAAACAAAAAAATGAATATTTTTTGACCAACAAAAGGGCATTCTATTCTTAATGTATTAAAAAATTTTAGTGTGAATCTGAGGCTCGATTTGTATAAATTCTCTCAATAACATAACTAACCCCACGGAATTTTTCGTCGTAAGAAAGAAAATGATATGGGGGTTGGATGAAGTTTTGTTTAAGACCTATATTTCTCAGAATTTTATTTAAAAATCAAAATTCTGTTAAAAATTTTTGATACCGGAAGCTTTAGTTACAATTTGTATGTATAATTTTACAAGTAGGCGGCGGCTTATGGCGATTGTTATACCCCTAACCGTAAAATACACTAGCGGCTTTATTCTCTTTTTTGATAGTGGTTGCCAGTAACAACAATTTTCTTAATTCGAGATGTACATCTTTGGGCTTGGAGATGAATTTGCAATTATATTATTATTAATCTTTGGGTTTTATAAATTTACTCAATTTTTTGTGTTTTTGCTATTATCAACATTGTCTTTAATTCTTTGGATATGGTAATTAATATTGTAATAAATATTTTTTGGCATATAATTGTTTAAATTAGAGACCCTTTCGAGGCTAAACCTTGGACAAAAATCTAGGGCGAGATCTTTCGAGATATCTCGTACGTCTCTCCCAATCCGGTCGGTCTCTAGTTTAAATTATTAATAAAAGGCATTTATACGACAAAAAACAATATTGGCAAAAACTTGGAGTGCCGTGTTCTCCTACAAATATTTTTGTAGGGCATATGCTCGAAGTAAAATCCAAAGGTGGAGTAATACAATTTGATAAAGAAAATCGTGAAAAATTTGGGAAAACATATGGGTAAGAATTTGAGTACAA
The DNA here is from genome assembly GCA_963681835.1 of Meloidogyne enterolobii. Taxonomy (NCBI): domain Eukaryota; kingdom Metazoa; phylum Nematoda; class Chromadorea; order Rhabditida; family Meloidogynidae; genus Meloidogyne; species Meloidogyne enterolobii. Next base: position 241,092 of record CAVMJV010000082.1, on the reverse strand, counting down.
ATTTCTAACCAAAAAATAATCCCAACAGAATGTATCTTCTCGATATGAACAACCTTGTTACATCGGACATGGATTTAATCAAACAAGTTTTCATTAAGGATTTTGTTCATTTCCCGACACGTTCCGTAATTGTGTATTATAAATTTTTAATCAAATTATATTGTTAAAGGGCTTTCCGCTTACTCAAAATAAAAAGATTATACAAAATAGTTTGCTTAGAAGCATGGTTTCAGTTGTTCAAGGGGATGATTGGCGACGTGTTCGTAATACTATAACGCCTGCATTTACTGCAGCTAAGCTAAAGAAGGTTGGAAAATGATAAGATTTATGATTCTTTTTCAGAACAAGCAAGATTCTGGAAAAGACATAGGCTAGATCAACTGACCACAGTATTTATTATTTGAGAATTATGGCTATTAGTTGATCTTGGTTATTTTTGTGTTTTTGAATCATAATTTCTGTAGATTTTGCATGCGTTGCTGAAAAGTTGAGTCCCGATGGGTGGCCTTAGAGGGATTAGGATTAATAAAAATTTAGGGCATTAACAGAGATAGGGATTAGTAAGGAAGGATTAAGTATTTGTTTGATTAAAAGACATCTTGGGTTAAGATATAAGACGGATATCGCGGAATTTGGTAAGCCTATTGAGGATTTGGGACGCATATACTCTGATGGGACGCATAAATGTTTATGGGACGCATGTCCTAAACTAGAGCCAAAATTTGAGAGACTAAAAGTTCGAGAGGAATATTAGTCCAGAAACTAACCCATAAAAATTTTAATAATTACAGATAATTCCAACTATATCCGAAAGCAGTAATGAATTAATTAATTACATTTCTTGTAAATATGTTGTAACAAACGAAGAAATACCTTTGAAGGAGTAATTATATTTACCTAATTTTTAAATTATATTTTAAATTTTATTCAGAATTTTTGGTCTTTTTACTATTGATGTGATAGGTCGTTCTGGATTTTCATCAGATTTTAAAACATTTTCTGGGGAGGAGAATGAAATAGTTAAACAAGCTTTGCTTTTTTCAAACGCAACAAAAAAGATGGCTTTTTTTGCCGTTCTGAGTTTTTTGTATAAAATTGCTAAGATTTGTTAAAAATTCCAGCATTTTTCCCTTCGATAAAAGAGTTATTAGAAAATTACTTTTCGATTGATTTATGGGATATGCCTGCACAAAAGTATTTTCATGGTCTTATGTCCAAATTGTATGATGAACGTAAAGATGATCCTGAAGCAAAGGATGTGGGTTTTTCTGATTTTAAAAGAGGTAGACCTGTAATATAAACCTTTTACTTGTTCACTAATGTCAGATTTCGTTGATTCGAGTTTTTTGACTCAGCTCGAGGAGCTCATTCGAGTGAGCTATTATTTTAATTTTTCACCCCAAAATCAGCTTACTCCCTGCTATGGTTTTTCTATTTTTCGGGACCTATCTCTAGGTCCACAATCCGTTTTTGAACCTAGAAAGTGTTTTGAGCGTTTCGACTTATTCCTCAAAAGGTACATTTTTTCCTTTAGAAATTCAATGACATTTTTCAATTACTCATGAACGCTGTAAATGATTCTGAAATTGAAGATATTACAATGGAACAAACTACTAATGAAATAAATAATAATTTGATAGCGAAACAGAATGATAAATATCTCAGCAAGATAGAGCTTTTTGCCCAAGGGTTCATGCTTTTAATTGCTGGGTTTGAAAGTATCACAAATCCAAACAGTATATCTAATTTCTTTTATACAGTTATGACACAACAGCTTCCGTTTTACAATTTGCAGCCTATATGCTTGCAATGCATCCCGAAGTTCAAGAAAAATTGCGAGAAGAAATTAATAGTGTGCTTGGGATAGATGTAAATAATATTTATTCTTCAGAGATGCCAAAATTTAAATAAATATTTTAGGAGGATATTTTATATGAACATTTAAAAAAGATGGATTATCTTCAAGCGTTTCTGCAAGAAACGCTAAGAATGTATCCACCAGCTCCAGTGTAATTTTGTATTAAATGATAACAATACGAAATTATTTTCATAGTTCAAATCGTGCTTGCAATTCTAATCTAACTCTAAACGGAATTAATTTACGTGAAGGAGACCTCGTTTCTATACCGATTTATTCTATTCAACACAATGAAGAATTCTACCCCGAACCTGAAGAATTTAAGCCAGAGAGGCAGTGAACGTTTTTTGAATTTATTTTTCTGATGATAAGGCTGGGAGAGTTATGACTGTCCCAAACTAATGAAGAACTGGGAGCTATTGAAAAGCTTCCTACCAATTCTGTGGGTTACACTTCGATATACCGGCAGCCCAGTATACCGCCGATCTATATAACTTCGTTCAAAATTTTCGAATACGGGAGGCCCTGGTATAGTTTGTTTCAGCTCCTCGAGCCGCATCGAACCATGTCAGGGCTTCCTGGATTCGACAAATTTGAACGAAGTTATAACTCGACAGTATACTGGGCTTGAGGTATATCGGCCTTCTCCTATTCTTTGTAAATTAAATTCAATTCAAGGTCCAAATCAGATCGTTGTGGTTTACCAAACCGAATACAAGAATACATAAATTAAAAGAACCTAAACCTTTTTTTAACTTAAAATTAATTCAAGATTTATTCGCGAAGAAAAAGCTTCTGTGGACCCGTTGACGTTCTTGGCCTTCGGATTGGGTCCAAGAAATTGCCTTGGTATGCGCTTTGCAGAAATCCAAATGCAAGTAGTTATTGCTCTTTTGGTTAGACGTTTTAACTTCAAATCGAGTCAAAACAGTCCGGTTATTAAAAATTCTAAGAATTAAAAAATCTTCAATTCAGAAACTACCCCTAGAACTTGAATCTGTGATGCTTTTACGCCCAAAGAAAGAACTTGTAATTTTAGCTGAGGATTTGTTATAAAAATACTCTTAGTTTCATGAAAAAATTTATGATCAGACATATTAATAAAAATAAATTTTAAATATCTATCGGTTAAATATTATTCACAGCGGGTACTATAATGTCACCACACTTGCAAATTAATGATCTAGCGTCTCAATCCCTAGAAATCGAAAATTTAGTTTTAATTTCGGCTAGATCCCTTTTGCATATGTCGCTCTCACATTATTGTCACATTTTCTATGCTCGAGAGGTGACACTAGAGCAAGCACAGTTACGCAATAAATTTCAAATAAAAACTTTAATTATTAAATTTCTCATCTTTTAGTTTAACCTCCAATAATCATCAAAATCCCCTTAAAAATAAATTAATTAAATCTTATATAAAATCATCTCAAATGTTTTACCAATTTTCTAGTTCATTTCTTTTCAATACCAAAATCTTCACCTCACTTTTAGCGTCAATACGCTGACCAAGATTTTTTAATACAAATTTATTTATAAGCGTCTCCTTTATTTTCTCAAATTTGGCATAAAATTTAGTTGAAAGTTCGTAACTAGTTTGTTGTGCAAATTTAATTCCCAAAAGCCAGGAAGTGCAGAAACGTTTTCTAAAAATATTTTTTTGAAATTAAACTGATTAAAAATATCAGTTCTACTGTAGGTCATGCGTTCCAAATGTTCTTGAAGCCGGTGAATTGGGAAGTTCATAGGAACTGGGAAGTTTTTCAGAACTGTGAAGCTCTGATAAAGTAATGAGGAATGTCAGGTGGCGGAGATTATACTAGAAATAATTTTAGGGGAAGGAAAACAATAAGATGTCGGAGGAATGGCCCAAAAGCCAGCGTACATCATAATCGAGGACCTCATGCCACCTCCCAAAGACGTACTAGCATTCGAGCCGAAAATAATTTTACCTTTTATTTATCTTTATTCCACATTTTTCTGTTTTCAATCCAATATGACTATAATCAACTTCCTCAAAATTTTCTAGTTGATTAACTAATTCTTTATCAAGCTTTGATTCAATAAACGAACAAAAATTTTCTTGGCTTATTTGAGTTGTTGTAATGCAGGAAACAACAATATAATGGTTATACTAAAAATATAAAATTACTAAACACCTAGTTACATATAATTTAAATATTAAATTGAAATCTCTACAAATTACAGATTTAATTAATTAAAATATTTCGAACCAAATTATTAAAATTTTTTACCATTTTTTTGTATTCTGTTCCCTCAATAATTTTATCAAAATACGATATGTTATTTTGGTATTGTTGATTTAAATATAATTTGTGTATGTTTTCAAGTCCTTAAATTTAAAAATTGAAAAATATTTACTGTAAATTATTCTTGTATTTGGAAATTGTATCCCATATAGTTAGTCTATGTTTATATGTGTTACTTTCATCACAGATTTATAACCCTAATTATTCCATAATACACCAGATTTTCATGTGAGCATTATGGTTAGGATTTTAACAATCAAGCTTTGTATGGGTTTTCCTATTAAAAATCACACATACTTTTTGGTTATCAAAATTTCATAAAGACGGCTAATTCTTAGCAAAAAAATAAAAATATTCGGGGTTAAACCCGGTTGGAACCGGTAATATAATAATAGTAGCACCAATATTATATTACCTTTTATCATTACGTTTACAATAATTTTTAAATTTGATTTTTTAATTTTATAAGTTAAAGATTGTTCAGGATATGTTGGACTATAAATATTAATTCCTTCTTGTTTCTGATCATTTTGGTCATTTTTTGCTTTGTTTATTAATCTTATAGGGTTTTGCCAATTCCTTAAATTTTAAACTTTAAAAATTATGGAAATAAAAATAACCAAGTAACAAAAGTTAAAAAGAAACGTTCAATTAATTCATGATAATTAGCTCCAGGATTTAACAAAAATACTTTTGTTAGCATTATTGAAATTGAATTTCCATCAAGAAATCCAAATTGACTGCTATAGACACAATACCCTGAAAATTATTAGTTTAACTGATCCCTGATCAAAATACATAAAAATAAAAATTGAACAATTTCAAATAGGTTTTATAACATTGCTGAAACAAAAATCGCTTCTGAATATATGAAAAATTTCACATACTGCAATAATGTAATAAATGTCTGAGTGGACCGAAATTTGTAAAATTATTATTCTATTCTCGGAAATAAAAAAAAGGTTAATTTTTGTTAAGGATGTACAGAATGGTCAATCTGTTAATTAATCAGCCAGATGTGTTAACTTTGGGCCAAGATGAAAACCCTTGAACATTAAAAATCAAAATTGGATAAAATGAAAAATTAAAAATTTGATTATAAAAATAAAAGCTGGTTCGAAACATCAAAATCTCCGTGATTGAACAAGATTTGACTAGTATGGTGTCGGCGAGCCGCTTGTGCAAAACCTCGCGCTTTAAATCATAACATTGTCAAATCTTAGTCAAGCAACGGTGACTTGTCTGAGAAGCATGTTATACCAAATATTCAGTTATGATTTATACTAGATGTAGTACATAAAGCCGCTGGAAATTTCTGTCCGTTAGTTCAAAAACTCATAAACATATTAAATATCAAACCTTTTGCCCAATTTTTTAATGCAATAAATGCTTGAATAAAAATTAGTTTTTCGCGTTCATTCACATTCTCTATCAAATTCTCCAAATATTCATGACTTTTGAATAATGCAAGGTTATGCAATGTAATTAACGAATTTTGTTGTTCACCATTGCCACTTTCCTTATTTAAATTATTTGATAATTTCTTCATTAATGATTCAATCCAGCTTGAATCCTGGGGAACTATACGTGTTTCCGGTTTGTGAACAAAAGTAATATTAATTTCAGTTGTTTGTATTTCAAACTGAATAAATTCATCTGATGAGGGTGAACGACGGAGTTTCTTCACAAATCTGCTTTTCTTAAAAATAATTTTTTAAATAAATTTTTTAAAGAGATGTTGAATCAAATATACCAAAATTTCAAATTGTTCGAAAATAAAAGTATTATGCCTTCAAAATAAAAGCATTATGCCTATTACTCCGACAATGATAATCTTATATAATAATAAGAAATTATAGAGCAATTACTAATTGCCTTTACATAGAAATGCATGGTTCCATAAAATTTCTAACCTTGCAAAGATAACAGAAGAGTGATTTATCCGAACAATTGTACATAAATGGAGGTCTACAAAATGTATTTGGTTTTCCATTAAATATTTGTTTAGCCTTCATTTTTTCTTCTTCCTCTCCTTTTCCTGTCCCAACAGAAACAACAATTGCTTGAATATGTCCTCCTATTTTGTTGTAAGGACTGGCCATTAATAATCCAAAATTGTTATTTTTTGTTAAATTTATCCAATGGTCGAAAAGTGTTTGAAAAGATTCTTTTGGATTTTTGATATTTATTTTATTAGAATATACATTGTTAATTAAAGCTTTGGCATCATATTTCTCATTTAGAATGTCCATAGGATCGTTACTTTCAAATTCGAGAAAATTATTCGGTTCCGTGTGTATATTTATTTCTGTCTCTTCAAACGACAAAGGTTTATATCCTTCTGGATTTAGATAATCATCATTGTTTCTTTGATTATCTGAGGAATTAATATTTTAATCGAAATATAAATGATTAAAGTTAATTTCATACCTAATTTAATTTGTTCATTCATCTTAATAAATTTATTAATCCGTTCTTCTATTTTTTCCACCCATACAATAACAACTCCATGGTTTTTTTCGTTTAAATTTAACATTTCCTGAACGAAATTTATCTGATTTTTGGTTAATTTACCATTCATATCTTGCTCTTTTGTGAAAAGAAAATATTCACAAATTTTTTGAATATACAATCTTTCTTTCATTTTATTAGCCAAATCCTTTTCTAAAATTTCGTTTTTTTCGAATAAAGACAACAAATTAATTAATAAAAGTTTCAATTCTTTGTCAATTTCTTCAATATTTTTCAAAGATTTTTCTTGAATTTCTTTCCAAGTTTTTTCAATTTCTAAAAATTTTTCTTCTTCAAAATACACATTAAAAACTAATTTATTTTTTAATTTCAGCTTCTCAAAAAATTCAAAACGCTTTCCAATCTCATTTGCAAAAATACAAATATTTAATAAATTCCTTCCAATTTCAGTTTTTCCTTTATTAAATTTATTAAAAATTTCAAACAAATTTTTATCTTCAATAAAATATTTAATTTTCCTTTCTTCTTCATTAATTTCATCACTTTTGGATAATTCGTGTGTTATTTTGATATTTTCTTCATCCTAAATAATAATTTAAAATAAATTATAGGATTAATGCTTGGATCTTTCTATTATACTTGTAGCTTTTGTCTGTACCAGTATAATTTTTGTAATCTCTTGCCTAGGTAAAAAGAATTTACGATAACTCCAACTCTTTCTAAAATTAATTTTTTGTGCATTCAAGTTTTGCTGGAATTTTCTATCCAAAAAAAGTTTTGTTATCATTGTTTGCACAGCCAATAATTTCATTTTTTTCCCACAACTTTCTTTAATTTTTTCCCATCGGCCACTTTATAAACCCTCCCAAAACCACCTAAACATGGTCTTCTACCAATCATTCAATAACTTCTTCAAAAAGCCTTATTCAAACCTTCTACCTTTTACAGCAACTCTGTTCATTTTAATTTAATTGTGAAATAAATATTTTAAATTTAATCTAAAAATTACTCTTGGTTTAGATGGTCATCTGCCGAATCTATTAAAGTGTTCATCATTCGTTAACAACAACCAAAAGTGTCAAGCAAACACTCGTGCACCAGAATACAGACGCTTCAAATCTACATTAATCAACGGATCAACTCGGATCGAAAAAGGTGTGGGAGGATTTATAATAAAATTAACAATTTATTCGAGAACTAATCGAGTTTTTATACTCTGACTTAGTTCAAAATTTTATATTGTCAATTACTTGTCTTCGTACAACTAATTGAATCAATATCACTTCAAGTGAATCTTATACGGTTCTCATCTTCGGCAGTAATCTAAGGGTCCTCTATTTTATTTGTGAAGTCCTAAAGGTGGCACGCCTGAATTAACAGCAACTACTATCTCCTCGGTCTATCAATTGCAGACACTAAAAATCGAATTCTTCAATGGAGCTCGGAAGGACTGGGTCGAATTCTATAAATCATTCAAATGCACATTGGTCTTCAAATCTCCTTAACCTTATTAAATGATTCTTTTGAATTAAACTGAAGTGTGAACTCGACTATACTACTAAAAATGATGCTGTCTGTCTTTAATAAATTTATAGTTAATACTTTTGTAGAATTAGTTTCAGTTGATGATACTGCATCAGAAATAATTTTTAGTGCTTTTTCACGTTTCGGTTTATCTTTATTTTTATAATTCTTTTTAACATTCTCATTATTTTTATTATTTAACTTCAACTTTAGCTTCATTTCCTCTTCTTTTTTCATTTTAATTTCAATTTTCTTTTTTACTTCTTCCTCTTTTTTCATTTTTTTCTTCTCATTTTTAGCATTTAATTTAATTTCTTTTTTATTTTGTTTTTTATTATTTTTTATTAAATTCATTATTTCTTCCAAATTATTATCGCTAATAAAAACTTTAATATGTTCTTCTACTGATTCTAAAGTCGATCCTTCTTTAATTCCTTAATAACGAAATTTAATTATTTTTTGCAATTAATGATCTACAATTTTTGTGTTAAAGGAATTTAATTAAATAGATATTATCGAATAAAGCAACTATTTTTTACTTATATCAAATTCTAAATCAGGGCTGCCATCTGGAAAATGTTAAGTTTAAGTACAAAAAGTTTATTTTGGAACTACATTGGGGGAAAAATTTTAAACTATTTGTACGCTGCAAAAAATTTTTAAAAACTTTTTTGTGATGCCGAAGGCGCCAAAAAAATTTTTTGAGAACTTTGGAGGTATAATAATTTTGGGAATTTTAAGGTTAAATTTATTTTTTAGCCAAAAAGTCTATTTGTAAGTGCGTACTTACAAATAAGTACATCTGGCAGCCCTGTTCTAAACCAAGTAACAGTCTCCCAATTATGTAGGGTTATCGGTTTCAACCCGAAACCTAATGATTTCCGGTTCGGTTAACCTAAGAATTTGATAAGACTGACAACCCTACTCTTAATTATGAAATAATAATTGTTGGACTTTAATGAAATTTTTTTGAACAAGAGTCCCTTAAATTAGAACACTAGCAAAATTTCCTGGTAAAAAATTTCCTGCATATTTTCTTATAATACCTGCAATAATTTTAGTGTGTAATAAACTATCATTTTCGTTTAATAAGTTCTTAATTGTTTTATAATTTTCGGTTTTAATCCATTCTATAAATTCGTTTGATGTATCATTTTTGTTGTATTCTTTATTAAAGAAATAATCCCATTTGTCACATAATTCTTCAAATTCGTTAACATCTTCATTTTTCTAAATATTTACATATAAATCTAGTTTAGATAATTTACGAATATAGGACAAGTGTGATGATTAAAATAGAGAATGTCCTAGACACTGACTAAATATTAACAGAAGAAATTACCGTATTTCTTGTATTAGAGCCCCATGGGGCTCTATTTTTCAACTATTCTCCAAGTGAAACGACTATATTACAGCATGGGCCTCTAATTGAGCGTGGGGCTCTATTTTTTCATCCTATTTTTGAAAATAGGTAATAGCTTTTCAATCATAAGTTTATCTCATTTTTAAATAATTAAAATTTAATAACAAAAACAAATTTCACCATTGGGATATTTCCAAAGTGGATACTTACGCGTGTTTAGTAATGCGCGTTTAAGTGGATATGCCCCGGTTCTATGCCCCGGTTCATTCCCAATTGAAGGATATAGATGTGATTAAGGTATTTGGGGATTAACATGGATATCAAGTGATTTGGGTATTAATTGGATAGCGGAGGATTTACAGAACATTGGCATAGGTAGTATATATAATACAAGGGGCATTTTGATATAAAGGAAAAGAAAAACCATTATATGTAGTATTAAAAATTAACTATTGACTATACCATAGGCTTTACAACTATCTTTCAAAATGGGGCTTTATTACAACGTGGGGCTACAATACAAAAAATACGGTAATTCCTACAGTGTACTGATATCTTAATTAGTTGAGCATTAAAAATACATATATTTCCTAATTTGAGGAATTTTGACCACCAAATAAAAATCAAAATATTTGGCAATGTATTTTAATTAGGGCTGGTCACGGTCGGTTAACCGAACCGAAACCGAAAACCGGTGTTTTTGGCCAATAAACCGAAACCGAAAACCGGGGGTCAAAAACCGGCGAAAACCGAAAACCGATGGCCTAAACCGACCGGTTTCGGTTTATAAAATACACCCCTAAAGATCGAATTTTTTGAGAATTTTTTGTCCATTTTAATTCCCAGAACACACTTCGCCAAAATAATTTTCCTAATTTCTCTTTCATAAATAAGTTTTTTCACTGCTTCGCATTACATTGTGTATGGTTAAGTGGTTACTTGATGGGGTCACTTAATTTATTTCTTGTATGGGACTGGGTTCGATCTAAAGTTGGAGAGTTAACTTATTTTCTCTTTACTTCCAAAAATTAATAATCTTATTAAACTTTAGTTTTTATTTTATACTAGAAATTTTTTTCATATTAAAAAAATGAAAAAAACAAGTCAAAATTTTCAGGGGAGTCCTATAATTCTTAAAATTTTCGCCTGCGGCGCTGAAAAGGGAAGAAATCTGGCTTATTGGCCTCCAAAATTCTCAAAATTTTCGCCTGCGGCGCAAAAAATAGAAGCAATCCAGCTTCTTTACCTTCAAAATTCTTAAAATTTTCGCCTGCGGCGCAGAAATGAAGAAATCTGGCTCCTTGGCCTTTGAAAATTCTTAAAATTTTCGCCTGCGGCGCTGAAAAAAAGAAGAAATCGGAGAATTTGGAAGGATTAAGGTGGATTTGGGGAATTAAAGAGTTTTATTTCAAAGGATTTGTAAAAATATAAAAAAGTTAAGCATGTGTGACCACTTTTTTCTTTTTTTCATGCATCCCAAAACTCTCATCTATTTGCCGTAGGAGCCGGAGCTAATAAAGGGCTAATACCTAGCACTGTATTTTCACTTGCGGCTCGAATTAAAAAAATTTTCGCTGTCTGATCTATAGAATATTTCAATGAAGCATAATAATGCGATAAAATATGAATTGAATATTCTATATGGCAAATCCAGGCATAAACCGGTTTCGGTTAACCGAAAACCGGGGATCAGTCAAAAACCGAAACCGAAAACCGGGGGTCGAAAACCGGTCAAAACCGACAACCGGGGGTACCGGTTAATAACCGGTAGTGTCCAACCCTAATTTTAATAGAAAACAAATATACATGATCATCCTCGTCCATTTTCCCTTCAATCCATAATTTTATTTCTGCCATCATGCCCATATTACAAATAATTTTATTTTCTATATCATCATTATTTGATAGGTTTAATTCATCAAAAATTATATTCAAACTTATTTTTCTATCTTTCCAAACATTAATCATTAAATTATTTTGTTTTAAACTTTTCCATTTCTTTTTTTCATTAATAGGATTTATTAATTTGAAATGGATATATCTGAACCAAATAACAAAATGTGCCATTAAAATATTTGATTTAAATACAGCTGGAGTCTTCGACATTAATGCCAATGTATAGTGTTCTATTAATCTTTTGTTGTCAAAGAATACTATAAATTAGAAGATTATTTGATAATAAATATGTATAATTATGAACGGTAATTTATTAACATTTTTAGAGAAAACTCCAATAAACCCTCATCGAAAACATATACAGAACGATAGGCTCTTTTCCACTTTCCCAGTTTTTTCGAAATATTTTTTTAACTCTAAATAGCTCTTTTGTTCATTGATCTGATATGTTATCAACAAAATTATTATTTAAAAAACGTTTAATTTTATAATAGATCAGAAATTTAATTAATTAATAATTGGACCACTGTTATATGAACTAAAAGTTTGTTTTTATGTTTCGTTTCTATAGGAATAAGAGTCAAAATTTGAGGTCATCCTTGATTCCTCTTGATCCATCCAGGTTATCTTTCGGTATTTGTACTAGTGTGAATATTATTAATATTATTCTTTCTTCCTATCCCAATAACCTAATATCACTCCAATCCTCAGAATAAACTATTAATGAGATAAAAAATTGTCTTGATCAAACTGTGTAGACTCCAAAATTTAAATTTTTAATTTCTTAATATACCGCTTAGGACTTGGTCCCTAAACAGCATTTCGTCAGAGTTTAAGGACCATCAAGAACCGGACTTACTATAATCATTAAGCAACTCATATTTTTCCAACAAAATTATTCTTCTTTCACTTCCTTCAAGAAAATTCATTAACAGATAAACTGCCCCTTTTGCGTTTCTGAACAATTTAAATTTGTTTATATCCTTATCAAAAATTTTTTCAAAATAATTTAAATGGTCTTTTGCTAAAAACTTTCTGACATTTAAATAAAAATCATTTTCTATCGAATAATTAATCTCTTTTAGACTTTTATAAACTTCAGATTCTGTTTTGTGAATTTTAATTTCAATTTCGAGAGACTTTCCTTCTCTAGCTAAATTTACATATTCAATTCTTTTTTCTTCAAATTTTATATAAAAATTAAATAATATAAATAATGCAGATTCTATCCCCGTTTTTCTTAGAAATTTGAATACATGTCTTTTTAACCCTTTGAAAGCGCCTTTTAAATGAATTATTCTAAGAGACTCCAAGTTATTAGCATTTTTCAGTAGATTCAGAATTATCCTTTCAAATATTTCTATTTTACTAAATAATATTGCAGAATTTATCTGCTTTTCCTCTATCGTAAAATAATTTGGTTCATAAATTCTATGAATTGCTTCATAAGGTATATCCATATAAAAGATTCTTTGGTATAATGTCCATCTGTAAGAAGGCTCCAATGCTGGCTCAAATTCAGCTATAATTTTTATTATTTAATTTATTATTTCAATTTAAAAATTTCTAGTTTGAAACGATAATAACTATGAATAGTTCAATGAAATTATAGACTTTATCTTATTCTTTGTAGCTTGAAGGGATTATTAACCTGAAATGTTAAAATACTTTATATAACTTACATTTTGATAAAATTTCTGGATATTCGTTTTCCAGCTTTTCTAGATGTTCAGGTCCAGCCAAAGTATTTAGCGCAGTCTTTGTATGAAATGTTATACAATTTTTGGCCTCGGGTAACGTTAATATTGTTTGGAGCATTTTGTAATGAGAATTGCGTAAATCATTTTTAAATGATAGAGAGTCAAAACACTTTTCTATCATTTCATTAATTTGGTTTTGTGTTTTGCATTTTATTTTTTTGTCGAGAATTTCATCAACCTTAATTGTTTTAATTATAAAATTACCGTATTTATTCTAATATAACGACATGCCGTTTTAATTTTCAGCCCACTTCTAGAGTGTCGTTATATTAGAGACTGTCGTTTTAAATTCAACCATTTTTATAAGATATTTCAAAAAATATTTCAAATTCCATTTACCTCATCTTCTCTAAGACCAATTTCTTCTTAAATTTCTCCCCTCTACCTCAAAGACTAACACTCACGTTAAAACGATTTTTGAAAGAAATTTGATACAAGGATGAATTAATAATAAATTATTTCTTACATTTATAACCGAATTGAGATGCTCATTCCAATATTTATTCTCCAAAAGTGTTTTGTTTTTCATTAACGAATACAAAAAACTATAATATTTACAAAACTTTTTTTCTACTGTCCATTTATTTATATTTTGGTTATATTGAACAATTAATTCCTTAGCTCCGTCTGAAACATTTTTGAAAGCTTTTCCAAATTCAAAAGACCATCCATATCCTTCCTTTTCCCCTTCTTCACTTTTTGGTATTCCCAAAAAATAATTTGAACGGGCTTCTTCAATTGGGTCGTCAATTTCTTCAATGTTACAAACGAAGGAATAAATAAACTTATGAGAACTTGTAATGTATGAGTTTAGAGCCAGTTCTCTCAAAAATTCCTCATTTCTTGGCTCTCTTAAATATTCCAAATACATATCGAAAAGTTCGTGTTGGTAACGAATGAAATTAGTTATATCTTCAGATTTTATTTCAAAAAACAGTTTTTTATTATTATTTTGACCGCTACCGTCAGTTTTGGTAGCATAATTAATTATTAGAAAATAAATTAACAAAAAATAAATATTTAGAAACATTGCCAGAATTAAGATTTAAATAAAGTAAATACAAATTTTATTAAATTTTAATAAAAATCTTTTAAATAAATTATGTAATTATTCATAAAATGAAATAGCTAGACAAACAAAATAAATATTGTTTGTTTAGTATAAATTTTGTTTAGTGCAAGGCGGCACTAAATAAAGGCGGCACTAAATAAAAAGATGCACTTTTATTTTTAAAATATTTAATATATTGCGCAATTCATTATTATTGCAATATTATTTGTAATGTCTGGCAAAATCACTTTTTTGGTATGGACAGAACGGTATTCTCGATTTTGCCTCGAGATTTGTTTCCAGATTACTCCAGTTATTGTTTTTATTTTACATATTAATTTTTTTATATTTTTTATGAACTGAAGCAGAATTCAACGGGATTCCGAGTAGTCTGATATAAAAAATTTACCTAATTTAATTCTAATTTTTTGAGAAGTTTAGAAGATCAAAAAGCTAAAATTTCTTTATAATTTTTGTCTACAGGTTTACGAATTAAATAAAAAATGAGAGGTTTTATTATTAAATTTTAAGAAAAACTATTAATAATTATGAAATTTTAAAGTAAATGAAAAACAAGGCGAGTCTTCTCGTCTACTTTTGATTATGTAATAAATTTCATAATATCGGTTTTAATAAAGCCGACTAATGTAAAAATAAAAATATGCACTTTTTATTTAATGAAAATATTTCAAAATTGAAATGTTTTTGGCAAAGCTGGAAAAACTTTTGTTTACTAAAAAATGTTTTTTTTAATATTTAAAAATGTTCTCAAATCAAATATTTACTAGAATCACTATTAAAAATGGACAGCATAATCATCCTGCCAAAGCTGAAGCAGTAAGAGATGCACAAAATTTGCTAATAGAAAAGTAGAGTTGGACAAAACGATACTGGTATCGGCCAACCCGAGACCGAGATTAACCGATACTCAAGAACCCGATACCGAGACCGATACCATCATTTTGAGCCGAGACCGATACCGAGAAACGATACTGACCGAGACTAATAGAAAATTTTATTTTACGTAAAAAAATACGTGAAAAATAATTTATTCATTATTTTCATCATCCAAATCATCAGATAAATACTCTTCATCATCTGGATCTGATCGGTCTCGGTATCGGTCTCGTCTTGTCCAACTCTAATTTTAAGTAAGTTATATACGCGTTATTAAGTTAACCAAATTAAAAGATAAAATTTGTTAATTTTTGTATAAACATTATCTTACATTGTTGGGGAAAAAGAAAGAATTATCAATTTTATTTATTTTTAAAGAAAGCTACGCAAAAAAATTAAGAGGTCTACATAGTAATCTAAGTAAAATTTTTTTATTTTTAGCTAAAATTTTCTTTCAATTTACTTATAGCTAAAACAAGCTTTAGCTCCAAACAATATTACAGCCACAGTTTAAGATTTGGCCGTTTTCTTTGCCTTCCAGTTGCTCGCTCGTCTCCTGTAAATATGATAATTAATGAAAAAATTGTATCTTTTCAATTTTTAGGTCTGCGGAACAGGAGAAGACAATAATGTTCGTCAACAATACAATGAAAACACAGCTTTTATTGATGGATCTATGGTAAGGATGGGTGCCCGGATCTGATCCGGATAGATTTTTTGGGATTCTGGATCCAGGTCCCAAATCCATGTCCATACGTACTAAAATTTATAGCCGCGAACGATGTTCTGGCTTGCAAAAATAATGCCCAACCTTCAGAAATTTTCACACGATTAAACAAAAACTAATGCTTATTAAAATTTAAAAGCAAAACAATTTATATTTCTCAGAAAGGGTTAAAATCAATCTTTAGTTACCTAAATTACTAAAAATTAATAATTAAACTATCTAAAGTTTATAATTTTAAATAATATCAGAGATTTTTACTTCAATTTATACTTACATACCGGATTAATTCAGAGAAATCCAGTTTGATACGGTCCGGCATGAGGGCGGAATTCTAATTTTCTTCAAAAAATTTTTCAAGAAATTTAAGAATCAGGTTTTGGGAAAAAATAATTTTTCGGGCAAAGTTAAAAATAATATTTAAAAATTGTCTCGACATTATGGTAATGCATATGTTAGTAGATTATCTATGTAATACATATGAATTATTAGAATAGATTTTTGTTAATATTTACTTGATATAGTGATCACTTTATCTATCAATTCTTGGGAAGCTTAATTTTTTGGATGCCTAATATTTCTTAGGCAAATAGGTAATATGCAATAAGTTATACAAGATTTGAAAAATCATAGCATACTAATTCCTAATATACCGTATTTTTTCTAATAGTGCGATTTTTCAACCATGCTCTAGAGGGTCGGTTTTATTGCTGGGTATATTGAGCATTTGTTGGCTCCAGTTCCGGGGTTTTCAAATTCTTGACTCCGGCTTCGGTTAGCTGGCTCTGGGTGCGATACGACTCTCTCTAATAGAGAGAGTCGCACTATTAGAAGAAACACGGTAATTATCTAAAGGTTTATGGAAGCAGCCATCGAGACCAATTTGTGTTTCGCCAAGGTGCTTTTATGAAAACAAACGTCCTTCGTTCCCGTGTATTTCCACCTGTCGACAATAATCAAAATATTATTGCTGGAGATGATAGACCCTATTTATTACATATGAATTTTTGGAATAGATTTTTGTTAACAAGATTTTTTGTATGTAGTAATCACTTTATCCCGCGTTGATGGTTTGACTTATTTTTTTGGACGCCTAATATTTCTTAGGCAATTAATATTCTTTAGGCAAGTACAAGATCAATATACAAGATCGAAAAAATAGTATACTAATTCCTACTATACCGTATTTTTCTAATAATGCGACCGGTCGGAATATTTTTCAACCATCCTATAGATGGTCGGTTTACGTGCTGGGTACATATATGGCATTATTTGGCTCCAGTTCCGGGGTTTTCAAATTCTTGGCTCCGGCTCCGTCGGAGCTGGCTATCTGAGCCATACACAGCACTGGTGCTTTATTATAGGGGGACAGGCTAACGGAGATAGTCGCACTATTAGAATAAATACGATAATTATTAAAAGGTTTATGGAAGCAGCCATCGAGACCAATTTGTGTTTCGCCAAGGTGCTTTTATGAAAACAAACGTCCTTCGTTCCCGTGTATTTCCACCTGTCGACAATAATCAAAATATAATTGCTGGAGATGATAGAGCGAATATTTTCGTTGGCTTAGCTGCTTTGCATACTCTTTTTGTTCGGGAACATAATCGGTTGGTTTATGAACAATAAATTATATTTTGTTGATAAATACAATACGGGAGCATTGCCATTGGGCAATGCTTCAGAGCATTGCCCAATGTAAATCATTAATCAAAGTAAATCATTAATCTTCAACTATTTTATAATTATAGTTTTTCAGAAATCATAAGTAATTTTTAAAATTGAGTATTTTTTATAGACGATAAAAACACAATTTCTAAGCAATTTAGTGCTCAGATTTCTGCTTGTGCAGGGAGCTCCGAAGTAGAGGATCTTTTAGAGAATTTTTGGACGAATTGGGAATTCCCACATGTATATGACTTAATCCGACGTTTCTTGGATATCCTGCCAGTTTTTCAGTTTGAAATGTGACTTGAAAATTAAGAAGTTAAAGCATTCACGAAATAAACATAACTAGGTTCTTTGAATTAAAAAATAAACAGTACTTTTATTTTTATATCACCTCTCACTCTGAAGAACTGCCCAGTTCGCTCACTAAATTCAATTTACAGTCGTATTCCTGTGTTAATTCCCACTTCGTCCAAATATTCTCCAAAAGATACTTTAACTTCAGAGCATTGCCCAATGTTCGTTCGAAAAAAGATCCAACAAATCGATATGGTATCGATGTTTTTCCATTAATAATAGATAAAACATAATTAAAGCTCATTGCACTGTTATGCTGTTGCCAGATGAACACATAAATTTCACTAAAATAACATTAAAAAAATAATCAGAATATTAATTATGATAATATTACGTTGGCATTTTTAAATTAAATTGTTAATTAAAATAAATAGATCCAATAGAAATAAATGACCAGTAATATATAAAAAGTACTAATTATAAAAATATTTTTGACATTTGAAGCAGAGTTGTTTCGAAATTTCGAGTTTCATTTTTCGATGTTATTTTTCTTTCGATTTTCGGAAATGATTTTGTTTCGAAACATCTCTGATTTGAAGGATCATTAAAAGAGAATGTAAATATATTTAAAATGTATTTGCAACTTAATAAGTGAATAAAATTTAGAAAAGCGATGAAAAATCAGTCCATAAAAAATCGCGACATTTAACGAAAATAATGCCCAGTTCGCTCAATAAATGCAAAGTTACAGTCGTATTCATGTGTTAATTCCCACTTCGTCCAAATATTCTCCAAAAGATCCTTTAACTTCAGAGCATTGCCCAATGTTCGTTCGAAAAAGATCAGACAAATCGATATGGTATCGATGGTTTTCAATTAATAATAGATAAAACATAATTAAAGCTCATTGCACTGTTATACTGTTGCCAGATGAACACATAAATTTCACTAAAATAACAACTTGAAAAAATAATCAGAATATTAATTATGATAATATTACGTTGGCATTTTTAAATTAAATCGTTAATTAAAATAATAAGATCCAACAGAAATAAATGACAAGTATTTTATAAAAAATAATAATCATAAAAATATTTTTGGCATTTGAAGCAGAGTTGTTTCGAAATTTCGATTTTCATTTTTTGAAGTTATTTTTCTTTCGATTTTCGAAGATGATTTTGGTTCGAAACATCTCCTATTTGAAGGAGCATTAAAAGAGAAGCTAAATATATTTAAAATTTATTTGCAACTTAATAAGTGAGTAAAATTTAAAAAGGGGATGGAAAAATAAGTCCATTAAAATATCGTGACATTTAACGAAAATAATTATAATAAAATAATGTAGACTAGAAATGTGTAAAATTTAATATTAATTGCAACAGACGAAAGTTAGCATCAAAAATCAAAAATTCTAAAAAAATAAAATTATTGTAGAAATTTATTGTAATATGCACTAGAATCACTTCATCGCGAAATACGGAAAATATAATGAAAATGTCAATTACTTGCAGACTCTTACAGACATGACTAATGATGATGTTGCCATTTCAGGCACTTGTAAATATTACAGAAAATTATAATCAAAACAAATAAAAATTAATTTATTTATGCATCTACATGTGTAAATCTTTATGATAAATTATGACTAAATAATTATTTATTCTTCATTTCGTTTTTTAATCTTCAAATTAATCTTGGACAAATCCCCTAAAATACAAAATTTAGATTCTTAACAATAAATTATACCAATTTTTAATTTCGTTTGATTTAATTCCAAAAATTTCCAATTGGCTACTAGCTTCTATTTTCGATCCAATATATTTAAATACAAACTGGTTAACAAGTTTTTCTTTTATTTTTCCAAGTTTTTCGTTGAATTTTTCAGAAGTTTGTTTATCTATTTGTTGATTGAATTTGATTCCCAAAAGCCATGAAGTACAAAAATTGTTTCTAAATTTATTTAATATCTTTTAAATATTTTAAAAAGGATTTACATAGCTATTTAACATTAAAAACGCCTGGGTACAATGGTCCTATATGATTATTTAAAAAAATCTATTAGAAAAGTTGATAGTACGTGAAATATTTAGAAAAATAAAGGTGCGGTTATAATTTTGGAACAGTGTAATTTAAGCTATGGTCTAGATGCAAAAATGTTGGAACATTTGTTATAATTTTTCTTTTTTTTTTAGATATTAATGAACAATTTTTCATAAATTTTATAAAATTTAATAAAATATTTGAAATAAATTTTATGCTTAATAAAAGTATTGGAACTTTTGCCTCGCTCTGTAGAGGCGTAGCTAATTTTTGCTCAACTCTTAACTAAGTAGTCGCGTTTTTCTAGCTGGAACTGGATCTTATCGTCATTAAATCTAATAGTATATTTACTTTTGATTAAATTTTCTTCCACACTTTTCTGTTTTTAATCCAATATGACAATAATCGACTTCATTAAACTGTTGTAATTGTTCTATTTCTTTATAAAGGTTGGATTCAATAAATGAGCAAAATTGTTCTTGAGTAACTTGCATTTTCGAGATGCAAGAAATTACAATAAAATTTTTATACTTAATAAAAAATTATTCGAAAATTAAGAAAAACTTATAAATTTATGTAATTTTATTACCATTTTCATGAATCCGATTCCCTGATTTTTATGATAATCATTTACATAATATAATTTGTCAAGACCTTAAATAGGAATTTAAATATTTGAGCTAGTTAAAACTATCCTCATAAACTACTAGGTTCTGTATCATAACTTTAACTTCAACACAATTTTTCGAGTTTAAGCATGATTTTAAACTTATCTTGACTGAAATTATTGTAAAATGATATATTATCTTCATTCCATAAATATTACTCGAAAAAAATTTTTTAATTAGTGAAAAATTAAAAATATTATTAAGAATTTTGAAAAAATAGGTTCTAAATTTGACAATCCTATATTAACTTTGAGAGTTGTTGTCTGTTTGTTTGTTTGTCCGCAGCTTTATATTTTGCTGTGTTTGGCGTTGTGTTTTATTTTTAATTAAAAATGACAAAATATCCCAAAGTGAAAATAGTGTGTATTTAGAGAAGTAAAGAAAGAATGTGAATTTTTTAGAATTTGTTTTGTATTTTTTAGATTTTTTTTGTATTTTTTAGAATTTTTTTTGTATTTTTTAGAATTTGTTTTGTATTTTTTTAAAAATTTCTAAAGTTTTTTGGTTGTTAATTATATTTAAGGTGTGTTTTGATTGTTTTTTTTGTTTTGTTTTTTAAAAGTTGGTACATTTAAAATTTGTTTTTAGGTTCAAAAAATCTGATTTTTATTTAAACAACGCGATTTCAAACCGTTGGTTTTTTGTGCGGATCTTTTTATTTAAACAACGCATTATCCAACCGTTGGTTTTTTGTGAGTTTTTTTAATTTAATTATAGTTAGGTTTTAGTTTTTGTGTTTGACAGTGTGATACTAAATAATTGAAATTACTAGAGTTTGACATTGTGTGATACTAAATAGACGAAATTACTAGAGTTTGACATTGTGTGATACTAAATAGACGAAATTACTAGAGTTTGACATTGTGTGATACTAAATAGCTTATAATGATAGTACTAGCAAGGTTGACATAGTGTGATGCTAAATAGTTGACAGTTTTAGAGTTTGACATTGTGTGACACTAAATAGTTGAAAGTACTAGAGTTTGACATTGTGTGATACTAAATAGCTTATAATTGATAGTACAAGCAAGGTTGACATAGTGTGATGCTAAATAGTTGATAGTCCTAGAGTTTGACATTGTGTGACACTAAATAGTTGAGAGTACTAGAGTGACTAACAGTTGTAGTATAACAGTTGTAGTATATATAGTAAAAAAGTTCTTTTACTATTAACTATTAACTGACAGTTGTAGTATATATAGTAAAAAGTTTTTTTACTATTAACTATTAACTAGCAGTTGTAGTATATATAGTAAAAAAGTTCTTTTACTATTAACTATTAAAGTAGAGTATTACTAAAGTAGAGTACTAGAGTTTGACATTGTGTGATACTAAATAGCTTATAATTGATAGTACTAGCAAGGTTGACATAGTGTGATGCTAAATAGTTGATAGTCCTAGAGTTTGACATTGTGTGACACTAAATAGTTGAGAGTACTAGAGTGACTAACAGTTGTAGTATAACAGTTGTAGTATATATAGTAAAAAAGTTCTTTTACTATTAACTATTAACTGACAGTTGTAGTATATATAGTAAAAAGTTTTTTTACTATTAACTATTAACTAGCAGTTGTAGTATATATAGTAAAAAAGTTCTTTTACTATTAACTATTAAAGTAGAGTATTACTAAAGTAGAGTACTAGAGTTTGACATTGTGTGATACTAAATAGCTTATAATTGATAGTACTAGCAAGGTTGACATAGTGTGATGCTAAATAGTTGATAGTCCTAGAGTTTGACATTGTGTGACACTAAATAGTTGAGAGTACTAGAGTGACTAACAGTTGTAGTATAACAGTTGTAGTATATATAGTAAAAAAGTTCTTTTACTATTAACTATTAACTGACAGTTGTAGTATATATAGTAAAAAGTTCTTTTACTATTAACTATTAACTAGCAGTTGTAGTATATATAGTAAAAAAGTTCTTTTACTATTGATTATTAACTAACAGTAGTATATATAGTAAAAAAGCTATAGTATATAGTAAAAAAATATATAAAAAGTATATAGAAAATAGTTAATAGTTAAAAATTAATAGTTGATGATTAATAGTTAATAGCTGAAATTCAAAGTTGAAAATTTTGGTTATCAGTTGATGAGTTAATAGTTGATAGTTAATAATTAATAGTTGATTCATTCTTTAAATTTTAGTCTTATTAAATAAAAATGAGAGGCAATATAAGAATTGTATTGGATGATATTGACGATATCCCTTCAACCAGTCAAAACAATGCTCAAAATAATTTTGATGATATGCAAAGAGAAAATCTGGAAAGAAGAAATCAAAGACTTGATAAAGATAGAGAACGCAAAAGAAAGAATCGTGAAAACGAATCACAACAACAAAGAATGGAACGGTTAGAACAACAAATGATTAGGCAGAAAATCAGAAGAGAAAATGAGGATGAAGAGGAAACTGATCAACGATTGGGACAACAAACGATTAGGCAAAGAATTAGAAGAGAAAATGAAGATGAAGAGGAAACTGATCATCGATTCGAACAACAAAGGATTAGGCAAAGAATTAGAAGAGAAAATGAAGATGAAGAGGAGACTGGCCAAAGATTGGAACAAGATATGATTAGAAAGCGGATTAGAAGAGAAAATGAATTGGATGAAGAAAGAGATATGAGATTAGATCAAAGAAACCTTAGATATAGAAATAGAATTAGAGATGAGATCCGGTTGTTCGCAGCCGGTGATCATAGAAATGTGATTGTGAATAGACTCGGAAGGATGAATGTTGAGTGTACCCACTGTGGTGCACTACATTTTCCGGAAGAGAAGATTGGAAATAAAGGAAATTCCTTTAATAATTGTTGCCATCATGGCAAAGTGAATTTGAATTTGATACCAGAAAGCAATTTTCCAGTTTTACTGAAAAATTTGTTTTTGAGAATTGATACAAGATACAAGAACTTTTTTGATTGTATTAGAAATTTGAATAGTAGCGTTTCCATGGCTTCCATGAATCCGCTTAGATATAGATATCCAAGTAATAGAGGCCCATATTGCTTTCGCATATGTGGTCAGATTTATCATAAATTGAACTTAGCATTGAATCCAGACGATGGAGACGAGCCTGCTTATGGGCAAGTCTTTATTGTTGATACAGAAGAAGCGCTTAGTGCAATGAATAGAGCAAACCCTGTCATAAACCAGAGTTTGTTAAAAAATGTTTATGAATTGATAAAAGACATCAACCCGTTTGCGCAAGCATACGTAATGATGAAAGAAGAAGAAGACATAGAAAAAGAAAGAGCTAGACTTGAAAATAGACCTCCTGTCGAGGTTAGTCTTTTGTTTGATACAAAAACTAACTTAGACAGGAGATTAGGGTACAATGTACCAAGAGCTAACGAAGTAGCAGCAGTTTATGTGCCTGGAGCAGATGGCGAAATGCCTAATGCTAAGATTGTAGTACGAGAAAAAGGAAAAGAACTTAGAATTCTGGATAATACTAACCAGTTAGTATCACCCATGACATACCCGCTGTTTTTTCCGCGTGGTACGTTAGGGTGGCATCCAGATATTAGACAAGAAAATAGTATTAGAAGAGTGACTAGACTTCAGTATGTTAGTTATAGTATTGGAGTTAGGAATGAGTTTAACCCCATTCTTTATGGGGGAAAACTCTTTCAACAGTATTGTGTTGATGAATATGTCAAGATTGAGAGTGATAGAATGAGATGGATTAGAGGTAACCAGAAAACGATCTTGGCTGATGCCTATAAGAACGTTGACAGTTACTTAGAAAAAAGGGCGAGAGAAACTGGGAAGCCGTTGGGGCGTAAAGTTATTTTGCCTCCGACGGTGACCAACTCGCCAAGATATATAGAAAAGCACTTCCAGGATGCAATGTCATTAGTGCGAAAGTTCGGGAAACCGGATCTTTTCGTCACTATGACTTGCAATTCGCAATGGGAGGAGATTAAAGAGAATTTGTATGAAGGACAAGTGCCTTCAGATAGACCTGATATAGTAGATAGAGTATTCTATCTAAAAGTTAAAGCATTGATGAAAGAGATAACTAAGGCCAAAATTTTTGGCAGAGATATTTGTTGGATGTATCCGGTAGAGAACCAAGGACGGGGACTACCGCACATCCATTTGCTTTTGACTTTGCTTGATAAAGTAACAAGTTCTCAAGATGTTGAGAATAGAGGAATTAGTGCTAGACTACCTGACAAAGACAAAGATAATGAATTGTTTGAATTAGTCAAAAAGTTTATGATTCATGGACCATGTGGTGATTTGAATCCAAATTGCCCATGCATGGAAGAGAAAATAGTGAATGGAAAAAAGATAAAAAGTTGTTCAAAGGGTTATCCCAAACCCTTTCAACAAGAGACTTTAGTATTAGATAATGGTTTAGCATTATATGCGAGACCTAAAGATGGAAGAACTGTTGAAATTTCTGCAGCAGGAAAGAGACATGAACTTGATAATAGATGGGTTGTTCCACACAACCCTTATTTGTTAAAGATGTTTAATTGCCACATTAATGTGGAGAAAGTGAATAGTGTGACTCCTGTGAAATATTTGCATAAATATGTTCACAAGTTACCTGATAGAGCTACAATGAATTATGAAGAGAAAAATGATTGTGACGAGATTAAAGAATTTATAGACGCATGGTACGTCTGTCCGCAGGAGGCCGTGTGGAGAATTTTAGAATTTGAGACATATGATCGTAGTCATAGCATCACAACTTTGCCTGTCCATCTGGACGGTGAACACGTGTGTTATTTCGACGAGAATATGACTGAGCAAGAGATTAGAGAAAAGATTGAAAATGACTCTGAATTGATTGGATATTTTGAATTGAATAAGAATAGTGCCTTAGCTCGGAATCTCTTTTATCACGAGATTCCCGAGAAGTTTGTGTTTAGAAAAGGAATTTGGAATGAGAGAAAGACACATTTCAACACAATTGGTCGGATGGTCAAGGTTTCGCCAGCCGAAACCGAACGCTATCATTTACGGCTGTTGTTGTTGAATGTGAAAGGAGCTACAAGCTATGAAGCTTTGAGAACTGTAACGAAACTAGATAATTTGAAATTGAATATTAGAAAATATGCAACCTTCGCGGAAGCATGTTTAGCCAGAGGTTTGATTAGAGATGATGATGAGTGGAAGAAGGCGTTAGAAGAAGCTAACAACTTCGAAATGCCTTGGAAATTGAGAGAGCTATTTGCCTTGATTTTAGTACATTGCAACCTGCAAAGCCCGAAGAACTTTGGGCCTTGTTCAAGGATGCTTTGTCAGAGGATTTTGCAAAAAATCTTAGACTTGAACTTGCATACAGAAAAGCGTATATAGATATAGTAAAAAGAATATTAGAAGCAGGTAAATCAATTGATGATTTTCCTACTATGAAACAACTAGATGGTATTAACCAACTAGATGATTTAGATTTAGACCAAGTAAATAGTATTGAAGAGCAATTTAATGTTGCTGAAGAATTAGATATAGGTCGTCGTAGCTACGAGCTACTAAACGACGAGCAAAGAGAAATAGTAGATGAGATTTTGAATAGGATCTCCAATCCAGATGGGAAAATGGCTTTCTATTTTCTCAGTGGACCAGGTGGATCAGGAAAGACATTTGTACTTTGTACACTTGTCCATTTGATTAGAGGAATGAATAAGAAAATTAGTAATATGGCCTATACTGGTATTGCGGCAACGCTTTTACCAGGAGGTAGAACATTGCATAATAGATTTGGTTTGAATTTAGATATGAGCAATTCGAAAATAGGCCCAAGCTCAAGAGCATGGGAAGAATTGAAAAATGTTGATATGTTCATTTGTGATGAGGCACCAATGATTCATAAAAGAGCATTATCAACAATAGATTTGAAATTGAAAGAGATTATGAATAATAGTATAGAATTTGGTGGTAAAATTATGCTAATGGCAGGCGATTTTCGTCAGACTTTGCCAATCCAGAAGCATGCCACTAGAGCCGAGATTTGTGATTTGACAGTAAAAAGAAGTCAATATTGGGCTTCTGTAAGGAAGTTCAAGTTGACTAAGAATATGAGAGCTTTAGAAAATGAAAAAAGATTTGCTATAGACTTATTAGAAATTGGTTCCGGGAAACGGAATATTGATACAGACCAGTTGGTATTACCACTGGATGTTATTAGTAACGGTGATTAGCTGAAGAGATCTTCGGAAATGTGATTATAGATAATGATTGGAATAAGATGGCCAATATGGCTATTGTTGCGCCGAAAAATGTCGACGTGAGAGATTTGAATAATAGAGTTTTGAATATGCTTCCTGGCAACGAAACGTTGTACAAGAGCATAGACAAAGCTGAGAATGAAGAAAAACAAGTATTAGATGAGTATTTGGACGAGTATTTGAACTCATTGAGCCCTAATGGGTTTCCATTAAATGAGTTAAGATTAAAGAAATATGCCATAGTTATGTTGATTAGAAATTTGAACATAGAAAATGGTCTCTGTAACGGGACTAGAATGTTAGTCGAATAAATGAGACCAAACTTGATAGTTTGTAGACTTTTGAATGGAGATAGATCAGGTCAGATGGTGTATATCCCACGCATCACTCTGTGTTGCGATGGAGAGTACCCATTTGATTTACACAGGCACCAATTTCCATTGGTGTTAGCCTTTGCAATGACAGTGAATAAGGCCCAAGGGCAGACATTAGAAAGATTAGGAATAGATTTTACCAAAGACGTATTTAGTCACGGTCAATTGTATGTGGCCCTCTCGAGGGTTAGATCTTGGAATTCGTTAAGAATTAGGTTATTAGAAACTAATAACGAGAGAAAAGTTATGAATGTAGTGTATAGAGAAGTAATAGATGATAGAGATTAGTATTAGATTTAGAAAAAGATTTAGACTTAGAATTGAGTTATTTAGAGATTGTTCCAATCTAACAGGTCGATTTATTTAAAAAACCTTATATATTTTATAATTTAAGATAAATACTATTGAGCCATTTTTTGTAAATGAACACCGAGAAAAGACTTGAGTTTGTGAAGGCAATATTTGGATTGAATTAATGTTTCGGTTTACTGATACAAGTGATGAACATGTTGATACACAAAAGGTAATACAAGTTTTTCTTAGTTAATAGTTAAATTATAGTTAATAGCTGAAAATTGAATTAATAGTTAATAGCTAAAAACCGAGTTAATAGTTGAAATATTAATAGTTAAAAGTTGAAAATCTTAGTTAATAGTTGAATTATAGTTATTGTAAATTGACAAAAAGAAATGACTTAAGTGTTCGTGAAGGAAATGTTTCGATTGTACTAATGTTTGGATTTGCTGATATAAGTTATGAATAGTTCAAGACACTTAAGGTAATACAGATTTTTTAAATTCTAATATATAATTTTACGCAGCTATCAAGTCTTGAAGAGATTATCTGAACTATCAACTATTAAGTTTTGAAAATTATCAACAAGCAAGGATTCAAACACTCAAGTTTTGAAAATGTTGGAAAAACCAAATAAGATGAAGGTAAAGTGATGATTATTTTATATGAATAAAGTCCTTGAGTAGAATTGAAACTCTTAGTAATGGTTGAATCATGATTAATAATTAATAGTTTAATCACGGTTGATAGTTAATAGTTAAATCATAGTTAATAGCTAATAGTTGAATCATCGTTAATAGTTAATAGTTGAATCATAGTTAATAGTTAAATCATGGTTAATAATTAATAGTTGAAACATAATTGAAAGTTAATATTTGAAAGCTGGTTAATTGTTAATAGTTGTAAATAAAAATAATTAAATTCTATTGTAAATAAGTTTAAAATTTTAGTTTCAAAATTAAAAATGAGAAGCAATACATGAATTGTTTTGGATGATATCAAGGATTGTCATGGAATTCCATACAGAACATCTCAAGATCAAGCTGAATTGTAGAAAAAAAACAAGATGAAGATATAAGAGGATAATTATTTTATTTGAAAAAAAGAAAAATTATTTGAGTATTGTTTTTCTATGAAACTAGCAAAAGAATGCTGGAATGTTGTAAGATTTGTACATAATATTACTATTATTTTCAAATCATGCAATATTTCAACATTTGTTTTGTTAGTTTTTTTACACGTTCTTCCCAAATATATATATGTGTTATTGATTGTTTTTTTGTTTTACGTTTTTTTAATGTTTTTAAAATCTGTTGAACTTAAAGTTTTAAATGTTTATTAATGTTTTTAGATGAATTTTATAGTTTAAGAGTTTTTCATAGGAATTTGATAGTTGAAAAAGTTGAGTATTAGAATGTGTTTTAAATGTTTTTTGTTTTGAGATTAATGAGATAGTTTATATGTTTTCCATTAGGGAAGTCAAAGGACATGAGAAAGTTTTCAAGGAATGAACGGTAATAAGTATTTGACTTGAGTTTGTTATGACTTAGGAAATGGCTAGCGGAGGAGCTCGCCCGAAGGGCGAGCACCTTCGCTAGTATCTAAAATTTTGGTAAAATAATACTCGAAATATAACATAAAAATTTCGGATGTTCATACTTGCTTGAAAGTCTACAATCAAAATACCTTTTAACAAAGAATTGACAATAATTCTTAAATTTGTTTTTGTTATTTTCGCCAAAAGCTGTATTTCAGGATATGTTGGACTGTAAACAATTACTTCATTGTTTTGTTGAAAGTTTTGAACATTCTTTGGGTTATTTATTCTGATTGGAATTTTCCAATTCCTTAATAAAAAGAGTACTTTTACACATTTATATTAATAACCATGTAGCAAATATTAAAAAGAAACGTTCCACTAATTCAACTAAATTGGCTCCAGGATATAACAAAAATACTTTTGTTAACATTATTGAAATTGAACTTGCATCAAGAAACCCAAATTGATTGTTATAGACACAATAATCTAAAATATATGATAAGACTTTCATTTCAGAAAAATTATGTTCTTCTTTCAATTATAATATGATAGAATATAATAGTTAGAAAAAGGTGACAAGATGTCTGTCCATATTTATATGTATTTTTAACTAAACCTTTAGCCCATATTTTTAAATGGTTGAATGCTTGGTTGAATATTTCTTGCTCTTTTTCATCTCCATCTTTAATTAAATTCTCCAAATATTCAAAAGTTTTAAATTGAGCAAGATTATAATTTTGTAACCCATCTTTGCCATTTTCTCCCTTTGTAAGCTTAATCCAGTTAGAATCATTTGGAACAATACGAGTTTCTGGCTTATGTACTAATGTTATGTCAAAATCTGTTGTTTCAATGTTAAAGTGAATATTTTCATCAGACAAATGTACACGATGGAGATTTTCAATTATTCTGCTTTTCTTAAAAAATTATTTTTTAAATGTGAAGGCAATGGAAAATATTTGAATTTTTGTGTCATTATTAGGTATGGGTTTATATGGACTATCAATTGTAGAATGAGGACATATAATATGGACAAAATCTCAAAATATGGACTGAAATATTACTAAAATCCGAAATATGGAGATGTCATAGTGTGAGATATCAAAGTACAATAGATAGATAATATTATCTGCTGTACTTAGATATCTCACACTAAAACATTTCTAGGGATTTCCTTAAAATCTCTGAGGATTTTTTGTGAAAAATTTTTTATAAAAATTATTTAGGAGGATATACTAAAATACAATTAGTAAAATACTATAGTAAAATACCTTGCAAAGATAACAGAAAAGCGATTTATCTGAACAATTGTACATAAATGGAGGCCTGCAAAATGTATTTGGTTCTCCATTAAATATTTGTTTAGCCTTTATTTTTTCTTCTTCCTCTCCTTTTCCTGTCCCAACAGCAACAACTATTGCTTGAATATGTCCTCCTATTTTGTTGTATGGACTGGCCATTAATAATCCAAAATTGTTATTTTTTGTTAAATTTATCCATTTATTGAAAAGTGTTTGAAAAAATTCTTTTAGATTTTTGACATCTTTTTTATTTGAATATGCATAGTCGATTAATGTTTTGGCATCATATTCCTCATTTAAAAAGTCCATGGTATCGCTACTCGTCACCATAAAATTCTTTTTTAAGACTTCAACTGAATGATCTTTTCTTTTTATTTCATGTTCAATTTGATTATTTTTTAATATAAAAGGTTGAAATCCTTCAGGATTTAAATAGCTTTCAACATCCATTCCATTGTCTATAATAAACTATTTTTATATTTTATTCATTGACACTTGCAAAGCGAAGCATAGTTTCTGCCGAATATTATTTTAAAGACTTGGATAATTTTTGTCATAATTAAGATTATGAAACGCCCAAAAAGTTGGCCTGTTCTCTCGCTTTTTATTAATATATTTGTTGAATAAAAAAGTTAAAAAGAAAGCCTTCGTTTTTAATAGGTGGATCGGCGTTGGGCCCCAAGGGTGGGTTACCACTCTTGGGGCCCAACGCCGACTAGCTCCTTGTTCAAAACGGGTCTGCCGAATTTTATTTTACTTATATTTTACAAGGTCCACAGAAACACACTTTGCAAGTGTCCTCATATATTTTAAAAACCTATTTCAATTTGTTCCTTAAGTTTTCTTAAATTATTAACATGTTTTTCAATATTTTTAATCATTTCATTAATTTGTCTTTTCTCGTTTAAATTAAACAGTTCCTGAACAAAATTTATCTGATTTTTGTTTAATTTTCCATCCATATTTTGCTCTTTTGTATGGATGAAATATTCACAAATTTTTTGAATATACAATTTTTCTTTCATTTTATTAACCAAATCTTTTTCGAAAATTTCATTTCTTTCTAATAAAGGTAATAAATTAATTAATAATTTATAAATATCATTTTCGATTTCAATTTCATTAATGTTCTTTAAAGATTTTTCTTTAATTTCATTCCAATTCTTTTCAATTTCTGAAAATTTCAGTAATTATGAACTATTATCGCCGATTCAGAATTTACTGATTTATAATAGTACTATAACTCTTTCCTCAAGAATTGAAAAATTTTCATATCCCCCGAAAGGTTTTCTTAATGTGACTGATATGATATAAAGCAGGAAAACTAAACATCTATAACTTTTTGAAAAATACTCAAAGGATTCTATGTATTAAAAAGATGGAGCATATTTAAATCTTTCGAATTATATAAAAATTTTCATTTGATGAGACATAAGGTTGGGTTAAAATCCTCTATTATTAATCAACTAACTGAATTGTCCCCTACCAAAAAATTTTTCTTCTTCAAAATACACATCAAAAACGAATTTATTTTTTAATTTTAGCTTCTCAAAAAATTCAAAACGCTTTCCAATCTCATTTGCAAAAATACAAATATTTAATAAATTCCTTCCAATTTGAGTTTTTCCTTTATTAAATTTATTAAAGATTTCAAACAAAATTTTATCTTCAATAAAATATTTAATTTTCCTTTCTTCTTCATTAATTTCATCACTTTTTGATAATTCGTGTGTTATTTTGATATTTTCTTCATCCTAAATAATAATAAATTTTGAATAATATATGACTAATAGCTGAGCTTTTACCCTAGCACCTACATTTAGGTAAATAGTAGAGTTTCACACGAGTTCCGGTTTTGAGCCGGAACTTAGAATAATTCCAGTTTCGGGAACCGGAACTCAAATTGGACCGGTTCCGGTCAAAATTTCGGTTTAGTGAAACACTAGTAAATATTTACTTTTTTAGAATCGTTATCTGATTCTGGATTTGAATTAATTTTCAATACTCCTTCACGTTTCGGCTTATCTTTATTTTTATAATTCTTTTTAACATTCTCATTATTTTTATTATTTAACTTCAACTTTATCTTCATTTCCTCTTCTTTTTTCATTTCAATTTCAATTTTCTTCTTTACTTCCTCCTCTTTTTTAATTTTTTTCTTATCGTTTTTAGCATTTAATTTAATTTCTTTTTTATTTTGTTTTTTATTATTTTTTATTAAATTCATTATTTCTTCCAAATTATCATCGTTAATAAAAACTTTAATATGTTTTTCTATTGATATAAGAGGGCATCCTTCTTTAATTCCTTAAGAATAATAAAATTATTTACCAGATAATATTGTGACAAAAATTTATTTTGGCATAACTTATATGATAGAGAATTAAACAAAGAACAAATATAATAACAAAATTAGAGCTCGAACTTTTCAATTTGACGAGCCTGGTTTATTTCTTCCAAGTTGACCCTGGCCGGATTTTAAGTTTAATAAAATTACCACAAAAATAGGCTGCCCGGTTACTTTTTTGTCATTCTGTATTATCTTATTCTAGGCAAACAAAATTTCAGAGGTTATACATAACAAATTATGTAGGTACCAGAGGTTATTTACATATATTCCTAATACATTTTGAGTGTAAAAATAATCCAATTTCTTGATTTTGTGGACTGGAATGGGGAGAGGGAACAACCCGACTCGTTTACCATGATGGCCTACTTACCATCGATGATTCTAAATTCTATTCAAACTCTTCGAATAAAACTGATTTTTGCCTCGTTAAACTAAGCTCGCAAATTCATATGAAGGTAGGAATGGAGAAATAATATGTTAAGTCAATCGAAAATTATTCCATGTACAAAATAATATAGGTACCTTCTATAATGCTGCTGTATAATAAACTATTTTTTTCAATTAATAATTTCTTCGTTGTTTTATAATTTTCATTTTTAACCCATCTAATGAATTCATCAAATTTATCATCTCCTCCAATATATTCTTGTTCAAATATATCTTCCAATTCATTGCAAAATAGATCAAATAATTCATTTTCATTTTGTGATTGTTTAAATGACTAAAAACCATATTTTTGATTAGAAAAAGGAAAAGACGATTGTTTGGGAGGGGGTTGATTGTCATTGAGGTGTGGTACTATGATTGGCATATCCATATCACTTATATCCGGAAATT
The DNA here is from genome assembly GCA_963681835.1 of Meloidogyne enterolobii. Classification (NCBI taxonomy): domain Eukaryota; kingdom Metazoa; phylum Nematoda; class Chromadorea; order Rhabditida; family Meloidogynidae; genus Meloidogyne; species Meloidogyne enterolobii. Next base: position 207,714 of record CAVMJV010000082.1, on the reverse strand, counting down.
TCAATTAGATCTCAACTTTAAGCTGTGTTTTTATGATCACAAAAGAGAAAATAAGTCAGGCATTGGTTTTTGGTTTCACTAACTTCTTCACTTATCTATAGCCGATCCAAAAAAAATTTTAGTTTTTCTGTTTGTTTAAAACTGACAGCCTATATTAGCGGGTAGAACATTAGCAGAAGCGCTAAAATACGCCTAACAATAGCTGACATGAGCTGAGAGTCTTGTCGACATACTTGGGAAATTATATTTGGGGATATTATTCCTGATCACTCAAACATTCTACCGAAATTTTGGGTTTATCATATTTTAATTTACCGTAAAAGCTCTAATAGAAGCCCAGTCCTAATGGATCTCATGCCCTGTTATAGGCCCAACTATTATAGGCCCAACCGATGGGTGGAGGCATTGAAAAATAAAAAATATAAGCACAGAGCTTCTATCAGAGATTTTACGATATATGTATACTGTTTATTAGAAAATACATTTACATTATTATCTAGTCTCATTTTTTCTTCAATCCACAATTTTATTCTCTCCAGAATTCCCGTTACATTATTAAAAGCAATTTCTATAGTTTCGTCATCTACAAAATAAAATGCTTCGAAAAGTAATTCCAAAACTTCTTTTTTATAATTCCAAACTTTAATTATTATATTCTTTATATCCAAACTTTTCCATTCTCCTTTTCCACTGCTAGGATGTATGTTGATATAGACATATCTGAACCAAATTATAAAATTTGCCATTAGAATATTCTTTTTAAATGAAAGTTGAGAGCTCGGAAATATAATTGATGTATAGTGTTCGATCAAATTTTTGTTGTTAAAGTATACTGTAATTTAATATTTAGATAATGCAAATAACATAATGTCCCCAATATGCCAGATACCCCACCCATTTCATGATATCCCTTTAGATCTCGAATTTCTTCGAATTATTTTTAATCCCGCCAGATCCCCTAATATCAAACACCGATAACCATTATAACTCGATACATCGAAATCCCCCAATATCACTCTAAATCTACATTAATCCATGCAAATTCTCAAAACCCTATTCCTCTATCCTTTATAACGCCGCAGGCTGAAATTTTGAGAATTTCTGAAGGCAAAGTGAGAAATGCCATGTTTTGGGAGAGAGAGAGCAATGCCACCAATAAATGCCGAATTTTCTGGAACCGGAACTTCCGTGGAACTCTAATTAATACTAGATGTTCCAAGAAAAGATTCTATAAAAAGTTTCTAGGAACCAGTAGTTAACCACCCCTCCAAGTCGTCAGGGGCAGCGGGGTCCAACCATTTAGCCCCTCCCACATTTAAAAGGTATTTAGACACACCCAATCCGTCGTCAGAGTCCAAAGATTCAATGGACACCCAAAGGATCAAAGGGTTTAAGGGGTAATATGATCAAACCGGTTTAATGGCAAAAATTGAACTTTTTTAAAGAAAAACTATCATTCGCCCTATTCTTCACCAATTTTTATTTTAAAAATTTTCCTAAAGCTTCAAGGTTTAAGAAGTGGTTTTGAACTGATTTAAACGGTTCAAAGAAGAATTTCGCATATTTTAAAAGATTACATAACCTAAAATTTAAAATGGTTCCCAAAGGTTCAAGATGTTCAGAATTTCTTTTGAACCGGTTCAAAGGATGTACTCTTAAAAATTCTTAGAGAAACATCTTTCCAACCCTCTTTATTTTCTAAATATCTTCTTTTATTTTTACCCTTTATTTTGAAAAATATAAAAATTATTAAAAAAGTAGGCGGTGAAAAGTGAAAATATATAATAATTATAAAAATTCATTCATGCAATAATTGTTACAAAAATTATTGTTAAATAGGTCAAAAATCTGTCATGCAAAAATTACATTGCAAAATTATATTTAGAAAGGAAAAAATGTCAAATTTATAAAATTTTCAAAAAATAGTAGTTAAACCCTCCTCATATTGTAACAAGACTTAAGTCAAACAAAAGTTCGCTTTAACCAAAAGGTTTAAACCAAACGGTTTAAGGGTACTTTGATCAAACCGGTTTAAGAATAAATTGAACTTTTTAAAGAAATCACCTTACTTTTCACAAGATTACATATACAAACGGTTTCCAAAGGTTTAAGGGTTCAACAAGTGGTTTTGAATCGATTTATCCGTTTTAAAACACGATTTTCACAAGATTACATAGCCATAAGTTTATAATGTTTCCCAAAAGTTCAAGAGTTTAAGAAGTAATTTTAAACCAGTTTAACCGGTTTTTCCTACATCAAAACCTCTCATATCAAACTTAACCTCTCATATCAAATCTCAAACATTAAACAGCTCTACATACTTTTTAAAATTTATATTACATTTAAATCCGTCTTATCTTGATCTAACCCTTTCTCTTTATTTTAATCCATTCTTGAAAAATACAATAATTATTATAAAAAGTGGAAATTTGCTAAAATCAGTCATGCGCAAGAAAAATGGTGAAATTTAGTAAATAGATATTGAAAAGTAAAAATTGGGTAAATTATTTAAAAAAAAGTAGGCGTTGGAGGTAAAAATAATGTTAAAAAGTGAAAATATGTCACAAAATACGTCATGTGAAAATTGTTTCAAAAAAATGATTAAAAAGTAGGCGTGGAAAAGTGAAAATAGAAAAACTGTCAAATAAAAATGACATTTATAAATCCAAGTTTTTGAAAAATTTCCTCATTCTTTGAATAATTTAAAAATATTGATATTACTTTACTAAACTTAAATGTCTCCTCCACCTCTAAAGAGATCGAGGATGTTCCTCATTGACAACCTATTGCAAAAGGGTGGAGGTGATTATGTTAAACAACTCGGTGAGGAAACTAAACTCACTAAGAAATTCAACATGACCAAACTGACTACAAAATTTCTAATTAATAAACTACCTCCAAGCCCCGAAAGCCTACTCCAGGAAATATTCCAAACCTGTATCGACAAAACAATATCTACAAGCCGCGAACACCAACTTGAACCTGATCAACTAGGATGTATTGTCAGCAGTCAGCTGCTCGAAACTGACATTTGGATTCCCATTAGAGACATCACCAACAACACCATCGACACCATACTTAATCAATTCTTGAAAGTCGCCCAATCCAAAAAGCAAGATAATGGTATGCTTTGGGGCGAACCATTTACAGTCTCCGTTACTACCATTGACAAGCAGAATATCCCTAGAATACGCGTCATCAGCGGAAGCGGTGGGAAATCTACTCGTAGGATAAATGATAAAAACCTCATCAAAATACGCAATACCGACAACCTATGTTTGTTTTATGCATTAATGGCTTCATACGTCTACTCAATATTTTCCTGGCCAAAATGGAAGTTCTATGATTATATGCATAGCAGAAGAGGTATGACTCATCAACTCGAACAAGATACCAAAAAACTATTGAGAGATGTTGGAGCTCCTCTTGATCAGCCAAGCTATGATGCGCAGAACTGGGTTCCCAAAGTGGTCAATTATTGGAATACATTGAACATAGGCCTGTTTAAAGTTTATATTTTTGGTGAATTTGCCGAAGAACCTATCTTCAAATATGGACAGGAAAAGTTTGATACCCCAATTATTCTTTATCACCACAATCAACATTTCGACGGTGTGCGAAGGGCATCTGATTTGTTTGGTGAAGCTTATTGCCTTTTTTGTGAAAAAACGTACAATCGTCCAAAAGATCATGCCACTTCATGCAAAGTTAAATGTCAAAACTGCTCCAGGATCGGTCCAAAGTTCCCATGCCAGCCCCTGAACAACTTTTTCAAACACTGCTCTGGATGTGACAAAGAATTTAAAAACGAGGACTGCTACAACCACCATCTATTCTCAAACTTCTGCGACAATTCTAAAAAATGTGAAAAATGTGGAGTGGTATGGTTTGTCAAAGATAACAACCGAAATGGTAGAAGTGGTCATGTTTGTTCCGAACGCTACTGTAACACCTGCTTCAGCTTTCATGATCCAAAAAGAGGATGTTATATCAAACCTCTTGCTACAAGGAAGCCGAAACCTTACCGCATCATCGCTTTCGACTTTGAAACTATGCAACACCAACAAGGGAAAAATGGAAAACTCCACGAAGTCAACTTTATTTGTGCTAAAATTAACTGCCCCGAGTGTATTGCTAATTGTTCGGACGTTTGTACTGTTTGCGGAGAGGATCGAACTATAACATTCTCCCACCAACCCTTTTGCAACACTCAAGTGGATCAACAAAATGTAACTACCGACCCTCTAACTGATTTTGCTTCATGGATCACCAACACTTCAACCGACACAGTAGCCTTCTCTCATTTTGGTGGAAGGTTCGACATGGTACTCCTCTTCAAGGCTTTGTATCTTCAAGGCTTAATACCTGAAATGATAAAGAAGGGCAACAAGATGTATGAGATGAAGGTGAAGAATTCTAAAAAATGCTGGATAATCTTCCACGACACCTACAATCTTATGCCAATGCCTCTTGCTTCACTTGTGCCTGCTTTTGCTCTACAAGTCGAAGACAAGCCCTTCTTCCCACACTTGGCCAACAATCCAAATAATTATGGAAAAGAGGTCTTCCCAACAAAAGAAGACTATCTCGCCAACACTATGATGCCTGAGAAGCGTGCCCAATTTGACAAATGGTATGATCAACATAAGGATGAGCCTTTCCTTTTGGATGAACAACTAGCAGCGTATTGTACCAACGATGTGGAGATCCTGATGGCTGCGCTCATTGCCTTCCGTAACGAATTTTTGGAGGTCTCCAACGGCCTGGATGTTCTTCGGGAAGCTATGACAATTGCTTCTGCCTGCATGAAGCACTTCAGAATGAATCATCTCAAGGCAAACCATGTTGGGATTGTTCCGGAAAAAGGATACGACAATGCGGACAACCAAAGTAAGATGGCCCTCAAGTTCCTCAAATGGTATGGCGAGAAGAACAACGTTGAAGTGAGGACTGCCCACTCGAAGAATGGTGAAAAAAGGATGGGCAACTATAGATTGGATGGATGGGTCGAGGAAAAGAAGTTGGCAATTGAAGTCAACGGCTGCTGCTGGCATGGATGCCCCAAATGTTATCCGGAAGATGACTTGAAACTCCCCACTGGACTTACAGCTGGAAAGCAAAGAGAGAAAGACAAACAACGTCTGAACTTTATCAAGAATTTGGTAGTGGATGTGGAGATCTACTGGGAGTGTGAAATACGAGTTATGTTATCAAAGGACTATGATATGAGGAAGATGTTTAAAAAATACCTGGATGACGGACCCATCAACATTAGAGAGGCCTTCTATGGTGGCAGAACTGGCCCTCTCAAACTCTTTCATTCTGCAGAGCAAGGAGAAAAAATCTCCTACTACGACGTGACTTCCCTCTACCCGTTTATCAATGTTTCGACTCGATATCCTGTTGGACATCCAGAAGTCCATGTCATCAACAAAGATGTCAACTGGACTAAACCGGAAGACAACATTTACAATCTTTCCCTTCTAAAATTATTTGTAATTCCACCTCGAAAAATCGATGTTCCTGTCCTACCTATGAAAATTGGGGAAGACGAAGACGAAAGACTTCTATTTCCCCTGTGTTCTACTTGTGCCAAAGAGCACCCAAAAGGGGACGTCAACGAAAACTACAGTTGTCCCCATTCAGATCAACAAAGAGGGTGGGTCAGCACATGCACATCTATTGAATTGAATGAAGCCCTCAAGGAGGGATATATTGTCACTAAATTATTCAGAGTATTGGAATACAAAAGCTACGACGACAAACTGTTTACCCCATACATCAGTGAATTTATGGCGCAAAAAATTCACTCGTCTGGGTTTGACAACTCAATTAAAGGAGATAAAGAGAAAGAAGATAAATTTATGAAGGAATGTATGGAATTGTTTGGGATTAAAATTGAAAGGGAGAAGATGGTGGTCAACAAAGGGAAAAGGACACAAGCGAAATTGTGTCTAAACAACTTATGGGGAAGATTTTCCCTTCGTAACTTTGGCCTCTCTCAGTGCAAAATTTCCAATGACCCAAGCGAATACGTGAAAATGAGCGACGACCCATCAATTACTATTAACCATTGTCATGAATTGACTGAGGATGGTACTGTTCTAATCGACTACACCAAAAAGAAGGATTGGGTGGAAGAACATGACTCATCAAATGTCATCATCTCGCTCTGGACCACCTCAGCAGCGAGAATCCACCTTCTACATGCCATGCAAAAAGTTGTAAGAAGTCCTGGTTGCGAGCTCCTTTACACTGACACCGACTCATTAATCTTCACACACCCAGACAACAATTGTCCTCTTCAATTAGGGCCTCATCTGGGACAGTTTACTGATGAGTACCCCGATTTCAACATCTTGGAATATTGCTCTGGAGGTGCAAAACAATATGGTTTGAAAATTCAAAAGAAGGCCGCTCCACTCAACTCAACTGACTATGTTCTCAAAGTCCGTGGAATGACTCTCAACTGGGATGTGATCAACAACCAAGGATTGTGCTATGAAAACTTCAAGAAGCAAGTTTTTGATTTTACAAAAGATGAATATGAACCAATAATGATTAATTATCCAAATTTTCTTAAACCATCTATTAAAGATGGTTCTATAATTACTCAACCTCTTTCTAAAATTTATAAGCCTTATGTCGGAAAAGGCATTGTTCGCCCTTCCGATTTTGTTGTATTAAATTTTGGTCACATTAATAATTAATTATCTTGTTGTAATTTCTTCATGAGTTGGAAAGTAGCCAGGGGTATGGGCACCCAGACTCTATACCAACTATCGAATGTTGTGAGGTAATCCTCACATGTAAAATCGGTGGTAGCGGACTTGAGTAAATTCTCACTTCCCTGGTTGAGTTTGGGCATGCCTGTCAAATGGCGAAGCCACACTCTTATCTTTTCTATTTCTTTATTCTTATCTATTTTCAATAAAAATTTTACATATTCTTAATAAATAATTTCTTTATTCTTATCTATTTTCAATAAAAATTTTACATATTCTTAATAAATAATTTTCCACAATATTATTGTATTAATTTTATTCGTGATAAAATTTTAAAGATACAATTGCAAAAATTATTCAATAGGAGTCACAAGTTTTAGGGGTAAAAATGCATAATTAGTAAAACAAAGATACAATTTAAAAAAATATTAAAAAATAAAGAAAAGAAAGACATAGTTTTTAGGGGTAATTTTACAGAATTAGTGAGACAAAGTAGTAAATTTCAGAATTTTATAAAAGGAGGTGTTCTTTTTAGGGGAAAAATTACAAAATTAAGAAAACGAAGATAAAATTTATCAATTTTCATCTTTTTGAGTGTGCATGCGAGGGCGTGCATATGTAGAGGGGTGTGTTGCGAGTGAGTGGCGTGTGGATGTGTTAAGGATGTGTTGTCGACAAGAAGTTATTACTTATTGTGAAGACTTGATAACATAGAAAATATTTCTTTTCGATTATTGTTTGAAGCCTAGCAACAACAATACTATTGATTCCTTCTAGATGCCTTATTAATGTCTTATGTAAATTGAAACACAAGAATAATCATTAATTTTAATATTTGATAGATATATATTACACATTGTTAAGAGATGTTCTTTTAGGAAGACCCTTCACATTTACTCCTGTGACTTTCACAGTAAAAGGTTCACCCCTCACTAAATACGCTTTTCTTATAATTCTATATAGAATGTCGTCCAAAGTATTATTATTAGACATTTCACATATTGGACTACATACATCATCATAAAATAGATCGCAACTCACAATACAACCTAAACTATCAGGCTCAATTTCGTTTTTAATACCTTCTCCAATTGTTTTTTCTATACAATTCTGGATAATTATTCTCATAATGTTTTCAATGTCAGAAAAGTCACTAATTATAACATACTCAAATATTCCTTTAGTTAGATGGAATTTTGTATTAGTTTTAAAGTGTTCGTGTATTTTAATAATTTTCTGATCTTCAATTAGTTTATCTAAGCTCATTATAGAAATATAATTTAGTGAGAATGAATATATTATACATAAAAAATTTTTGTTATAAAGAACTCTCTTCACACAGATGTAGCACGAGGTGTAAAGTAGTACCAGAGATGTGAAGTAGTACCATCAAACCTTAGATAAACTAGTTAAATTGGAAGTTGTTACAAAAATGTACTTTTTGTTGTGTGTACGGTCCAATATTGCATTATTCTCTTTGAATAGTGAAATGACTAAACCAAAAATTTACTGAATCGAAATTCTCTTTCAAATATTTCACTTTTTATTTTCTTCTTGGCTAGTAGACATGTGATAAAATTTTAAATACAATTGAAAATTTAATAAAGAGGAGTTTGAACATTTAGAGGTAAAAATACAGAATTAGTAATTCAAAGATACAATTTTTAAATATTAAAAAATTATTAGAAGGAAGACATAGTTTTTAGGGGTAAAATTACATAATTAGTTACTCAAATTAGTAGATTTCAGAATTAAGGAAAAGGAGTTGTTGTTCTTAGGGTAGAATTACATTCTTAAGGAAAATAAGATGAAAATTGTCAATTTTCATCGTTTTCAGTAGGTAATGACTGTGCGTGTGTTCAGTGTGCGCATGTGTGTTGAGGGTGTGTGTGTTTTAAGTACACATGTTTCGGAATATTTCTATATTTACAATATTTGCACATATTTTTACAATCGTCTTCGATAAATGATTACCGGGCTTTTCTCTAACTGTCTATTCAGGCTGTTCCACTAAATGATTACCCGGCTTTTCTTTAACTATCTATTCAGGCTGTTCCACTAAGATATTACCGGGCTGCTACGATGCGTAATATTTCAGACTGCCATATTTATTGTGTTGTTATAAATTTCATACATTCCTGTGAATATATAGGCTGAGCAAGGAATTTACAAGGATACCTTCCAGAATGAAAAATAGATACCTTCCACAATGACAAATAGATTGCTTGTCAATTTTATTTAGTTAAAATTGTTCATGACACCTTGTTTCTATAATTTATTACCCAGACAATTCATTTAATTACCTATTTATGCTTTAAGTTATTACCTGAGTGTTATCTATGTGATGACCCACACTATTCCTTGTGAGTACTCTGTCTGCCAATATGAGTTATGTTTTATAGAATTTTAGAAAAATATTCAATCATGAAAAAATGAGGAAAATGTTTAAAACGTTTTAAGAATGTTTTAAGAATGTGTTGAACATTTTCCTCATTTTTTCATGATTGAATATTTTTCTAAAATTCTATAAAACATAACTCATATTGGCAGACAGAGTACTCACAAGGAATAGTGTGGGTCATCACATAGATAACACTCAGGTAATAACTTAAAGCATAAATAGGTAATTAAATGAATTGTCTGGGTAATAAATTATAGAAACAAGGTGTCATGAACAATTTTAACTAAATAAAATTGACAAGCAATCTATTTGTCATTGTGGAAGGTATCTATTTTTCATTCTGGAAGGTATCCTTGTAAATTCCTTGCTCAGCCTATATATTCACAGGAATGTATGAAATTTATAACAACACAATAAATATGGCAGTCTGAAATATTACGCATCGTAGCAGCCCGGTAATATCTTAGTGGAACAGCCTGAATAGATAGTTAAAGAAAAGCCGGGTAATCATTTAGTGGAACAGCCTGAATAGACAGTTAGAGAAAAGCCCGGTAATCATTTATCGAAGACGATTGTAAAAATATGTGCAAATATTGTAAATATAGAAATATTCCGAAACATGTGTACTTAAAACACACACACCCTCAACACACATGCGCACACTGAACACACGCACAGTCATTACCTACTGAAAACGATGAAAATTGACAATTTTCATCTTATTTTCCTTAAGAATGTAATTCTACCCTAAGAACAACAACTCCTTTTCCTTAATTCTGAAATCTACTAATTTGAGTAACTAATTATGTAATTTTACCCCTAAAAACTATGTCTTCCTTCTAATAATTTTTTAATATTTAAAAATTGTATCTTTGAATTACTAATTCTGTATTTTTACCTCTAAATGTTCAAACTCCTCTTTATTAAATTTTCAATTGTATTTAAAATTTTATCACATGTCTACTAGCCAAGAAGAAAATAAAAAGTGAAATATTTGAAAGAGAATTTCGATTCAGTAAATTTTTGGTTTAGTCATTTCACTATTCAAAGAGAATAATGCAATATTGGACCGTACACACAACAAAAAGTACATTTTTGTAACAACTTCCAATTTAACTAGTTTATCTAAGGTTTGATGGTACTACTTCACATCTCTGGTACTACTTTACACCTCGTGCTACATCTGTGTGAAGAGAGTTCTTTATAACAAAAATTTTTTATGTATAATATATTCATTCTCACTAAATTATATTTCTATAATGAGCTTAGATAAACTAATTGAAGATCAGAAAATTATTAAAATACACGAACATTTTAAAACTAATACAAAATTCCATCTAACTAAAGGAATATTTGAGTATGTTATAATTAGTGACTTTTCTGACATTGAAAACATTATGAGAATAATTATCCAGAATTGTATAGAAAAAACAATTGGAGAAGGTATTAAAAACGAAATTGAGCCTGATAGTTTAGGTTGTATTGTGAGTTGCGATCTATTTTATGATGATGTATGTAGTCCAATATGTGAAATGTCTAATAATAATACTTTGGACGACATTCTATATAGAATTATAAGAAAAGCGTATTTAGTGAGGGGTGAACCTTTTACTGTGAAAGTCACAGGAGTAAATGTGAAGGGTCTTCCTAAAAGAACATCTCTTAACAATGTGTAATATATATCTATCAAATATTAAAATTAATGATTATTCTTGTGTTTCAATTTACATAAGACATTAATAAGGCATCTAGAAGGAATCAATAGTATTGTTGTTGCTAGGCTTCAAACAATAATCGAAAAGAAATATTTTCTATGTTATCAAGTCTTCACAATAAGTAATAACTTCTTGTCGACAACACATCCTTAACACATCCACACGCCACTCACTCGCAACACACCCCTCTACATATGCACGCCCTCGCATGCACACTCAAAAAGATGAAAATTGATAAATTTTATCTTCGTTTTCTTAATTTTGTAATTTTTCCCCTAAAAAGAACACCTCCTTTTATAAAATTCTGAAATTTACTACTTTGTCTCACTAATTCTGTAAAATTACCCCTAAAAACTATGTCTTTCTTTTCTTTATTTTTTAATATTTTTTAAATTGTATCTTTGTTTTACTAATTATGCATTTTTACCCCTAAAACTTGTGACTCCTATTGAATAATTTTTGCAATTGTATCTTTAAAATTTTATCACGAATAAAATTAATACAATAATATTGTGGAAAATTATTTATTAAGAATATGTAAAATTTTTATTGAAAATAGATAAGAATAAAGAAATTATTTATTAAGAATATGTAAAATTTTTATTGAAAATAGATAAGAATAAAGAAATAGAAAAGATAAGAGTGTGGCTTCGCCATTTGACAGGCATGCCCAAACTCAACCAGGGAAGTGAGAATTTACTCAAGTCCGCTACCACCGATTTTACATGTGAGGATTACCTCACAACATTCGATAGTTGGTATAGAGTCTGGGTGCCCATACCCCTGGCTACTTTCCAACTCATGAAGAAATTACAACAAGATAATTAATTATTAATGTGACCAAAATTTAATACAACAAAATCGGAAGGGCGAACAATGCCTTTTCCGACATAAGGCTTATAAATTTTAGAAAGAGGTTGAGTAATTATAGAACCATCTTTAATAGATGGTTTAAGAAAATTTGGATAATTAATCATTATTGGTTCATATTCATCTTTTGTAAAATCAAAAACTTGCTTCTTGAAGTTTTCATAGCACAATCCTTGGTTGTTGATCACATCCCAGTTGAGAGTCATTCCACGGACTTTGAGAACATAGTCAGTTGAGTTGAGTGGAGCGGCCTTCTTTTGAATTTTCAAACCATATTGTTTTGCACCTCCAGAGCAATATTCCAAGATGTTGAAATCGGGGTACTCATCAGTAAACTGTCCCAGATGAGGCCCTAATTGAAGAGGACAATTGTTGTCTGGGTGTGTGAAGATTAATGAGTCGGTGTCAGTGTAAAGGAGCTCGCAACCAGGACTTCTTACAACTTTTTGCATGGCATGTAGAAGGTGGATTCTCGCTGCTGAGGTGGTCCAGAGCGAGATGATGACATTTGATGAGTCATGTTCTTCCACCCAATCCTTCTTTTTGGTGTAGTCGATTAGAACAGTACCATCCTCAGTCAATTCATGACAATGGTTAATAGTAATTGATGGGTCGTCGCTCATTTTCACGTATTCGCTTGGGTCATTGGAAATTTTGCACTGAGAGAGGCCAAAGTTACGAAGGGAAAATCTTCCCCATAAGTTGTTTAGACACAATTTCGCTTGTGTCCTTTTCCCTTTGTTGACCACCATCTTCTCCCTTTCAATTTTAATCCCAAACAATTCCATACATTCCTTCATAAATTTATCTTCTTTCTCTTTATCTCCTTTAATTGAGTTGTCAAACCCAGACGAGTGAATTTTTTGCGCCATAAATTCACTGATGTATGGGGTAAACAGTTTGTCGTCGTAGCTTTTGTATTCCAATACTCTGAATAATTTAGTGACAATATATCCCTCCTTGAGGGCTTCATTCAATTCAATAGATGTGCATGTGCTGACCCACCCTCTTTGTTGATCTGAATGGGGACAACTGTAGTTTTCGTTGACGTCCCCTTTTGGGTGCTCTTTGGCACAAGTAGAACACAGGGGAAATAGAAGTCTTTCGTCTTCGTCTTCCCCAATTTTCATAGGTAGGACAGGAACATCGATTTTTCGAGGTGGAATTACAAATAATTTTAGAAGGGAAAGATTGTAAATGTTGTCTTCCGGTTTAGTCCAGTTGACATCTTTGTTGATGACATGGACTTCTGGATGTCCAACAGGATATCGAGTCGAAACATTGATAAACGGGTAGAGGGAAGTCACGTCGTAGTAGGAGATTTTTTCTCCTTGCTCTGCAGAATGAAAGAGTTTGAGAGGGCCAGTTCTGCCACCATAGAAGGCCTCTCTAATGTTGATGGGTCCGTCATCCAGGTATTTTTTAAACATCTTCCTCATATCATAGTCCTTTGATAACATAACTCGTATTTCACACTCCCAGTAGATCTCCACATCCACTACCAAATTCTTGATAAAGTTCAGACGTTGTTTGTCTTTCTCTCTTTGCTTTCCAGCTGTAAGTCCAGTGGGGAGTTTCAAGTCATCTTCCGGATAACATTTGGGGCATCCATGCCAGCAGCAGCCGTTGACTTCAATTGCCAACTTCTTTTCCTCGACCCATCCATCCAATCTATAGTTGCCCATCCTTTTTTCACCATTCTTCGAGTGGGCAGTCCTCACTTCAACGTTGTTCTTCTCGCCATACCATTTGAGGAACTTGAGGGCCATCTTACTTTGGTTGTCCGCATTGTCGTATCCTTTTTCCGGAACAATCCCAACATGGTTTGCCTTGAGATGATTCATTCTGAAGTGCTTCATGCAGGCAGAAGCAATTGTCATAGCTTCCCGAAGAACATCCAGGCCGTTGGAGACCTCCAAAAATTCGTTACGGAAGGCAATGAGCGCAGCCATCAGGATCTCCACATCGTTGGTACAATACGCTGCTAGTTGTTCATCCAAAAGGAAAGGCTCATCCTTATGTTGATCATACCATTTGTCAAATTGGGCACGCTTCTCAGGCATCATAGTGTTGGCGAGATAGTCTTCTTTTGTTGGGAAGACCTCTTTTCCATAATTATTTGGATTGTTGGCCAAGTGTGGGAAGAAGGGCTTGTCTTCGACTTGTAGAGCAAAAGCAGGCACAAGTGAAGCAAGAGGCATTGGCATAAGATTGTAGGTGTCGTGGAAGATTATCCAGCATTTTTTAGAATTCTTCACCTTCATCTCATACATCTTGTTGCCCTTCTTTATCATTTCAGGTATTAAGCCTTGAAGATACAAAGCCTTGAAGAGGAGTACCATGTCGAACCTTCCACCAAAATGAGAGAAGGCTACTGTGTCGGTTGAAGTGTTGGTGATCCATGAAGCAAAATCAGTTAGAGGGTCGGTAGTTACATTTTGTTGATCCACTTGAGTGTTGCAAAAGGGTTGGTGGGAGAATGTTATAGTTCGATCCTCTCCGCAAACAGTACAAACGTCCGAACAATTAGCAATACACTCGGGGCAGTTAATTTTAGCACAAATAAAGTTGACTTCGTGGAGTTTTCCATTTTTCCCTTGTTGGTGTTGCATAGTTTCAAAGTCGAAAGCGATGATGCGGTAAGGTTTCGGCTTCCTTGTAGCAAGAGGTTTGATATAACATCCTCTTTTTGGATCATGAAAGCTGAAGCAGGTGTTACAGTAGCGTTCGGAACAAACATGACCACTTCTACCATTTCGGTTGTTATCTTTGACAAACCATACCACTCCACATTTTTCACATTTTTTAGAATTGTCGCAGAAGTTTGAGAATAGATGGTGGTTGTAGCAGTCCTCGTTTTTAAATTCTTTGTCACATCCAGAGCAGTGTTTGAAAAAGTTGTTCAGGGGCTGGCATGGGAACTTTGGACCGATCCTGGAGCAGTTTTGACATTTAACTTTGCATGAAGTGGCATGATCTTTTGGACGATTGTACGTTTTTTCACAAAAAAGGCAATAAGCTTCACCAAACAAATCAGATGCCCTTCGCACACCGTCGAAATGTTGATTGTGGTGATAAAGAATAATTGGGGTATCAAACTTTTCCTGTCCATATTTGAAGATAGGTTCTTCGGCAAATTCACCAAAAATATAAACTTTAAACAGGCCTATGTTCAATGTATTCCAATAATTGACCACTTTGGGAACCCAGTTCTGCGCATCATAGCTTGGCTGATCAAGAGGAGCTCCAACATCTCTCAATAGTTTTTTGGTATCTTGTTCGAGTTGATGAGTCATACCTCTTCTGCTATGCATATAATCATAGAACTTCCATTTTGGCCAGGAAAATATTGAGTAGACGTATGAAGCCATTAATGCATAAAACAAACATAGGTTGTCGGTATTGCGTATTTTGATGAGGTTTTTATCATTTATCCTACGAGTAGATTTCCCACCGCTTCCGCTGATGACGCGTATTCTAGGGATATTCTGCTTGTCAATGGTAGTAACGGAGACTGTAAATGGTTCGCCCCAAAGCATACCATTATCTTGCTTTTTGGATTGGGCGACTTTCAAGAATTGATTAAGTATGGTGTCGATGGTGTTGTTGGTGATGTCTCTAATGGGAATCCAAATGTCAGTTTCGAGCAGCTGACTGCTGACAATACATCCTAGTTGATCAGGTTCAAGTTGGTGTTCGCGGCTTGTAGATATTGTTTTGTCGATACAGGTTTGGAATATTTCCTGGAGTAGGCTTTCGGGGCTTGGAGGTAGTTTATTAATTAGAAATTTTGTAGTCAGTTTGGTCATGTTGAATTTCTTAGTGAGTTTAGTTTCCTCACCGAGTTGTTTAACATAATCACCTCCACCCTTTTGCAATAGGTTGTCAATGAGGAACATCCTCGATCTCTTTAGAGGTGGAGGAGACATTTAAGTTTAGTAAAGTAATATCAATATTTTTAAATTATTCAAAGAATGAGGAAATTTTTCAAAAACTTGGATTTATAAATGTCATTTTTATTTGACAGTTTTTCTATTTTCACTTTTCCACGCCTACTTTTTAATCATTTTTTTGAAACAATTTTCACATGACGTATTTTGTGACATATTTTCACTTTTTAACATTATTTTTACCTCCAACGCCTACTTTTTTTTAAATAATTTACCCAATTTTTACTTTTCAATATCTATTTACTAAATTTCACCATTTTTCTTGCGCATGACTGATTTTAGCAAATTTCCACTTTTTATAATAATTATTGTATTTTTCAAGAATGGATTAAAATAAAGAGAAAGGGTTAGATCAAGATAAGACGGATTTAAATGTAATATAAATTTTAAAAAGTATGTAGAGCTGTTTAATGTTTGAGATTTGATATGAGAGGTTAAGTTTGATATGAGAGGTTTTGATGTAGGAAAAACCGGTTAAACTGGTTTAAAATTACTTCTTAAACTCTTGAACTTTTGGGAAACATTATAAACTTATGGCTATGTAATCTTGTGAAAATCGTGTTTTAAAACGGATAAATCGATTCAAAACCACTTGTTGAACCCTTAAACCTTTGGAAACCGTTTGTATATGTAATCTTGTGAAAAGTAAGGTGATTTCTTTAAAAAGTTCAATTTATTCTTAAACCGGTTTGATCAAAGTACCCTTAAACCGTTTGGTTTAAACCTTTTGGTTAAAGCGAACTTTTGTTTGACTTAAGTCTTGTTACAATATGAGGAGGGTTTAACTACTATTTTTTGAAAATTTTATAAATTTGACATTTTTTCCTTTCTAAATATAATTTTGCAATGTAATTTTTGCATGACAGATTTTTGACCTATTTAACAATAATTTTTGTAACAATTATTGCATGAATGAATTTTTATAATTATTATATATTTTCACTCTTCACCGCCTACTTTTTTAATAATTTTTATATTTTTCAAAATAAAGGGTAAAAATAAAAGAAGATATTTAGAAAATAAAGAGGGTTGGAAAGATGTTTCTCTAAGAATTTTTAAGAGTACATCCTTTGAACCGGTTCAAAAGAAATTCTGAACATCTTGAACCTTTGGGAACCATTTTAAATTTTAGGTTATGTAATCTTTTAAAATATGCGAAATTCTTCTTTGAACCGTTTAAATCAGTTCAAAACCACTTCTTAAACCTTGAAGCTTTAGGAAAATTTTTAAAATAAAAATTGGTGAAGAATAGGGCGAATGATAGTTTTTCTTTAAAAAAGTTCAATTTTTGCCATTAAACCGGTTTGATCATATTACCCCTTAAACCCTTTGATCCTTTGGGTGTCCATTGAATCTTTGGACTCTGACGACGGATTGGGTGTGTCTAAATACCTTTTAAATGTGGGAGGGGCTAAATGGTTGGACCCCGCTGCCCCTGACGACTTGGAGGGGTGGTTAACTACTGGAACCGATTCTGGGAACCGGAAAAAGATTTTTAGTAGAGCCCCATAAGTCCCGGTTTCAGCCTGCTTAACTATTTTGCGGATGCATTGCTCCAGTGACAGATTCTTGGAACCATGGAGCAATCTTATCAAAAATACCTAATTATTTACCATTTTCGTTAAATAAATTATATTTTTCGATTAATTTTTTTCGATCTTTGCATCCTTCAAGTAAAGACACTAATATAAATTTTGAGCCTTTTGTGCATTCAAACATTTCAAGCGCATATACATTTTCTTTAAAAACTTTGTCAAAATAATTTAAATGGTCTTTTGCTAAAAATTTTCTGACGTTTGAATAAAAATCATCTTCTAACAAGATTTCATTTAAACCTTCAAAAACTTCATTTTTTATTTTCTGCAATTCATTAAAAATCATAAAAGAATTTCCTTCTCTAGCTAAATTTACATACTCCATTGTTTTTTCATGTATTTTTTTATAAAAATTAAATAATATAAATAAGGCATATTCAATCCCCTTATTTCTTAGAAATTCGAAAATTTCTTCTTTAAATGTTGTGAAATAATTTGTTAAATCGGACATTTTATTATAGTCTGGATCCTCATTTTTCAGTAAACTATGATAAATTATCCCTTCAAAAGTCTGGATTTTACTAAACAATAATGAAGCATTTAGTTGTTTTTCTTCTATCTTAATAGCATTTAAGTTGTAATTTTTATGTATTTCTTCTTCTGACATGCCAAAGGAGAATATTTTTTCATATAATTTCCATCTGTAGACAGACTCCAATGCGAGCTCGAATTCAGCTTTAATTATTTTTAGAATTTAATTTTTATCAATACAACATACACTGCAACGCAAAATTGTACGTCCAACCAATAGATTTTTCCCATTGTTGGAAATAACTTTTTTTGAAAGTGGACGTATAATTTTGCGTAGGCCAACACAAATTTTGGTCTAAAAATTGTTAAAATAAAAATTTTAGCAAAAATCCTTAGACATCTTGTTAATTATTCAGTAAATGATGTGTATTTAATTTTTCAGAAAATTCTGATCAATACAAATGAAAAAATTCCGAAAAATTGGGGTGGACGTATAATTTTCGTCGCAGTGTAGGTGGCACGACTTGAATGATAGAATGATATGCATAATAGAGATAGAGCTGAACCTGGACCAATGCCTGGGTTTTTCCTGTATCCAAAATCCAAGTCCAGGCATCTTTTGACCTTCCTGGGTATTTCATGTGCTGGGGTTTTCCTGGACTACAGGCCCAGGATCCAGTCCAGGTCACTAGTCGAGCTGAGTCAAATAATTACAACAAACAATTACTAAAATCATGCATAACTTTGTCCAATTAAATCATATTTTGTTGGGACTTGGTCATTTCTTATAAATTATATCTCTATATGTAAACTTACATTTCAACAGAATTTCTGGATATTCATTCTCCAATTTTCTTAGAAGGAAGGGTCCAACTAAATTATTTATTGCTGTCTTTGTATAAAATGTTAAATCTCGACTTTCAAATTTTTTTAATGTTAAATTAAGCAAATTATAGTGTATGAATTTTAATTCTTCATTAAAGGATGGAGAGTCAAAACATTTTTGTATCATCTCATTAATTTGGTTTTCTGTTTCACAATTAATTTTGGTGTCGAAAATCTTGTCATCCTTAATTTAGATTATTATATAATAATTAGATCCTTAATTTACTTGAATGATAGAATGATATGCTATTTCGATGCTCCTTATCGAGAGGAGTTGATTGGTACCAAAATAACTCGGATTGGATTATTTTGAACAAAGTTATGATCAACTAAACATTGACATGAAAAATATTTTTAGATTTTTCGGCTGTCGGACTCGTTTTTCTTTCCTCTCAGTGGGCCGAATTTTCAATATTTGATATCAACAAGTTTCCTAAAGTGTTGGGAATCCAGGAAAAAAAGAATTATCAATTTTCGTTCAAAATTAAAAAAGTTATAGCCAAAACATAGTCGGCGCTAAATTTGCCGCACCCTGTATACACTAAATCCTACGATTTAATGGCCCTCGAGTTAAACAAACCCCGTTTTGGGCTGCCATATAATGCGACCAGAATTAAAGTGCTTAATATTCCATTTTTGATAATCCTGTAGAGACCATGGTTATTATAACCACAAGCTAGCTTTATTCTAATGGAAGGGTGATTTTGTGTTTCAATGAAAAATAATGTGGGGCTCTCCATCTGAACGGTTTGAAGGATGAGATGGTAAATGTGCCTTTTTAGAGATTCACTTTATCACCCATTTTTAATTTAAAATAATAAAGTGTTAAATTTGATCTCACATTATCTGTTCCTTTTATGAATAGTTTCGCATGCTCACTCCAATATTTGTTTGCAGAAAGCTTTCTATCTTTCATCACAGAGTTTATAAAACAAAAATGTTCGCAAAACATTTTTTCCATTGTACATTTATTTTGCATATAATTATGTGTATATTGAACAATTAATTCCTTAGCCCCGTCTAAAACATTTCTGAAAGCAATTCCAAATTCAATAGACCATCCATATCCTTCCTTTTCCCCTTCTTCACTTTTTGGTATTCCCAATAAATAATTTAAACGGGCTTCTTCAATTGGGTCGTCAATTTTTTTATTCCCGAAAAAGTTGGAAATAAACATTTGAAAATTTCTGACATATGAACGCAATGAAATTTGCAAAAATTCTTCGCCTTTCGGTTGCTTTAAATATTCCAAATACATATTATTAAGCTTTATGTGCTCCTCAATATGATTTTTGATTGTTTCTATTTTCGATTCGAGTGACATTACTTCATCCAAACTTTCATTAATTTTGTCAGTTTTTGTTGAATAAATAATTTTTAGAAAATTAAATATAAACAAAAAATAAATAATTTTATTCATTGTCAAAATATAATTCTGAAACTACATTAATTATACATAGACATATTATTTAAATATGTATTTATGCTGTGTTTGTGTTTTGCGGCAAAAAATGGCAGTTCAAAGGAGAGGCAAAATCGCGTCTTCATTTTCAATGCTATTTTTTGCTTCAAAACGCAAGACGCTTTTTATGTAAACACGGCATTAAGTAAAGCAAAGGATTGTATCCGGCTGGATTCCCTCAGCTTCATTTAAATTTGTTATAATAACGGATTTTGACCGGATCGCTGCTGGGATTTTAACATTTGTTATATATTTTTTATAAAAATACCCTTTAAATTTTACATTAAAATGGGAAAGGACACATTTTGCCCTTTTACTCTTTCATTTTAAGTACTGTTTTGCTTTATTCAGCGCCGCTTGTATTTCATAAGTGCCTTTTTTTTAAAGCGGCAATAAATAAAAAGAAATTGTTGCACTTTTATTTTTAAATTAACTTGTGATAAATTGCGTAATTTATTTTGAAATTATTTGTAATGTCTGACAAAACATATTTTTTATTGGGCAGGAAACGGTATTTCCGATTTGGTGCGCATGTTGGACTGGTTCTGGCCTGGTTTTCTGGATTAACAAGGAAAGTAAAGACATAATTAATTTCCAAATTCCAAAAGATTTACCCGGATTTCGTTGTATTTTGATATAAAAAAGTTTTTTTTAATTTTTTGTGAATTTTGAAAAGTCATAATTCTTTCCATTTTTGAATTATTTCACCAAATATTTATTAATCATAGATTTAATTATACATATTTTCTAGGATAATATTGTTTATAAGTTGTTGTAACTTCTGCCATAATTTTGAAATAGTAATTGATGCATTGATCTAGAAAAACAAATTAATCTTGTTAAACGATTTGTCTAATAGCTCAATTCTTAATTTCTTTGAGAAAATATTATAAAAATTCTTTTTATAATATTTAAACTCTTACAATTTTTACATTGCTATGTGCTTTAATTAAATCCGTGACAGATTATTTTGTTCCTATAAGTGGATAATTAATCACTTAAATTTTTATCTGTCCAGCCTGTTTTTTAATAAAATTATTCTGGTCAACCTTAATTTAAAAAATATTTTAATTATTTTCAATTCTGAAATGTGAGCCTAGACTAATATGTAAAATTTAAATCTCTCCGTAATTTTCCAATTTACTACAACTTACCCAACATTTCACTAATTTTTATTAACTTTCATAGACAAAATTATAATTATTTAAATTAATATTTACTTCCTTTTAGGAAAATTTTATTTATAAAATGACGAGTTTCGACAATGTTTGTTTCAAAAATTTTTTCAAACAAAAACGACGAAACAAAAATTTTATTTTATCATTAAATAAATTCAATATTTTCAATCATGTATGAAAACACTCACATTCAAACACATTTCAAATTCGAAAACTAAAATTATTTTTATTGTTTATTTGCTTTTACATTTCCTCATGACTAGAGACCGGATTTTTATGCAAATGCATATTTTTTTGCAAATTTGGCATCATGTATAATGCACAAAAAACACTGTTTCCGCATGTTTTGAAAACACTAGAGGGGGTTTCTATTTGCATATAATGCATATTTTTGCATATTCCGGACTTTGCTGCATAATGCATATTTTACTGCATATTTTGGGGTTTTTGGGGAAAATAACTCGAAAATTGCCCAAAATCCTGCCAAAAAGTGAAAATTTAGTAAAAATTTAGGAAAAAATTTGTAAAAATTACAAATTTTTAAAAAAAAATTTTTGTTTTTGGGCACGACCCAAAAATGTCCCATACCCATAATGTCTCACGCCCAAAACGTCCCATCCCAAAATGTCCCACCATCAAAACGTCTCATCTCAAAATGTCCAATATATTAAAAATACTTAATTTGGCGGACTATACATTTAAAATGAGAGTAATCTTAATAAAAATAGGTGTTTTAATGATTTTGATTCAAAAAAATCAAAAATTCAAGGTAAAAATTGTATTTTTGCTGCATAATTTTGTGAATATTTTGGTTTATTTGCATATTTTCGTGCATATTTTGTCAATTTTTTATGCATATTATAGTGCATATTTTGCATTTTTTAATGCATAAATATCCGGTCTCTACTCATGACTAAAACTAGTAAGAAATATTTTTTAATTGTTTAAAAAATATTGTGGAATTTCTCTCTAATTGTGTAAAGCAACATTTTCTTTAACTTAGTATAGTTAAATGTTTTAGATAAAAAAACCCTAATAAATTCAGCGTTATTTAAATTATCAAATTATTCCATAGAAAATTAGTTATCCAATTAAATTTTAAAATAATTGTATAAATAAATTTAACCAAAAATGAGCTTAATTAATATAAAAATTATTCTTATTTTTATATTTATTATGATGCTTCAAGAAATTGTTTTAGCTGATGTTTTACCCCCATGTCCATGCAGCGCAACCTGTCCAAGGTTAATTTTAATATTAAAAATAAATATTTATTTTTAATTAAACAGTGGATCAAAATGGAATTGTATTCCATTTAGTTTTTGCAGGTAAAACATATTTTTTTAATAGTCTTTCATTCCTATTAATAATTAAAATTAAATTTTACTTAAAAATTTTCAGTAATCTTCCGCTAAGCACATGTAAGTTGACATCGGGAATGTGTTGCAGTTCGTCAAAATAAATGAATATGTATATTTAATAGATATATTTAATTATTTTATTTTTAAATTGTTGAATAAATCACATTAAAGTAATATATCAATAAATATCCGTATCTTAGCGTCCCAAATTCTGACTTAATAAGTCCTTATTCCTCAACATTTATGGTATACCTTCCGGTACATTTACTTGACAGGTTCATACTAGATCATATGTCATAGCCTCAATGTCTAACATCAACCTACAACAAAAACCAACAAACTGCCCGAATTCCTGAAAATCGGGAATTCCCGAGTTATTTGAGACGGAATCACGATTACCCTAAATCGGGAATTGAAAAAAATTAGTGACTTGCCGATTTTAGCCTTAATACAAATGTGCTTGTGAAGTAAAGCACATGCCGTGTTTTTCCTAATAGTGCCACTGTCTCTATTAGACCAAACCCTTCTAATAAACCGACCCCCTAGAAGGAGATTGAAAAATAAACCAACCGGTCGACTATTAGGAAAAATACGGTATGTATCCTTTTAACAAAAACACCCAAAAAATTTAATAATTGAATGTGTCATCGAATATTTTTAAGTTTAGATTAGAATTACCCAAATTTTTTAAAATATTTTTTTGTTTAAAAATTTTTTAAAAAAGAATTTTTATTAATTTGTTTATAACAGCATTTGTTTCTCATAAAGTACAATTGCGTGCTTTCATTGTTTTGACAGATTTTATATTGAAAAGTTTTTTTGAAAATTTGTATATAAATTTTTTTTTAATTCAGTAACCATTGGAAACAAGGGCATTAATTAATAGTAGAGTTAGATTGTGAATTTTTTTGGATTAACGAGGAAAAGGAAAGGGGAATTTAGAAGGATTAAAATGGAATTTGTTTAGTTGAGGTTTCCCTCTAAGTAGGTGTGAATAGAAAATGAGAGCAGATACTTTTATCATTTTTTTGACGTGAATATGATTATTATACATATTTTTAATCACATTTTATAAGATATCAATAATCACAAAAATTTTTTGAAATTTTAAATAAAGTTTCCAATGCTTTAGCTTTTTCTAAAGCCTTTAAAAAATTTCAAATAATTTTAATTGCTAATTAAAATTTTGTATTTAGTAATATCTACTTAATTGAGTTATTTTAAACCCAACACTTTATTTTGGCTACAATGATGACAAAAAGATACAATAATAATGGTGTGCGGACTTATCGGGACGGACATATCGGGATTGGGGTGACAAAAATAATTTCTTGCGTGTTTACATTTGTTCTAAAACATAAAAACTCTATTCCTCAATAGGACAATATACTATCCAAGATCCAGTGGCCTAAGGTCTCGAAATCAGTAGGGTAACTGTTCATAGATTGAAATAGCCCGACATGTCCGTCCCGATATATCCACGTGCCATAATAATGCCAAAAAACTCAATAAACATTTGTTTGCGAGCTCTCTTCTCAGTATGATCTCTATAAAAAATTCATCAAAAAAAAATAAAATAATATTAACTAGAGGTCGGTAACCTCACATTTGCAGGATCCTGTATCAGGATTGGTTAATCCTGACAATCCTGAAAACAGAAAAAAGACAGAATTTCGGACAGGATACTGAAAAGTACTGTGCAGGATAGTAAAGGCATATTATTTTTTAATTTTTAAAATCTCATATCGTCTTTCCTCGTCATTAAAAAATTCTTTTTTATTTAAAAAGCTATGATTTTCTGTTGATTTTTGAATTTTTTTTGAAATACTTAAATTTAAAATTACCTTTGCAGATTTATATTCTCGCATTTCTTTTCCACTTCTCTCCCTCCCACTCCTCCCTCAATGCAATTTTCTTCATCAGGCGGTGTTAATTCCTTACTTTCCACTTCTTTAAGTCCTTGCGCGAGTGAGGTAAGTCTTCCTCGTGTTATTTCGCCTCTTTTACAACGGCATTCGGAAGAGCAACCCGAAAGTGAAGAACAAGATTTAATTAAAAATCGCCGTCGAACAGCTAGTTTCAATGGTTTTATTCGGAAAAATAATTTTTTAAATTAAAATTAATTAAAAGAACAACAATTTAAACACAAATATTTGCCTTCAAATTCATTAACAGCATCTCTTTCCACTAAAATGGTTAGGCAATCGAGTGTGGAAAGTACTGAAAGTTGTTCTGTTCCTCCTCCTCTTCCTGTTGACTTTTTTCAAGGAAGTCTTCTTGAAAAGGTTTTTAGAAGCATTAAAAAGTTATTCAGAATATCAGAAGGATTGGAAATATAATTTAAGTATTTTTATTAAGATGTTTGACAACAGATTTAGAACACTGCGTGAAAGAAAAGCAGCAAAACCAACACTTAAAAGCAAAGTAATAAATAAATTCTAACTTAATAAAGTAAAACTTCCTTTAGTGAAAGCTTTCATAATTAAAATTTCATTGAAAATATTTCTGTAAAGTTTTATAATAACTAGGGTTAGGGTTTTCGAGACGGGCCGGCGTTCGAGTAATTTTTTCAAGCCAAAATTCGAAGCCCGACTCAATCCTTCGGACCGGGCCGGATCGGGCCATCAATAATATCCTTTCCCTCTATTTCCATAATAAATTTTAATGCAGCCCCTCATGGAATTAGTTTATTTTAAACTATAGTTGTCGATTCATGTAAAATCTTAAGTATACATTCCAAACATTTAGAGAATAATTTAATTTAAAAATTAAATATTTTTAAATTTAAAGGTTTATAATTTTCTGGAAAGGTAAATTTATTTAATTTAAATTTTGTTGTATATCTTTGATTTTTTTAATTTAAGACCAACCGGATGGAAATGTTTTCTCTATCATTTTAGGTAATTTATTAAAGCTCTTTAATAATTAGATTGAATAAAAAAATATTCCTTCAGTGTATTCAGCCTCGTTCTTATCTGTTTGATTCTGAGTGTACTTTCAACTGTAGAATCTTATAGTAAGCCTGCTTCTGAGGCACTCTTTCTAATGGTTAGTATTTTAAAAATTAAATTGGCACTGATATTCAGTGTTACTAGAATTCCATCTTAACCGTATTTTCGACTAAATCTGAACCGTAGAATAGTCGTGGGAGAGTAATATATTTCCTAGAAACAATAAAGTAGATATTCAGTTAGTTAGCAATTAAAATACTTACTAGGCTCGGGTTTAAGATTTATTAGAAAAGGTGAAAGCTCATTCGGGTAGCACATGTACATGGAGTACAGAAGTAGCTAAAAACAACTGCCAGGAGGTCGCCTTATCGATGCCCCCTCCCCCCATATCTCGCACTCTCACTCTTGTAACTAGTGTTTCACCGGAACCGAAATTTTGACCGGAACCGGAACCGGATCCAATTTGAGTTCCGGTTTCCGGAACCGGAACCGGAACTTTTCAAAGTTCCGGCCCGGAACCGGAACCGGAACCGGAACTTTTAAAAAAATTTTGCCAGCAAATTTTAAAAATTTGTAGTTTAAGTAAAGTTGACTTTTCACCAACTTTTTCGGTTAACCGAAACCGAACCGCCCCCCCTTGATATCACACTAT
The DNA here is from genome assembly GCA_963681835.1 of Meloidogyne enterolobii. Classification (NCBI taxonomy): domain Eukaryota; kingdom Metazoa; phylum Nematoda; class Chromadorea; order Rhabditida; family Meloidogynidae; genus Meloidogyne; species Meloidogyne enterolobii. The sequence goes on along the minus strand of CAVMJV010000082.1, from coordinate 181,498 downwards.
ATAATTCAAAATCCACATTGATCTATCCAAATCATCCGTTATACCATTCAACTATCTTTTTCAGCGCCGCAGGCGAAAATGTTGAGAATATTTGAGGGCAAGAAGCTAAATTTTTTCCTTTTTCAGCGCCGCAGGCGCTGAAAAAGAGGGCCAAAAAAAGAGTGCCAAAAAAAATTAGAGGGCCAAAAAACCGTAATTACTCCATGTAAAAATATAATGATTTTTAAAACAAAATTAAACTCATAAAATGAGTTACTTGTTGAAAGAAAAATTTGAAGAGTTATTGTCCTACGACCGGGAAGCGAACCCAACTTAAAATCACTAACCCCTTGAGTGAAGCCTAAACCCTTAACCACTCGGACACCCGCTCATCAGAATGCAATTGAAAGAAAATAAACATATTTCTTTCGATTTTTTTACTACAAGTATGAGAGTACGAGTAGTTTATTAATATTTTTAAAAAAAAATCAATCTTTAGGGGTGTAAAAAAGTTCCGGTTTGGCCGGAACCGATTTGTAAACCGGAGCCGGAACCAAAAAAACACCGGAACTTTCCGGAACCGGAACCGGAACTTCCGGTGAAACTCTACTTGTAACAATAATCAACCTAAATTTAAGGAAGTTTTTCTTGTACTTTTCTTCGGCATTGAATACATTGTTCGTCTATGGGGTTTGATTAAATTAATTTTCAATTTAGAATTATTTTTTATAGCAGCTGGATGTCGCTCCAAATATCTTGGAATTTTAGGGCGTTTAAAGGTTTGATTATTATTATTATTATTAAAATTTCTATATTATATAGTTTGCTCGAAAGCCAATCTCCATAATTGGTTAGTTTTAATAAATACTTTAAAAATATGCAAATGATCTGAATTACTAGTGTTGTTCCCCGACGGGAGGTGGGAGGCAATGGGGATAACTTTTCGGGCGACAGCGCCACGGAGGGGGCGGTGAACAACCTTACCAATTACAAAAAATCGCTCACCAAAAATTGGAAATTATGCTGAAATTTTTACAAAATTTTTCGATTTAGATCTTTGTGTTGTTATTGCTAGTCTTTTTGTTATTTCTGTTGGAAGCGAGGGAAAGGTATTTGCTACAAGTGCCATTAGGTAAGTTAAATATTCGCTTAATTGGCAAATGTGTCTAAAACTTATGTATTATTGTCTCAAAATGTTTACTTCACCATTATAAATTCGAAGTCCCAACTTGTCCCCTTTCCTTAAAGTTGTATTAAACATGATCTAACATTTATAAAACATGTCAAAATTATTTTAAAATTCAATAAATTATTTCAAAACTCTCTTCAGAGGAGTACGCTTTTTACAAATCCTTCGCATGTTGCATGTGGACAGACAAGGAGGAACATGGTTTTGTTAATTTCTCTTTCATTATTTACAAGAAAAATATCCAAAATTAATTTAGGAGATTACTTGGATCGGTTGTCTTCATTCATAGACAGGTGTTTGATTAATTGTTTTTTACTAAAGAAAACAAATAAGGAATTAATTACGACTCTGTACATTGGCTTTCTTGGCCTAATTTTTGCTTCATATTTTGTATATTTGGCTGAAAGGGATACACAACAAATTGGACCTGATGGTCGTCCAGCATTTGGAAGTTATGCTGATGCTCTATGGTGGGGAGTGGTCAGTTAGTTTGATATCCTAGTTACTTTGAATTAATACGGTTAGATTAAATTGTAGATTTGTCTCGAATGAGGAGATACAATTTTTAGAGATCTCCGAATAGTCTAGGAAATGAGGATCCTACATATTTACTGAAAATTTTAGGATATTCTTCCTTGAGGATTTATCGGATCCGTATATATGGATCCGCATTATCGGATACGTTATCGGATCTTGTATATCCGTCAATACGTTCATTTGCTAAGAATAAAAGGATAAAGATAATAATTTAAGAATTGTGGCTAACATAAAAACTTCTTGTCAGTTATTCAGATCACGATGACAACAATTGGCTATGGAGATGTTGTTCCACAAACGTGGATTGGTAGAATTGTGGCCTCTTGTTTTGCTATATTTGCCATTAGCTTCTTTGCTCTTCCTGCAGTAATAAACAAATAAATCCGGAGCTATAATTTATCTAAAAAACTTAAGGGAATACTCGGATCAGGATTTGCTTTAAAGGTGCAACAAAAACAAAGGCAAAAACATTTTAACCGGCAAATTCCTGCTGCTGCAACGCTTATCCAGTGCATCTGGCGTTGTTATGCTGCAGATAAATCTTCCAAATCCATTGCCACTTGGTAAATTAAGACTAATTTATTTTTCTGAATGAAACGAAACATAAACGGTCCTAGCTGGGAAGTTTCTTATTATAATTGTTATTGTCCAGTGTAACAGATTTTAAACTCTTTTTCAAACCGGACTGGATTCAGCATTATTTGGATAAATCATGACTGAAAATTGTCCACAAATTCGAAACATGAATTCCGAAAAATCCGAACGGGTTCGGTTTTTCAACTGGCGCTAAAAGTTAGTTTAAAAGGAGATGGAGAATTCCCCTCCTTCTCTCGAATAATTCCTCCTGCTACGGATGCGTTGAAACAATAATCCCCCTTCAAATTTCAAAACTCGAATAATTTCCCTCCCTTGAATGCTACGGATGGGTTCAAAAAATAATTCCCCAGGGGAATTAATCGAGTAAATACGGTATTTACATGTATAAACTTAAGGCAAATACACGTAGACCCACTAGCAGCGCAAAAACAACAAAGGCAGACAACAAGGAGGAGGAGTAATGTCGTTAATTGTTTAAACGGGGGAGGTGTAAATTCTTTTCGTGGTCCTTCTGCTTCAACGTCAGGCATTAGTCAACAAAGAGGAGTGCTAGCTACTAAAAAGCCTTATTATTCAATGACACAGATGTGGAGGGGAGGAAGATCAGTTCTCAATAGGTTGGGTAAAATAATTATCTACTGAATAATTTTAGTATTTTTAAATATTAGTGAACAAAGAGGAGTTTAAAAATTTCAGGAGAAACTGTCGAATGTTGGACGAAATTCTCGAAAAGTTTTATCTTACCGGGGAATGTCGAAGGATTTCATCTTGTATTCTGATCCTAGAGTTATTCGGTTAACAAAAAAATCTGACAACCGTGTATTAGTCGGATATTGGGCTTAAGGCAGATATCTGTTGATTAAGTAGCTCAAAATCCACAGGAATAGAATTCTGTGGTTATATATAGGGCCCTGCTAGTGCAAACAGGTAATCGTTGGCTGGGAGCGAACAAGCATCTTTAGTATACTGGACCATTACACTAAGCCGTAATTGTCCAACTTTAAAAATTTCAGGAGAAACGGCAGCTTTTATCGAAGAAAGCAATCACAAATATATCTACAACAAAAGGCAGATACAGGTTCTGATAAACACGTTGAAGGTGAAGTAAAAAGCACCCCTGAAAATGATTCTCCGTCTTCACCAACATTTAGAAGTAAAAATTTTTTATTGAATAAAATATAATTTTATTGACTTGATTCAAACTTGGGTTCGTTTAGCGTAGTTTTAGCGCCGAATGCTCAAAATTATTGTATTGGTTCCGAAATCGTTCATTTAGATTTCTATTAAAAACGGCTCTGTTCCAATCCATCAAAATTCCAGCTGTTTCTTGGTTCTATTATCAGAGAGAACAAGAGAACGGACAATATCGCGATAGGTACCCTAAATGAAACTAATTGAGCTGACGTATGGTTGAAATATTTTGATCGTGATATCGTGTTAATGTGTATCTGAAATGGGTTCCGAATAAAATTAATACAATTACAAAAGCTTAGTCAACATAGAAGATAAGTGATAATAATAATTATGATGAAATAATTAGTGTCCGGTTACTTTTATGTCACCCTGTATACAAAAAACATACATATTTTCAATTTAGTGCTCTGTGGCCCACGGAAAAAACCATCATTGTTCTCCGATTCTAAATCGGAAGACAATTGCTTTGAAGAACAAGAAGAACCTTACATAAATTCATCCCTTCCATTAATGCGAATTGGACATGTCTGTGAACTAACAGAAACACACAAAAACGCTATCCGTGCAATTAGAAAGATAAAATATTTTGTTGCAAGAAAAAAATTTCAACAAGCGAGAAAGCCTTATGATGTTAGTAAATTTATTTTAGAATTTGTTTCTAAAAAATTATAAATATATAGGTTCGTGATGTTTTAGAACAATATTCTCAAGGACATTTAAACATGATGGTTAGAATTAAAGAATTGCAAAGAAGGTAGGAAATTAGTTGACCCTCTCAAATAAAGAGACTATATCCAAAAGAGCGACCTATAGAAGGGCTACTAAAGAACGACCCTCTACAAAAACTACTCTATATCTTTTTAACATCTTTATTTAAGGATGTTAAGGCTTTTATTTGAAAGCTTTGATTTGACCGATCTGTAGAGATTCTCCTCCTTACATTTACCTCCCTTCCGTATTCGCCGAATTTTCGCTTTTTTGTTTTGTAGTCTCAAGTAGAGATCGGACCGTACCGTACTACGGCCGTATTTTTCGGTATTTGTCGGTATTACAGTCGGTAATACGGTACGGCAACATTTTGAATTTCATCGGTATTTATCGGTATCGGTATTATACGGTATTCGGTACGGAATACGGTACGGAACAAAATTCTCTAGTCTCAAACTCCTGTCTCAAACATAGTTTGAAACTAATGTTTCAAGACTAATTTAACAATACAGCTGATGAACCAATTCATTTAGTGCGTTATCTAGAAGGAGATTGAAATATAGATCAGCCGGTCGATAATAATTGGACAGGAGCTATTATAGTAAGGTTTATGTGGGCTCGAGCGTTGGGTCCTCCGGTTCCCGAAAGCGGGAACCGGGGACGCGCTCGAGCGGCTTTGCTCCTAGATTAAACAACTACTTTATCTTTTTAACAAATATATTAATTCTTTGGGGAGGTTGGGATTAAAAATTGTGAGAATGAATTGGGAAAAATCGAGAGTGAAAAAAGGTGTGTTTTGTGACAGCTGTTCTTTATTGCTATCACAGGAGCTATAATTAAATTTAAAAATTTTTAATAAAGACTTGATCAAACTCTCGGAAAACCTGGCCAATATCAAGCAAACAACGGAAAAAAATCAAACACAATGACTATAGGTTCACGAATTTCCAGGATCGAAATGCAGGCATGTTGATAAATAATCATTTCAAAAAAACGGCCACTGCTAGTTTAAGTAATTTTGAAATTTTTACTATTTCCTCCTTATTACCTTGGACCGAAAATGGTGAAAATTTCATAACTATTAGAATATAATCTACCATTTCTATTGGTTATTATTTCTTAAATCTTAAAAATCTCAGTTTAATATAATAAGATGGCAAAAATGCTGGATATACATACCGTATATGCTCGAATAATTACCCTGGGTAGTCATTGTTTCGACCTCTCGCTGGAGGGGGTAATTATTCGAGAGGAAGTGCTGAATTAGAGGTATACATATCTCAATAAATCGAGTATGAAATCGATTTATTTTTTGATATAAATTATTAAAATGTTTCAGTAATTAAAATTGACAATGATTCTTTCAACATATTTAAGATTTGTGCAAGAAAGTGAGGGGGTAATTATTCAAGAGGGTAATTATTTGAGAAAGGGTAATTATTCGAGCATTTACGGTATACGGGATTGCCATATTTTTAAAATCTTTACCCCAGTTTTTCACATTATTTATTTTATATATTTCCCTCTAAGTTTGAAAATACATATTTCTAAATCCAATCCAATTAAATTTTCCACAGCAATACTTAATAAATTTTTCAAAATTTTTAGTTGAACTCAATGGACCGAAAAATGGAGACTACAACCAAAATACTTCAGTATTTTTTTATTAAAATTAATTCATTATTGTTTTTTTGCAGGAATCTCTATCGAGTAATTCAACAAAATAACAATCAAGACCTATATAAACGTACATTAAGTCCTGTACCGTCTGCAACGAGTGAAGTACTTGATAATTCTTTTGTAGGATCAAAAGGAGGAAATACAAGAAGAGCTTCCGAACTGTCTGTTTCAGTCCTCGGATTGCATCAACGTCGAAAATCAGAATTTTTATTACCGATTGAACCACCACTTTCACCAATTACGTTCTAAAAATTCTAAATTTGACACCTCACTTAAATTCAATCATTTAATTAAACGAGTTAAAAATAATTTGCTCATTCCATTTATTAACTTTTATTATAAACAAATATTATACTGTGCTAATTTTTTGTCTTTCTGGCTATAGATTTCTATCTACATACTCTAAGAATAATCGAAGATAATATTTACTTTTATTTTTGTCGTTAGCTCAGTTTCCTGTCCTCTTACTGACAATAACGTGATCCGCGGCAAAGAAAAATATGAACTTTGAGCCGGCATTTTATTTGCTCAAAATTTGATTTTTTCTAAACTTTGTCGTGTAGTTCACAACCTAATTCACAACCTAAATAATAAATACATAAGTATCACATAATTCTGCATTCTTTAAATAGGTCAAACCGAAGATATCGAATAACTTAGTGAAATCATCAACCTACTTTTAAATGATTATAGGTATTGTTATATTTAACTTACCGTATTTATTCTAATATAAATTCCTGATATCCCTTATATCCTCCGAATCTCACGTTATTGTTGTTGACATTTGCTGTTGAATAAATACGATTTGTGGCATTTTGTTCACCTAAGCAATAGAATTTAACCAATATTTAACAAATATTTTAAAGTCATAAAAGAGGATACACGCCGAGATACTTAACTTCCTTAATTACATATTAAACTCATTTAAGTTAAATTTTTATTAAAATTTAATTAAAATTATTCAAAAACCTTGTATAAATTTAAAAAATGTCAAGAACACAGTCAAAAAATGAAATTAATTATTTTCAAACTTGGGTAATTAAATATTATTTTAAGAAAGATTAGGCTAGAATCGGGCAGGGTAATTAAACTTAATTGAACGAACTTAAAAACTATAAAAATTATTTGGCCTAAAATGACAAGATTAAGCATAAAATGGGAGGAGTCAAAAGAACAATTATTAAACAATTCGGCGAATTGGAAGAAAAGTTAGGAGGAGAAGGGGAAATGAAGTTGCGGAATTTATTAAATTATTGTAAAGAATTTTGGGCGGAATTTGGCCCATTTTGGCGGAACGGGCCAAATTTAAGGAAAAAAGTTTTTTGCCCGTTGCGGCCAAAATGAGACAAATTATACTAACAACAAAGAACGGAGAGGAAAAATGATTAATATTTTCAAGTAATTACTAGTCGTTTCCATTTTTGGTGGAGTGGGCTATATAATAAAGAATGAATTTTAACCGCTTCCGCCAAAAATGGACCCGAACTAGTTTTTATAATATGTGCTCTGTTCGCAATTTAAGATGCTGTCGCTCACACGCTGTATATATGCTTATCAATGCTGAACGAATGCGTCCCAAATTTCAGCCAGTAGTGTTCGTCAGTTTTCTGGCTGCTTTTGCAGTCTTCCAACTGTTGAAGCTCGTCGATATGTAGGAAGAGTATTTGGTCGGCTTCCTAATGAACATCCACTCGTGAAAGACTAGCGGATGAAAGTCATAATCTTATGGAAGTGCTGAATTCAAGTTGCTATGGAACTGCTGAATTATACTACAGTTGAATTATACTACCCACGGTGACAGAACGGTCACCTAACAAATTCGTATAATACGATTCGTGGACGTTTTTGATCGAGCTGCGATGAGTAAACATTTCTCGCGCTTGATTAACGTATGAGTAAAGAGATACTCGAGTCGGCTTCCACTTAAGCTGCGGTGAAAGGGTGCTACAGTACGGCGAAGTTGCCATCTCATGAAAAGTCCAAAGGGAACTTGACTTGTGAGCGCACCAGAGAGCGGGTTTATTGCACTTTTTTGTTGTCTAAGTTCATTGACCTAATGTTTTGATAGTGTAAATTTTTTATCAATTTGGGAAATCATTTTCTGTTGCCTTTATGTGATAGGTTGATAACCTGGGTCGTTATTCGCACACATTTTGCTCAATAAACAAATAGAATTTAACCAACTTTAAGAAATATTTTAATGCCTTAAGGACGATACATGCCGAGATCCTAAAACTTGGGTAGTTATATATTAAACTTAAGTAAGATTAACTTTTATTAAAATTTAATTAAAAATATTTAAAAACTTGTATGAATTAAAAAATATATATTTGCAAATCGATTTTTGAAATTTAAATCTATTTAAATCAATAAATAAAATTTTATTTGCTTGTGAGTAGTCTTGTGAGTAGTAAGAAAGCAAGAATAGGAAATGGCAATTCTAGCTATCTTACTTCATGGCTCATATCTCGCGACCATTTAATCCCCATCCAAATCCCTTAGAATTTTACTTAGAGAGTATTTTTCAAGACAAAGAATGCAATTACATAATCCAATCCCTGAATTTTTGAGAGAGAGGGAGAGAGAGATCATTTTTAAGTATATTATAAGAGAGAATATTAGAGATAGAGACATCTTACATTGCTATATCAGTTGTTGGCGTTATACTCACTGAGCCAAAGTTCATGTATCTGAACATGAGTTTGTTTGGTACCTAATTTCTTTTTAGAACGCAGAAAGGCACGAGCAGCAACTTTCAAAGGAAAAAAAGTTTTAAAAGTCAATGTTTATGTTCAACTTTGTCCATACGAAATGTTGCAATAGACAGTGTACCGATTTCACAAACATTAAGCATTTTGCAAACTTGTTGCTCGTCGGCAATTGCACAGGAGCAGAAATAGAGTTGTCAATTCCAGAACGTCAAAATTATTAAAGAAATAGTATCAATATTTTGCTGACGGTTTGACTGAATACTTTCTGGAGAAGCATTTGTTGTTAATAAATACGATTTTTTAACATTCGCTTTTAGCATTTTGCTCAATAAAGCAATAGAATTTAACCAATATTTAAATGTCTTAAAGACGGTAGAGAAATAGTGTCAATAAATTGCTGTTTGATGGAATACTTTCTGGAGTAACATTTGTTGATGAATAAATTGAATTGTTGGCATTTTGCTTAATAAAACAATAGAATTTAACCAATATTTAACCAATATTTTAATGTCTTAAATACGATAATCACAGAGATCCTTAAACTTGGTTAATTATAGATTAAACTTAAGTAAGTTTAACTTTTATTAAAATTTAATTAAAATTATTTAAAACCTTGTATAAATTTAAATAATATATATTTGCAAATCGATTTTTGAAATTTTAATTTATTATTTAAATCAATAAATAAAATTTTATTTGCTTGTGAGTAGTCTTGTGAGTAGTAAGTTAGCAAGAATAGGAAAAGACAATTCTAGCTATCTTATTCATGGCTCATATCGCGCGACCATTTAATCCCAATCCAAATCCCTTAGAATTTTACCTAGAGACAAAAAATCCAAGTTAGAGAATTTGACAGTCTTATACACAGCTGTAAGTGAGAGTGAGTGCGCTAGTATTTTTAAGACAAAGAGTGCAAATTACATAATCCAATACCTAATTTTTGAGAGAGAGGGAGAGATAATGTTTTAAAGATATTATTAAAGAGAATATTGGAGGGACATTGACTACCCAGCCCCAAACAAATCCCTTAATTTTAGAGAGAGATTTTTCTTAGATTCTTATAAGAGAGTATCAGAGATGACAAGAAACTTTGAGCTGATTTTGGCAGCTCTTACACAGGCGTAGGTTGTTCGCTATGTTAGACGTAGGTTATTCGCTGCACAGGGTTCAAGACAAAGAGTGCAATTATATAATCCAATCTCTTAATGAGAGAGAGAGAAGCAGAATCTTTCTAAGGAAATAAAAGTTTTATAAGTCTAGGTTTCATATCGTGTCTATGTTCAACTTTGCCTATGCGAAAAGTTGCAGTGGCAGTGTATCTTTTCACAAACATCAAGCATTTTGTAAACTTTTTGCTGGTCGGCAAGTGCACGAGAGAGTGGTTTTTTGCTGTCGATTCCGAAGGTTGGCCACGACAACAAACCTTAATCGATTTCCTTCTCTCAGATGAGCTGCCATTGACGCCTGAATAGAATTTAGGGAAGAAATTTCTTGAATTAAACAAGCAGCAGTTTTTAAGTGTCTGTTTACTTGTCAAATAATTGCTTGAGCAGGAGCAGAAAAGTGTTGTCAGATTCCAGAACGTCGAAATTATTAGAGAAATAGTGCAATGAATTGCTGACGGTTTGATGGAATATTTTCTGAGGAAGCATTTGTAGTTAATAAATACGATTTGTTGGCATATTACTCAATAAAGCAATAGAATTTAACCAATATTTAAAAAATATTTTAATGCCTTAGGGATGATACATGCTGTGATCCTAAAACTTGGGAAATTATATATCAAACTTAAGTAAGTTTAACTTTTATTAAAATTTAATTAAAATTATTTAAAACCTTGTATAAATTTAAAAAATATATATTTGCAAATCGATTTTTGAAATTTTAATTTATTATTTAAATCAATAAATAAAATTTTATTTTCTTGTGAGTAGTCTTGTGAGTAGTAAGTTAGCAAGAGTTAGAGAATTTGACAATGAGCAAGAATAGGAAATGGCAATTCTAGCTATCTTACTTCATGGGGTATGTCTCGCGACCATTTAATCCCAATCCAAATCCCTTAGTTTTAGAGATTATTCCTTAGAATTTTACCTAGAGACAAAAAATCCAAGTTAGAGAATTTGACAGTCTTATACATAGGCGTAAGTGAGATTGAGTGCGCCAGTATTTTTGCAGACAGAGAATGGAATTACATAATCCAATCCCTAATTTTTGAGAGAGAGGAGAGATAATTTTTTAAAGATATTATTAGAGAGAATATTGGAGAGACATTGACTACCCAACCCCAAACAAATCCCTTAATTTTAGAGAGAGATTTTTTTTAGATTTTTATAAGAGAGTATCAGAGATGACAAGAAACTTTGAGCTGATTTTGGCAGCTCTTACATAGGCGTAGGTAAGGATGTGGGCGTCTGAATCTCTCTCTCTCTCTCTCAATATAAATACACTGGTAAATGGCAAGCAATTAGCATTTAATTTTAAATTAAATACATAATTTTATTAAATATTTTAAATTTAAGAGTAAAAGTTTTGATTTACTCCTCTCCTTTTTTAAAAATACTAATTATAAATAATTTAAAATTTAAAAAAAATATTTTTAAAAATATTTTAGTAAATATTTGAAATGAAATATTATATTTTATTTCTTTTATTTATTTTCCATATTTGGCTTATTTTACATGTAAATTGCGGAGGCAAAAACGGAGATAAAGGAAAAAGTCCTGCAAGTAAAGGAGTGAAATCGGATGATAAACCGTCTAAATTGCAGTCGGCCAAAAAGAATTTGTAAGTTATATTATTGTTTTATTAGAAAAACAATAATATACAGAAAAACAATAATATAATAACAATAATATAGAAAAACAATAATATACTTTGTCATTGCTTAATGAAAATATGTAGCAAACTTATAAATAATAAACCCGATTTTAATAAAATTAAATATTAACCATAACTTAAATACCTATAAATAACTGTTCAACAGTTTTTGGATTATATTTTAAAATGCTTAAAATGACATATTTTAGTTCCTAAATTTAAAACAAATTTATTTTTAGTGGTCGATTATTGTCTTTGAAAAAAAATGATAATGTTAAAACGCAAGGAGGGCCTTCGAGTCAAAAAAGCAAAGGAAAAGTGCCAATGAATTCATCGACTTTTAAAAAATCAGAAAGCCTTAAAAAATCTGTTGTAGGCTCAGAAAGTGATGATGGCTCTGATTTTGAAGGATCTGATTTTGAAGGATCTGATTTTGAAGGATCTGATTCTGGTGTGTTTATTTTTTTTTAAAATGGATAAGGGATTGGATCTCAGAGATCTGGAACCCGCATGCAAGAGGGTTAGATCAAAATATGCCATCTTAATACTAAATACTTTAATAATCCTACGTTATCCCATATCACTTAATATATCATCGAAATGCACTTAATCCCTCTTAGTCGTCACAAATCTACGATATTCCTCCTAAAGCATCCAAATTACAAAGTTATCAACAAAATCATCTGATATACTTCTCTGATCGACCATTGACCGATATTCCGTGACGCATTGTCTTGGGGCCATCTTACTTACACAACTTGTAAGGGTAAACTCGTACACATGTAAGTTAGACAACCACAATCCGCTTCTACAATTTCAATCTTAAATTGTTTTTAAAATTTTTAAATATTTTTATTAATTTTTGCATTAAGATGATGAACCTCCGATGCAAACAAAACACGCAATTGTGCCAGGTCAAAATATGACAAACAATAACCGTAACAGTATGTTAATGTTTTAGCTTTTGATCAAAATTTAAATTTAGTGCCACGAAATATGCCTGGTGGAATGAATCAAACAAATTTTCGCCCAACTAATAGCAATCCGCGATTAAGTAAAAAATTAATAATTTTAAATATTCATTTTCATTCAATTGAATTTTTCAGTGCCTCCAAATATGCAAAATAAAATTCCAAATATGATGCGACCAACAATTCGTCCAAACAATCCGCCGCAACAGAGTAAAATTAGAAACAAATAAATATTCAATTTGACATATTAAATGTTAAATAATATATAATTATTTTTAGTGCCACCGAATATGCACAATAATGGAATTGGAGGGGGAACAAACAATCCAAACTTTGATAATCGAAATTCAATTCTTCCTCATAATATTCCTCAATTCGGCGGACCTTCTCAATTTGGAGGAAATAATGATTTGAACTCGCATAATGGTCCTCATATTGGTGATTATTTTATATCTTTGAATTTAAATTGAAAAATTATAATTGATTGAAGATTTAGACTCGAATATTATTCAGGTTATGGTCAATATCCACAAAATCCTTCAATGTTTAGCAATCATGGCTTTAATCCTAATGGAGGATATAACGATTCAAGTATTTTATTCTATCTTTACTTTTGTTATTTTTATAAACCTTTACACGCTCTCTAAATTTTGAATTATAAAAAGATATATGTACATAGCAAATTTAAAATATTATCATTATTTAGTGCCACCAAATTTTCCTAATAGCCATCATGGAATGGGAGGAACGAATAATCTGAATTTTGGCACTCATATGAATACACCATTTCCGACCCAAAATTCACAGTTTGGTCAACAAATAGTTCCATCACAACAGATGGTTCCTCATCAAAGTGATCATTTATATTTTTAAATTTTAATTAAAATATTTAAATTACTTCGAGCATAAATACTTAGAGGTTGATGGTTACTGGACCCACGATTATAATTTAGGCCACAATTTGGGCACATCTTTATAAAAAGTAGAAAACATATCTTGATTAAAATTACCGTTTATCAAAAATAAATAGAAAATTTGGGAAGAGTCGTGAATTTCCTTGATAATATTTTTTTTCAAAAGATACAGTGGTGGTCATATGTTTATGGACAACCACGATTTATAAATAAAATCCCTCATAACAAAATTTAATAGAAATAAATCAAAAATATAATTCGGTGGTACGAATGCCCAGTTCATTTGCTATATAATACCTTAGTTTCATTTAAATCCACCTTCATTATCATAATTAAAATCCGGTCCAAATTTCTCCACCTCTATTTTTAACGCGTCATATGTTTATGGACAAATGGTTTTAATGATAACCTAAGAAATATTCCTGCCTTCATCTTCACGAGTTTTTGTTGGAAGAATAAAAGCCTAGGCTATCTTGTAGCAAATTTTATGGGCTTTTTAATGGACCCAATTGAAAATTTTTTTAAAAGCTCTAGGGGGTAAAAAATATTTTTTGAGTACTGTACCCCCATTTCCTGTTGATTTTTGAGATTCTAGATCTCGATGAAGAAAGTAGGTACAGACTTCATTCTTTTTACTTTCTATTCAGTAACGTTGGAAATGTTCACAGAAATTTTTGTAGAATTTTTGCACCAATTAAAGTAGGGAAATCCAAGGTTTTTTAATTTGTCCATAAACATATGACGCGTTAAAAGTAAGGATGGAGAGATTTAGACCGGGTTTTAATTATGCTAATGAAGGTGGATTTAAATGAAACTAAGGTATTATATAGCAAATGAACTGGGCATTCGTACCACCGAATTATATTTTTGATTTATTTCTATTAAATTTTGTTATGAGGGATTTTATTTATAAATCGTGGTTGTCCATAAACATATGACCACCACTGTATTTAATTTTTCTTTTCTGGCTATGAAATTAAATTTGTTCATTCTTGGAACAATTTAATTGATTATTACTGTTTTAGATGCCTTTTATGAAATCCCGCCTGAAGGAAATTATTATTTCAATGACAACACTCAGCAATGGATTCCCTATAATCGTGCACCAGAAAATCTTGAAGAAGAAGGTAACGAATGCCCCTTAATGTGATAGATGTTCAACATGTTTATCGGACATATTAAAGAATGATTTGAAAGTAAATTTTTGTTTTTTTGGGTTTGGCATGTTTTTTATTTCCTTATTTTTGGTAAATTTAGGGACTTTATCATTCGTAATTCTTTAAAATTTTTATAGTAAAACAAACCTAAAACATTTTTTAAGTATAAACAGTCATTTACTATGTAAACATTCATTTATTTAATCTTATTTATTTAAATTCATCTTTTTTTTAATTTACCTATTATTCATGTTTTTACAATTTAACCAGTTATATGGTTTTTTAACACATTTTATTCGGTTATTTATTTTCTTAGCATAAATTTTATCCGGGAATTTTTTTGAAAACTGAAAACGATTGTGCATAGTTTTTGATGATTTTATTCATTTTATTCCATTTAATTATTTAAAAGAAATATAAATCCTGGGATTATTCCCGTATGGGAAGGTAGGGTCACGGGGAAATTTTGGGAGAAGCCACACCAGGGGCGGTGACGAGGAGGGGGGAGGGGGTATTATATATGATGTTCAAGCTGTGGAAAAATTGTTTGGATGGGAGATGGAATTGAACCATCATGGAATGAGCCCAAACCATAGCACAACCGACTGTGCCAAAATCCAATCCGATGCTGGGTTATTTTTATACATTTATTTTCTTTATGCAAGTGCGGACACAACCCTCCTTCCGCCTTGCGAAACCAAGCGTCCTCGCTCGTTGCTCGTCTTCCAATAACTATCGAATGTTGTGCATAATTTTTGGTTTGAGGATAACCGTTCTTTTTAAAAAAAATTTATAAAACTACAAACAGTCTGCTTCTTTGTTAATCATTTTATTAAATATTTTAATAAGAATTAAAGCTTTGGAAAATTTATTTAAATATAAATTAAGTTAAAATTTGCCGACTCAAATCACATTGAATTGTAGTGCAAAAGGCTTTTTTATGAAGTTTGGCTTTTACAAAAGTTAATTGAAATATTTTTCAAAAGTATAAACAAATTCCCGAATAAAATTTATGCAAAAAACGTTAAATAAATTTAAAATAAAATAATTTAAAGAAACGATCATATAACTGATCAAATTTTAAAAATTTAAATAAAAAAGAATATGAAAAAAGAATATAAAAAATGAATATAAAATAAATTTAAATAAATGAACGTTATCTTAATGCTGTCTTTAATGTAAAAGAAAGTAAAGTCATTTAAAAGTTCCTTAGATTTTCCGAAAATGGGAAACTATAAAATTTGTCAAGCTAAAAAACTTTTTTGCTCTATAAATTCATAATGATACCCTTAATGATACTATGGTAGTTCACAATGTATTTAAATTGATAACAAAAGTTTTCAGTTATGGTCAGTTTTGGATACAGTTTTGATGCCAACTGGTCAAAAACATTCTCCATCCGTTTCTAAACTGTCTGTGAACTACCGTACTATCATCGACAAATAGATAATTTTTATAAAGGACAGAAAATTACCTAAAAATCAGAACCAAAAAACTTTAATCCACGCTAAAAAACATCAAATCATTCTCAAAATGTCAGCTCGAAGACAACCTCATTCAAATGAATCAGTAACCTTATCCCACCAGTTAGTCTTGTTATAGAAAATTGGTACTTCCTGACCATTCCTATATTCGAAATAATGGCCTGTCCCCGGCTGATTGTTTCCATCATTAACATTTACTTGTTCTAAATTATTAATAAATAAATTTAAAAATAGTATAGATCTTGTAAGAGAGAGTTACAAGCTTATCCAGGGGCAGGACCGATCCTTAGAACTCCTTATAATAAATTCGGGGTTATATGATAAAGTTGATTAACCAGGTTAAATAAACTCCCAAATCTGTGATAAATCCGACAATAAATTCGTTAAAATAAATTAAGTGCTATTTGAATATTCAAGTTATTTTAATATTTATTAATAACTACTAAATATATCCTAATAGATAGAGATTGAAAATTTATAAAATAAAATTCCAATAAAGTAATTTGAATCTGACTGGCCAAATCAAACAATCAAACCAATCACCTTTACCATATAATAAAACTAATGGGGAAAATTTGATTTAAAACAATTTGATGTTTAATAATATTATTGATAAAAAGTTAAATAATATTTAAATTATTGGCCACAATGTTGATTAATTATTTAAATTTAAGATTTCAAAAATTTTAAAAATATAGTGTCAATATAGTAACAAACCTGGTGCCGATTGAGGAGTATATCCAGGATTGTAGATATCATGACCTAAATTTTTTATCAGTTATTAAGTTTAGATTCATGCCTAGAATGTATAAAATAATAACCAGTATATGGAACAATCATATGTTGAGGCATATTTTGTGGAGGCATATTTGGACGCGCTAAATGTGTCGAATAGTACTATTTTAGTTATAGTAATTATAAAAATTAAAATTTTAGAAAGATAAAATAATCACAGGATTAGGAAACATTTTTGGGTTAAAATGGTTATTTTGTTCAAATTTTTAGATATTAAAAAAAATATTTTAAAAGAAATTTTCAGAAATCTTCCCAAATCTTCTATTTACTTTTGATAAACAGGGAATTTTTATCAAGATATTTTTTTGATTTTTTATAAGAAATTTGAACAAATTACAATATTAGGAGGTCGAAATTTTAAAATTCAGGACATTTATGGAAATAAATCTTTAGCCTATCAATTTTAGAATTCCATATTTTGAAAGGATCGTAAAGATAAACTAAAAAATCATTGCCTAAATTGTGGCCTAAATCCATTAACCCTCAACTTCAAAGTAATTCAAATTGAAGTAATTTAAATATGTATTTCCATGAATATTTTAATTAAAAAATATAAATAATTACTTTGATAAGGAACCATTTGTTGAGGTGGAACTATTTGTTGACCTAACTGCGAATTTTGGGTTGGAAATGGAGTATTCATTTGAGTGCCAAAGTTGAAATTATTCATTCCTCCTGTTTCATGATTGCTATCTGAAAAATTTGTTAGCACTAAATAATGATAATATTTTAAATTTAATATGTATATATTAGATTTCGAACATGGGCCGGGCCAACCCTTCGTCATCAGGATAACAATTGCTATCCGAATGTAATTTGAAGTAAAATACACTGCTCCACATAACTATAACCTCCCCCTAAATTTTCAAATTTCTCGACTTATACATAAACAATCGGGCTTTTAGAATTCCATATTTTGAAAGAATCGTAAAGATAAAATAATCAAGCATATAAAATAAAATAAAGATAGAATAAACAACTTGAAGCATTATATCCTCCACTAGGATTATAGCCAGAGCCTTGATTGTTAGCCATTGAAGGATCTTGTGGATATTGACCATACTCTGAATTTTTTTGTCAAATATTTTTTAATTTAAGTCTAAAAAATATTAAATAATAACCATAATCTCGAGCAACAATATGTTTATCCTTAGGCATATTTTGATAAGGAATATTTGGTTGCACTAAAGTATAAAAAATTTTTGAAATTTTAAAATAAATTTTATATAAATTTATATAAAGTTTTATATAAAACTATATAAAATTTTTAAACTCATAATTTTTAATAATATTTAAGCTAAAAGTTAAAAGATTATAAAATAATCACCAGGATGTGGACGCTTATTGGAGCTTAAATTATTATTTCCTCCAAATTGAGCTTGTCCTCGAAGAGAAGGTCCTCCAGATTGCGGATTATGATGTTGAGGGTTTGGATTAGCCATTCGGGGGTTAAAGGTTGTATTGCTTATTCCTCCTCTATTGACTCCATTGTTCATACCAGGACGAGCTAAAAAACGATCATTATTTAATATTTCTGTTCGATTATAAACTTGTTGTTGAATATACCCTGGGAAATGTACGTGACCTAAAATTTCCCAATGATTAATTAAAAATTATAAAACAATCACTAGAAGGTCGAACCATTTGTTGATTTTGCTGGGGTAAAGTTAAGTGGGCTAAATTTATTTTTAATGAATATACGATAATATTCTTGATGATTTTAACATTACTTATTTATTTAGTTAAAATAAATGTTTAAAAAACATAAAATGATCACCAGAATGTGGACCTCTCATTTGAGGATTCCAGTTGTTGTTTCCATCAATTTGCGAACTTTGAGTTGGAATTTGATTGCCAAAGTTCGAATTATTTGTTCCTACCATTCCACGATTCCCAACAGGGAGTTTTGTTTGCACTTAAAGATTATTAAAATATTATAGTTTTAGAATTATAAAAAAGAGATTAGATGAGGTCAAGATAAAGTATTAACATACTTCTAGGAATTTCTACTTTGGCTTAGAAAAATGATTATCTGTCTTATGATTAGAATCAATTTCATTATCTAATATAGATTATCATTTTAATCAAAGTATTTTTAATTATCATCTTAGGTAAAATGATAATGAAAAGCAGAAATAAACACACCGGATTCGGATTCGTCGTCGGTGTTGGCTTCACTTGACTCAGCATCTTAATGCAAATATAATTAAAAATGCTTCAAAAAACTTTTTAATAATAAGTGTTTTAACTATTAATTATTTAAATTAGGTTTGACACAAACGAAAATTAAAACAACAAAAAATCGGTGGTTTTTCAAAAACCAACTCACATCGATGCTCATATATATTAAAGTATCTTTTTAATAAAATGTAGAAATGGGCGAAAATGATTGAATAAATTTGAAAAACTTCATTTCAAACTTTGACTTTTTTTCGACTTACATAAAAGACGGGTCGATCGAAAATTTTTAAACTTTATTAAGCCATGTCTGTGATTTACCTTTATTGTCTTTATTTGAGCTACTTGGCATTCTTTTAAGCCTAAAAATATGTAAATAGGGTTAACAGATATTTATTATAATAAATAAAGTATCCAATTTAAAGCAATTAAAAAACGACTTTTATAAATGATTCAATGTTTTCACGTCTAATAAAACAATAATTAACATAGATAAATGATTTTTTACGTTTAAGTGAAAACTTTTCTTTTAATCATTATTACTCATTTGAAGCTTATAGATAAGGCTTCAAAACTATTTAAAAGTAATAGTCCGAGGTAAATGATTAGACAATAATTTTTGGAAATAAATTAAAAACATTTTTCCCTATTTAAATTTCCGCCGAAGTAACTTACACAGCATTTATGGCCGACTTCCAAGACCGTTTACCATCCGATTTCACTCCTTTACTTGCAGAACTTTTTCCTTTAGCTTCTTTATTGTTCCCGCAATTTACATGTAAAATAAGCCAAATATGGAAAATAAGTAAAAGAAATAAAATGTAATATTTCATTTCAAATATTTACTAAAATATTTTTAAAAATATTTTTTTAAATTTTAATTTATAATTAAAGCTTTTTACACTATTAAGAGGTAAATCTAAAACACTAACAATTAAAAGTTTATTAAAATATTAAATAAAATTATTAAAAGATTTTTAAAAATTAAAATTTCAATTTAAAATGCCTTTTTGCTTTAATTTTTCCTGTATTTATGCTCAAGATTCTTGAAAAGCTCAATGCCCACCTCTCAGCAAAAGATGGGAGGAGCTCTTGTATAAAATAGTAAAAACCTCTAAAATTCATGGATTTGGGTAAGGCAGGGTAATCGAATTGTCTTTTCTTCTCTAATACTCTCTCTGGTAAGACATTGAAAATAATCTCTCTCCGAATAAAGGGTTTTAGACAAGGATTGGGCAATTGAGAAAGCTTAAGACATAGCTAAAGGAAGATAGAGCGGAAAGAGGGCTTACGAAATTTCGATTTTTTAGAAGTCTTTTGAAATTTCGAAATTTCGATATGCCATAATGTCACATTTATAAAATAATGGAATTAATTTTTTTAAAGAATTTCTTCCAAGAAAAAAGAATTCAAACTTGTCAGGGGAAAAAATCAAAAGTTTGCAGAATTTCGAAAATCGAAGAAACCAATTAAGGAAATCGGAATTATGAAATTGCTTTGACTTTTATTTGCAAGAAGCGGCACTTATTTCAATGAAAATTAATTTATCTTCTCTCTCCTAATAAAATTTTTTCTCCATCCCTCGCTAGTGTTTCCGCTTAAAAAATATTTTTAAAAATGTACAAAAATAAAATAATTAAATAAAATTTTATTTATTAATTGATTTAATTAATCAATTAATACATTAATTTAAATTTTTTTAATTGATTGCTAAAAATTAAAATAAATTTTAAATAAATTAATTTAAATAAGATTTTAAATAATAAAAGTTAAATAAATTTACATACACATGCAAAACATAGACAAAGGAATATTTCAATAAATGAGAATTCAATGACTAAAAAATTACCGTATTCTTTGAAATACTTTTCTACAGTGAATTAAAACTCACGTCTAAATAATACTCCACTTGAAGGTTGTTTTCATGGGCAAGTGTCCAATAGTGTTTATAAATCACCTAAAAAAGCTCAGCTTAATAGCACAACCAGAACCTCTAATGATTAAAGAAGGATATAATCAGATTTAGAAAAAATCCAAAAATCAAGGATGGATCCAGATAAAAAAAATCTAGATTTTTCTTGATCTGGATTTTTGCTGGCTCCAGATCAAGAATCACGTGCAGATTACTAACTTAAATCCAGATTCAGATCCAAAATTTATTAAAATATCAATCTCTAGTCTCTTTCAGAGCATATAAGCCTGATTCCATTATTTTTTCTTAAAGATTAAGCATTTGAAAAATTTCAACTCCTCCAAAAGTTCAACTCTCTCCATCACTCCCTAGTAAGGTTGGCGGATAGTTGGAAAACTTCGTATATCCGGATCGGGATCCGGAATTTTTGATATCTAGATCCGTATTCGAATCCTAAATTTTGGATATCCGGATCCATTATCCGAACCGAAATTTCCGGAGGATATCCAGCCTTTTTTCGGCTCCGGATCCGCCAACATTATTCCTAGTATTTCCGCTTAAAAAATATTTTTAAAAATGTACAAAAAGTAAAAAAATTAAACAAATTTGTACATATTAATTGATTTAATTTAATCAATCAATTAATACATTGTAATTTTTTAATTAATCAATTAATAAATTAATTTAAATTTTTTAAATTGATTGCTAAAAATTAAAATAAATTTTAAATAAATTAATTTAAATAAAATTTTAAATAATAAAATTTAAATTTACACAAGTAAAACATAGCCACAGGAATATTGTCAATAAATGAGAATTCAATAACTAAAAAATTACCGTATTTTTTAAAATAGACCTCTCCCGTGAATTAAAGCTCCCGTTTAAATAACACTACTCTTTGAAGGTTAAGTTTTCTTGTGTAAAGTAGAGTAGCAACAGGTTGAGGCCTCGCCGAGGTTATATATATTGGCAATAAAATAAGTAAATAAATTATTATTTTTATAATATTTCTTAATTGAAATTAAAGTAAAAAATTTTATCACTAATTAATTTTTAGGTGTTATCATTGAGGGAAATAAACGACATTGCTTCAACTGTAGAGATACACAAACAATACAATGGGGCAAATACCTAAAAGAAAACTATCTATGCTACGATTGTTACCGACATAATCGAAGGAATGATGCAAAGCATAGACCGATAAAATTTAGGCTTAATGCTAAAAAGGTTTATCGCTTTGCTAAATTGAAAAAAAGATTTAAATACAAGTGATAAGAAATTATAAAGCCTTCTTAATTTTTACTCGTTTTCTAGGTTCAAGTTGTTTCTATGTACCAGCATTCTTGGAGAGAATACCTGAAAAATTAAAAAAATTCTTACTCTATCTGTTTTTATCAAGATTTCTCTCAAAAATGGGTGATCAAATAAAATATTCTTGATCTAAGAGCCCTAATTTCAAGCCTATTTCTGAATACCTATTTTAGCCGATCCTCAAGGTGTAAATTGTTTTATTTGCGGAGCAACAAAAACATCAAAATGGCGTCGTAATTCTATAAATGAACACTATTTATGTAATGCTTGTGGATTAAAGCAACAAAAAATAAATAAGAAAAATCATAAAAATCAAGAATAAAAGGAATCGATTAGAATTTAATAACGATGATATATTGAAACATCGATGTTGACTTTGATTTTCTGAACTGCAATAAAATTTGATGACCATAATGTTTGCTAAATCATAGTTGTTAAGCCTTTATCACGTCTCCAAATAGTAGTCGCTTATCTACGTGATCTAAAGTAACAACTTAATTAAATTTTGAATAAGAATCATCACTAACTTTTGTATTTTTATTTGATTTCTTGATTCTTTGCTGTTTCTGGTAACAAGCAGCACATAAGCTTTGTCCAGGTATTGAATAACGATACCATTGTGGTGTATGAGTAACATGGCAAATAAAACACGTACGATCGTGTTTGGTTATCTGAATAATAATAAAAAAATGTATGGAAACTTATAAAAGTTCTCTCATCCAAAATAATGTAATTATAAAGATTTTCTAAAATATTATTTTTTAAAGTGAGATGCCGGTTTAGGCTTCTAACACTATCGGTCTTCAAACTTTGGACAAAACAACTTTTAGTAAGTTCAGAATTGATTATAGGGTTCATTTAAAGAATTTCCGAATTTTAAAAATTTTCCCAAATATTAATACAGATAACCTTTGTAGTGTTAAACCATAATTCATTTGATCTAAACTTTCCAAATTTGGATTTATATTCGCCACATCTTTTGCACAAGTAATGTCCTTTTAGTAAATTAAACCAGTGTTTTGTTTGTGTAACTGTACAATTGAAACAATGTCGTTTATTTACTTCAATTATTCCAACTATAATTATAAAGGAAAATTGATTAAACAATGAAAATCTAGAAATTAAGTTACTTATTTTATTTCCAATGTAAACAATTCTGCTTTCTAATTCCTCAGGGGATTCAACTTTTTGTTTTTCTAACAATTCAATTTTATATCCAATTAAATTAATTTCTGTCCAATAACTTGATAAAAGTTTGTTTTTATAATTTTCTATATTTACTTTTAATAATTCTTTTTTATTTATTTTTGTATATTCTAAACTCTCATCTAATATAAAAGTTTCATAATAATTATTATTCATGACAAAATTATTATTTAGGCGAATCTTAAAAGTTAAATTTTGAATTATTAAAGGCTTAAATTCCGAATAAAAAATACCTGTTTTACCAAGCTTTTCGAAACTTTCTTAATAATTTCATTATTGGCAATTTCAATCAAAATTCTCATTTTTAATTGAGAGCTATATTTAGCCCTCCTACTTAGTTTGACAATAAAAACTTTATTAACAGGATTTACTTCAAGCTTACAAAACGATCCAGTATTCTTATAAAGATAATCAGCTATTCTACTATTTGGGTTTACATTCATTATCAATACAAAACGTTCCTTTATTTGAATATTTTTTAAATAAATAAATTCTCTTTTTTCTTCCCAATCTTCTTTTATTTTCAATCCAACCTCAACCATTCTACCTTTAATTTGAATATTCAACAGAACAACCAAATATGAGAGAATAATAATAATAAATTTATTCATCTTAAATCTTAAAAATAAAAATATTTTCTAAAATACAAATAAAAGTTTAAAATATTTATCATAACTAATATTGAAAATCTTGTTATAACTAGAGTCCGATAAGCATAGATACCGATGAACTTAAAAATTTTATCGGTCGGTGAAATATCAATATGACCAGAGTACTATACGGTCCGGCCTCTTAAATAAAAAGGGAGATTTAGAGCTAAAATAAAATATAAATAAAATAGATTAAATTAATTTTTAATTATTTGTTTACCCTTTAAATAAATGGGGATGCATTTTGAAATATTTAATAAAACGTTAAAGGCAATAGAGCTTTTTAAAATTTCGATTTTCGAATTGGATAAACCAAGATTTCGAACCAAATATTTCAAAACAGCTATTAAAAGGATAGTCGAGTAAAAATATAAACAATAAATAATTTAACTAATTATTTAACCGCGGTATTTAACAAAAAGTCCAAATTTTAAGTGTTGATAAATTATTTTAAAATTATTTAATTTGTTTCTTGAGGAACTAAGAAACCTACCTTAACCTATAACTTTAGAGCTTATATGCACCAGCGTGTTTGTTGTCATTTCACAAGAAAAGTTAGTAGCGATATTTAGCTTAGATAATAGGCAGTTAAGAAAACTTGAAATTCGACTAAGGTGTTCTTTGCAACTTTATTAGTTATAAACATATTATTCTATACCTTATATTCTGTTAGTCACTTAGAATTCGGGCATTATTCGGATAATTATTGAGATTCGGAGAGGGGGGCAGTCGAATTATTCGGAGATTCGCAGAGCTCTCAGATTCTTATTCAGATGAGACGAGAATATAAATGAAAAATTTTTTAAATAGAATTCTAATAAAATGTCAAAAGCTAGTGAATATTCGAATAATTTAAATAAACATGTTTAAAATCTATGAAAATATTATAATAATTTAATTTTGTTGAGACTCTATAAATAAATAGTCTCATTTTGACATTTTCATCATATGCTAAGTTAATAAGAGCTGTTCGAAATTTCGATTTTTGACATTGGGATACAAAATTTCGACTCAAGTATTTCGAAACAAGTCTTATTGACAAAAGGGGGTACAAATTTAAACAGACTACAAAATTTTATTTACTAATTATTTTAACCAAAGTGCAAATTTAAAAATCAACAGGTGAAAAATAAATATAAAATAACATAAATACATTTCATAAGATAAAATATTAATAGACGAGCTCTGGTCACTAGGTCACACCGAACCCTATTCACAATTCGGACATTATTCGGATAATTATTCAGATTAAAGGAGTATTCGAATTATTCGGAGATTCGGAGATTTTAAATACCGCTATTTAATTATCCACATTTAAATGTATGTTCATGTACTAAAAGATCAAGCAAAAAATTTCCACCAAGAATTTAATTAAAATTTCAAACTTAGACCTTCCTTCATTTGCCGCCCTCAACAAATAATTAAATTAATATAACATTTTTGTATATTTGTAACAGAACGTACAACCGCACTAATGCTAAAATACAAACAGTATATCGCTCAAATAAAACAAAATTTAAACATAAATTAAATCTTAAAACCATTTATGTCTGTTTAAAGTAACTGAACTATAAACTAAATTTTAAAGGCGAGAAATCAAATAAAACTTTTTTAACTAGATTCTAATAAAATTGTCAAAACTAGTGAATATTCGAATAGTTTAAATAACCTTGTTTAAAGTCTATGAAAATATTATAATGATTTAATTTTGTTGAGACACTATAAATCAACCAATATTTAAACTATTCTAACTATTTGGCCTGATTTAAAAAAAGGTATTAAAAATTCAACACAAAAAATTAAGCTATTTTTCTACTATATTTCTAAAGCCTTGTATAGCCTGTGGCATGTCAGAATACCAACTAAAAGCTTATTGACTGTCAAATAATATAAAATACCTTTTTTTTAATCAGGACAAATAGTTAGAATAGTTTAATTATTGGTTGAGATCATATAAATTAATGGAATATAATTTTGAAGGTTTAATTTAGAGTTGATCAAAACGATACTGGTATCGGCCAACCCGAGACCGAGATTGACCGATACTCAAGAACCCGATACCGAGACCGATACCAACATTTTGAGCCGAGACCGATACCGAGAAACGATACTGACCGAGACTAACAGAAATTTTTATTTTATGTCAAAAATACGTGTAAAAATAATTTATTCATTGTTTTCATCATCCAAATCATCAGATAAATACTTTTCATCATCTGGATCAGATCTGGCTTGGCAATGGATACTAATTTTTGTGTCCGTATCCGAATATCCGATTATCAGATTATCCGTATCAGATTATATCCTTACAACTTTTGAAGTGAAAATTTTTGGTTAACCAAACCATTATTAGAAGTGCAAGTCAACAGATTTCTTCCAATTTTCAGCGCCGCAGGCGAAAATTTGTAGTTTTGGAAGGCCAAGAAGCCAGAATTTTTCCTATTTTCAACGCAGCAGACAAAAATTTGAGAATTTTGCCAATTGAAGCCAGATTTTGAGAAAATCTGGCTTCAATTTGAGAATGAAGCCAGATTTCTTCCAATTTTTGCCCTTAGATACGCAAACTCAATGCGCTCATCCCTGCTTCCGATCATTTTAATTTTTTTTTTAATTTAATTTAATTTAATCCACTGGTGGGAACAACAGTTGCCGAAATCGGAAGACTCTGTAATCAAAATCTTGAAAATCTAACGGCCGAGGGCTCAGAAAATTCAACATTTCAGCGCCGCAGACGAAAATTTATTAAATTTTGGAAGGCCAAGCCACCAAATTTCTTTCTTATTTAGCGCCGCAGGCGAAAATTTTTTTAATTTTAGAAGACCTTATTCGAAAAAATTGACTTTCTCTGTTATGGACGGATATCCAAAAACAAATTATTGACGAAAACTTGGTTTATATGGAGGATTTTGTTTCTTTTAGTCAGTATCGTTTCTCGCCGAGAAATGGACCGAGAATATCGGTATCGGTTTCGAGACCGAGAATGAAAAAACCGAGACCGATATTGGAAAAAAGCCGAGAATCTCGGTATCGGTCTCGGTATCGGTCTCGCCTTGATCAACTCTAGTTTAATTACGTGTGGAGGGGGGGGGGGTTCGAAGTTATGATTGCGGCATTGATAAATAAGATTTCAACCCAAATATTTCCAAACAGAGTGAAAGACATATTGTAGGTAAAAATGTAAACAAATAAAATTGACAAAAAGTGCAAATTTTAAAAATGCCCTAAATGGCTAAATAAATTAATAAAAAATAAGACGGTAAATTATGAAATGTATTTATGTTATTTTATATTTATTTTCTCACCAACTGATTTTAAATTTGCACTTTGCTTAATATACTTAGTAAACAATATTTTATAGTTTGGCTAGATTTGTACCCCCTTTTATCTCTAAGACATGTTTCGAAATACTCGGGTCGAAATTTTGATTGCCAATGTTAAAAATCGAAATTTCGAACAGCTCTTATTAACTTAGCATATGATGAAAATGTCAAAATGAGACTATTTATTTATAGTGTCTCAACAATTAAGTTTTAATAAAGTTATGCTAAAAAATGTGCGGGCCATTACTTTTGGCGCACCCTGTATTATAATATTTCAATAGATTTTAAACGAGGTTACTCGAATATTCACTAGATTCTGACATTTTATTAGTATTCTATATAAAAATAGTTTTATTTGGTTTCTCGCCTTTAAAATTTAGAGTTATTGTTTAAAGTTAATTTTAACAGACACAAAGTTTTAAGATTTAATTTATTCTTAGATTATTCTTTTTAATTTATTCTTTTTAATTTTTGTAGTAACACTAGATCTCGCAAAAATATAAGTTTGCTTAAAAATAAAAATTTATTATTTTAAAAAATAATTATTTTATATTTTCTTTTAATGGCAAAAATATAAATTTAAATAATTCCTGAAACTACACAAATAATAACAATTGCCATGGCAGCACAATTCCTTTAACAAAAGTATTTATTTTAAATAACTGCAAATGTATAATACATAATTTTAATAATAATTATAATTTCTCTAGAGATTTAAATAAAAATTTATTAGTTTTTAATAAACATTTATGTCCAATAATTTTAAAAAATTTGAAAATTAAATTTGTTTTTTGAACGTTCCAATTAAATAAAAAAACTTAGTCTAAAAATTCAATTATTCAAACAAATTATATGTAAATTTATTTTTTTTAATTTATTTCCTTAGCTTTGCATATAAATATTTAACAATAAAATTCGTTTAATGACATAAATACTTTTAATAAAAAATTATTTTTATGGGGCGTCAAAATATTATTTAAAATTTTTAAATTATATTTACTAAAATCCTAGAAAAAAGTTACCGTATTTCCTGAAATAGTACTCCCCCCTAAATTAGCACTCCCCCCTTAAATAGTACTCCCCTTTGGAGGAGGGTTGAAAAATAGTACTCCCCCCTGAATTAGTACTCCCCCTAAAATAGTACTCCCCCCAAAAATATTTTTCCCCTATATTTGAAAAAATAATAAGAGACGTTGAATTATTTTATTTATTCTAAGTAGCGTTGTCGGTTTCACTTGATTCTTTGATAAACAAAACCTGAGAGCTTTCGTTTAACCGAAAACGAACCTAAATTTTAACCTAAAATTCTTCGAGGATTAAAGAGATATAATCCGATTAATTGGTGGGGTAAAAGTGGATTTTGGGTATATAAATGGATTTATATCGGATGATGAAATGTGTTCTGTATTAATCAAGTGGGATTTAAAAGAGATCATTGGATTAAGGTTTGATATAGGAATTTGAGGGAATAATGAAGGGGAGTCATATTAGGCGATTTTGGTTGATTAAGAGTGATCAAACGATAAGTTGAATCATAAATCCTTCTTAATCAACCGATATCGGAAGTACAGAAGGATGTGGAGGATATCGGTGATTAATGCTGATAAATCACTAGACAAAGATTAGGTAATCCATAGACACATGAGATTAGTTGACCCCTGATAAATCTTAGACACAAAGATATATCCACTTTCCCAAAAATTAAATGATAATTATTTTATTACCATCAAACGCCACGATAGCAACGATACCAACTTTATCCCACTGATAATTTTTTCGACATCTATCTATAGATGTCGCTTAAAATCCCTTATATCCCTCGATATCACTCCAAATCCACTTATATCCTTCTTGATTTCCCTTAATAACCCGTATTTTAAGTCATTTGTGTCTAATTGTCTCGCAATTTGCTCAATTTTATACTAATTCGGATATTTTTTAGAATTTTATTAATTTTTTAGAATTTTTCAAATAGCGAACTCTAATCGAATTTATTTAGAGATAAATTGAAATAAATTAAAATATTTTTGTTAATTTTGAAATAAATTTTCCTATGAAAAATCATGGAGGATGGTTGAAAAATAGTACTCCCCCCTGAATTAGCACTCCCCCCTTAAATAGTACTCCCCTTTGGAGGAGGGTTGAAAAATAGTACTCCCGGGAGCACTATTTTAGGAAATACGGTAATAATATTTTGAATATTATAAACAAAATTATTTTTGAAATTCCAATAATTCATAGAAAATAAGAGCCAATCCGACCCTGATATGTATCTACTAGTATCATAAATGTTATCACGATACCTCAACCTATATTCTAGGGTTGTTCACTACCGGTTATTAACCAGTGCCCCCGGTTTTCGGTTGTGACCGATTTACGACCCCCGGTTTTTACCACACACGGTTCGGTTAACCGACCATAAACAACCCCAACCTTTACATATTCTAATAAAATAAACAATTTATTTTAATATCCCTTTTTTCAAAAAAATTTTTTCCTTCTATTAAAAAAAGGCAAGAATTAATAACACGTTTTTTAACTTGTCAACCCAATTAAAAATAAAAATAAAATGCGCACGAATTGTTACTTACTTTTATGAATCATCAAAAAAAAGTTTGACTCATCCATTTTATTGAAAGGGATTTTTTGGAAAAATTTTTTATTATTTTTTTCCAAATTTTATAGCTTTTATTTTTTAATTTTTTGAAGAAATCTAATCTTTCTATAAATTTATTTTTTCTTCCTAATTTTAAATAAAATTTCCCTCGGATAAAATAGTTTATCATTAAATAATTTTTAATTTCGAATTTTTCAAAATTAATATATTCATTGGCTTAATTTGCTAGGGAAAAACGCCAAAATATTTCAAACAGATACGAATTAAGCTCTCAACTTATTTACCGTATTTATTCTAATATAACGACAGTCTCTAATAAAACGACCTTAGAAGAGGGTTGAAAAATAAAACGACATGTCGTAATATTAGAATAAATACGGTAATTTAAGTCCGGCGAGGCTTCCATCCTCGTAAAACAAAAATTCAAACTCAGCCAGTCTGTGGGGGATGGTTGCAAGGCTGTCCGCAATTGCGGACTGCGGATTGCGCAAATTGCGTAGTTTTTTGGACTTGCGGACTGCGGATTGCGGCGGAAATTTTTTTTCACTTGCGGACAGCCCTGGATGTTTGAGTGTTAATAAGCTTGTATCAGAGCATTTACCGTCAGACAAACAGGCATAAGATTAAATTTTTACTGATTAATTAAAATAATTAATGAGAAATTTAACTAAAATCAAAATATTTTGTCTAATTTACTTTAAATTTTAACTTTTTTTAAAATTATTTTAAATTTTTAACTTTCATTTTTAAACCATTTCTTTCTTTTTTCTTTCTTTAATAGGCATTTATTGATCTTATTTTATTTAGACAGCCATCCCCGACTGTCAGATTGAAAAATGGTGCGGATTGTAATGATGGCTCTTTTTCATGCATCGCTCACTAAAACACCCAACAACCACTCAACAATTTTTATTTTTTTTTGTTGCTCAGAATAAGCTCTTCATAATTCTATAAATATTTATTTTCTTCAAAATTTATATTGTTTTAATATTTTATAAAATTATAATCTTCTGGAATAATTTATATTCATAATAAAATAATTAATTTCTGAAGGATAATTGAAAAAATAGGCACGTGAGTTTAATTCAGGAATAAATATTTAGAGTAGTGTTTATTTCTTTTGTACATATGTATATAAAGTTTTTTTATAATTTAATGATCATGAAATAAGCTACCTAATAGAAAATAAAAATATATAATTAAGATATGTATGTATTTTGACCAATTAAAATAAATTTTTGACATTAATTTTAATTTTTTTAATAGAAAATATTTTTATTTTTAAAATTTTAACTTATTTTTAAATTTTTGCGCTTCTATAACTCAACCTCTCAAAGTTAATTAAAGATTGTTTTATATTTTAATAAAGCTCTTCCGCACAGCCAGGATCCCCTAACCCTATATCCTTTATGCCCCATTCTCTCATGTTTAAAATTTCTAAAATTTATTGGATACTGGGCAGAAGAGTTACTTAAACAATACCTAATTTTTACGTATGATTATGCAAAATTGTTTATTTAAAATGAAGTTCATACTTAAATTACTCAAGTGATATTTTTTAATAATTACATATTAAAATATGTCTTCTTCACCATTGAGAGCTTCAATTATAGTAAGTGCTATAGTATTCACAGCTATTGGAATGGGTCTCTCAATTGCTGGATTATTAAGTCCTTCCTGGCAGGTTTTTAATTTAAATTAATTATTTTATTAAAATTAAAATTTAAAAAGGTAGTTAATTTGCAAGAATATAATTCAGTCCACGAACACGGACTTTGGCTTGACTGTATTAGACATATGAGGGATGTTACAGGCGTTTTGTTAAGGAGGTAATTAATAATGGAGACGGGACTGGGAGGTCTTACGGACTCAAGATCTGTATCTCGAAAAATATCAATTCTCATAATCGAGATTTTTTTATTTGTGTAATGATGATACATCTATGTAGAGCATTTTAAATCGCTTAGGCGGGGGTTAAACGATCTAAAAGGATATAAGAGTAGCGATGCCCCGGTAGCTCAGTGATAGAGCAACTTTATTTGGTGAACGAGAGCGCCTAGCAATAACTGTCAGGTGGTCCCAGGTTCAATCCTGTCCGGTGGCTAAACTTTTGCTAAACTCTTTCTTTCGAGATCTCGATTCGTTTATTCTTGGCAGATCCAAAAAAGTCTGGGTATTCAAATAACTCGGTACGGATATCGAATGATATAAGAGGGTTTCCCAGGACTCTTGGACTTATCTCTGATTAATAGTGAGATTTTAGGATTGATTGAATGCTCGTTCATAAATTTCTTTAAAATATTTTCTAAAGATTTTTCGAGATATTACCTCCTTGTACCTCAAATCCTGTCAATATTATTTAATTTAAATAATTTTAAAATATATTTCAAGGTATTTAACTGAAACTGAACCTCTTCATTGTGTCTACAAATTCGATTATGACAAGCGAGTGAATTTATTATAATAATAATTACTGAAATGGGCCTCACCTACCTAAAAATATAGAGGAATTTAGTTTTTCCTTTCTACCCCATCATATCATTAATAGTTCCTGCTTTATAGCAATTAATTAACTAGATATATTTTTAGATATTCTGGGACTTTTGATATTGAAGATGATAATTCTCCTGTTGGGGAGGTTAATAGACATAAATTTTATGGATGGCATACAGCAACGCTTATAATGATTGTTTGTTTATTTTCTTGGAAAGATTTATATTTTTTCGAAAAGATTCCTTTTTTACCAACGTTTAGCCGAAAATTTACGGAAAACTTAAAAATTCTTATAAAAATTTTAATAATTCATTTTTAAATTCCAATATATTTAACTAAATATTTAGATAATAGCCTTGATCACAGGCTTTTGTTCAATTTGTATAGGTGCTTGTAGTTGTGCTATTCCGTCATTAACTTTGATTTTTACGACTACAATTTTATTAACTAGTATGATTTTTGAATAATTAGTTTGATAACATGAACAAAAATAGGAACTCGTTTATAGATCCCGAAAAAAATTTTTACGAAACATCTCAAAATTTGAAAAGAAAATCCAATATTATGATTTTTCCAACTAATTAGGATTTTTAGAGAATAAATCCTTTAATCACAATTAATTTTTTAATATCTATCTTTATAATTTACATATTAGGTACCCCCGGTTTTCGGTTAATCCAAATTTTAAAAATCTGTTTTCGGTTTTGAGTTTTAGGCAAATACCGGTTTTATTTTGGAGGAGTTTCTAATTAACATTTCACAAATTTTTGGTTTTAAAATTTTCTAAAAACGATTAATTTTTTGCAAAAAATATAAAAATTTTCTGGTTTTAAAGCCGGTCGTGTGCAACACTAATACCTATGTAAATTTCAGCTTTTCTTTCCTCTGTGGCCGAGGGTGTTTTCTTTTTCTTTTCGCATCGTGCTGACAATCGTTTTGTTAAAGGAATTGTTGGCACTTATGAAGTAATCAGCTTACTTTTTGTAAAAATATTATTAAAATATTTTTATTAGCAACGAGTTGGTTTAGCTTTCTTTTTACAAATGGGCGCATGTTTCTTCCATTTTATTGCCTTTCTTATTGCAATGATGGCTACATTGTACAATATTGTTTTTTATTTTTTAAATTTTTAAATTTCTAGTTTTGCTTTTTCTTCCAAAAATTCATCATTAAATCATGCACATTCTTTATCTGCAAATTCATTAAAATCAAATATTACTGGAATGGGAAGGTGAAAGATTTTCTTTCTTTATTAATCATTGTTTTCGTAAAGCTGTTAGCCGCCCATTATCTAAGCTAAACATCGCCAATAACTTTTTTAGAGAATAAAAAAGTATCCTTAGGAAAGCGATAGGGAAGTAGGCTGGTGCATATAAGCTTGTAATAGGCTAAGGTAGATCACTTCTTCATTCCTTCAACAGAGTTGCTACCGGCCAATCCATCGAGTCTTATAGGGGAGAGCTCTCCCTATATTCCCCCACTGCGTGTGATTCACCTATTTCTGTACTCTGCGGAGTTCTCACATGATTAAAAGCATGAGCGACTCTGCCTATAACATCAACTAGACAACGAAGCACGGGTATACCCCAAACTACCGCGAGCCCAACCTACCGCCGAGGCTATAACTTCGTTCAAAATTGGCGAATCTGAGACAACTTGATATGTTGGATTCAGCTCGTCGAGGCGTATCGAACCATACCAAGGCGTCCCGGATTCGACAATTCTGAAAGAAGTTATAGCCTCGGCAGTAGGTTGGGCTGCGGTAGGTTGGCCTGCTCCCACGCTTTACTAAATTAATACTAAATTTAATTTTAACAATTTTAATTTTGGCATAACTAAGGCTTAAACATTCATATATCAACTCGTTTTAATTTTATTGATTTTTAAATTTATTAGAACCACAAATCTGTCTGATCCTACACTACGCCCACTCTTACGTCCAGCGCCCCCGCCACCTCCACACTCTCAATCTCGTCCAGGTTCTTCTACAGCTTTGCAAAATTTTGATTATATGGGACATGAAGAAACACCCCAGGGATCGCTTTCACTCAATTCTGGACCTCCTCTTCCACCACATAATTCAATGACAACACAACAGCAATATGTATTTCCATCAGCAAAATCTACATCCCTTCGACACGAATCGTAATAATTTTATTTTAATTAAAAATATCGGTAGTTCCCTTGTAGGTACTACCAAGTACCAATACTGGTATGGTATTGCTTTATAAAACTGTCATGTCTGTGGCTACCAAATCCAGAAACCTTGCCAAAGTCTTTCCACTACCAAAATCTAAAATCGAATATATACGATCATAAGTTAGTTAATTAGCTAAAACAATGTTTAGCTTACAAAAATAAGAGTAGTCCAATTAGCTTTATTTACATGTAATTTAAAAAGCATTTTCAAACATAAAAAGTTTATTATTTGTTTTCTAATATTAAGCAAAAGAATTCTAATTTCGTGTCGAAGGCTCGAAAAAATGCAAAATATTTTTTAATTTAAAAGGTCAACAGAATTTGACCACCAAATATTTACCCAAGAACAAATAAACCAACAACAACCAACACCAAAAACACGTTCACAATATTATTCTAGACAAAATGAAAGATTTGAACGTGTACAAGTTGCTGATTCTATGCCGGAATTAAGTGGAAGGATAAGCCAAAAATCAGAAACTTGTGTTTAATTAAATTTTTAAAAATAAGAGAAGATCTCTATATTTGAATCTGAAAATTTTTTTATAGATAATTTTTTAATAATTTTAATTTGTTTGTAGTTTATCTGAATTTCAAAAGAATACAGAGTGACTAGAAAATAATTGCACATTTTTAGTTCGGGTAAATGCCCAGCTCTAGTATACCGTATTTATTCTTATTGAATGGCCGCCATTCTACATATTTTTCAATACCCCAAAAAATAGCTCATACAATTGGAGGGGCCATTCTAATAGAGGTCAAGATATCGGATCCAAATCCACATTATTTCTTGATGTGATTCAGGTCACCTAGTATTTACGATATATTGCAAATCCTCAATATCGCTCCAAATCCTTCAATAATTCTCATAATAACTCTTGTACGAATCCATAAATATTTCCTCTAATTATCTTAATCATTCGCTATCTTCCGCAAATCCTTTTAATCTCTTGATAACTCTTAATCCTGCCAAAGCCCGTGATATCCCTCTTAATTCCTTTATTATCCCTTTTAATCGTCTCAAAAATATAATAATTATTCATAAAAAGAAATATTAAACTAGATAATAAAGGGAATTAATAAAATGGAGGTGGCCATTAGAGGTGGCCATTCTATTTTTTCATTCAAAAAAGGGCCATTCAATTAGAGGGTCATTCAAATGGAGGGGCAATTCAATTAGAATAAATAAACTATTCTTGTAAAAACTATTGGTAAATAAGCTGGTGCATATAAGCTCTAAAGGAATTGGCAAAGACAGATCACTTCTTCATTCCTTCAACACAGTTGCCGGCCGGCATTGAGTATCATAATGAAGAGCTCTCCCTATATTCCCCATTGCGTGCGATTCGTTTATTTCTATACTCTGCGGAGTGAGCCCAAATATGATTACAACATCCGAGTCTCTGCTATAACATCAACTCACCAAAAAAGCACTTGGAAACGGAACCAACCGCCTTGTTTAGTCAAAGAATTTGGAGGACTACTTATTTAAGAAATAAGATAATTTCTTAGCATTTAGTTCTTATTTATTAAAAAAGTATTTATTGAAAACTTGGTGATGAATATTCCGCTGGAGACGAAACTTCCGAAAAATGGAGACGAATGTTCCAAAGCGAAAATTCATTACCCATGTTTTACATGTGTAAATTTTACTTTAAAGTTTTATTATTTAAAATTTTATATAAATTAATTTATTTAAAATTTATTTTAATTTTCAAGCGATCAATTTAAAAAATTTAAAGTAAATTATTAATTGATTAATTAAATCCATAAATAAAATTTTTTAAGCGGAAATTACTAGAGAGTGATTGAGAAAGAATTTTGCTAAGAGAGAGAGAGAGATAATTTAATTCTTTTTGAAATAAGTGCCCGCTTTTTGCATGTGAAAGTCAAAGCAATTTCATAATTTCGATTTTCGAGTTTCTTTAAATTTCGACTTTTTAGTTGTTTTTTTCGATTTACGAAATTAGCAAACTTTAGATTTTTTGCCATAATAAGTAGGAATTCCTTTTTATTGGAAGAAATTCTTTTAAAAAATTAATTCCATTTTGTATAAAATTGACATCATGGAATGAGCCTGCTCGGAGAATTTTTTATTTAAACATATTTTTCGATAAGCGAGGACAAAAAAGAATTCCTTCATTCCAGCTCTTGTTTGCAATGACCATTGAACCTCAGCTGGCATGTGATAAAAGTACAGTTTTAAAATTACCGCTATCAAACCTTTAAATATTTTCTAAAATTGAATAAATACAAAAAATTTAAATCGAAAACTGATAGAAAAAGCGTTTAAATCGAAATTTCGAATAAAAAATATTTTTAAAAATAATCGAAAATTCGAAAGAAACTGCTCGCTGCATCCTCCCGTTAGCTATGTCTTAAGCCCTCTCCATTACCCAATCCTTGTATATTTAGAATGTCTAACAAGATAGATTATTAGAGAAAAAAAGAGAATTCGATTACCTCTCTACCCAAATCCACGCATTGAAAGAGATGTTTACTATTTTAAATCGAAATTTCAAAAGACCTCTCCCCGCAACATCCTCCTGTTAGCTATGTCTTAAGCCCTCTCAATTACTCTATCCTTTTCTACACCTCTTTAATTCGGCTCCTATACAACTCATCTAATCGTTAACTCATCTATTCGTTAACTCATCTACACGGCCAAAAAGGGTTAACTCATCTAATCGTTAACTCATCTAATCCTTAACTCATCTACACGGCCAAAAAGGGTCAACTCATCTAATCCTTCGGAACGAGACTATTGAGTACCGGCCGGTTGAGTCCATGGCCAGTAGCAAATGGCCATGGACTCAACTGGTCATGGACTCAACTGGCCATGGACTCAACTGGTCATGGACTCAACTGGTCATGGACTCAACTGGTCATGGACTCAACTGGTCATGGACTCAACTGGTCATGGACTCAACTGGCCATGGACTCAACTGGTCATGGACTCAACTGGTCATGGACTCAACTGGTCATGGACTCAACTGGTCATGGACTCAACTGGCCATGGACTCAACTGGTCATGGACTCAACTGGTCATGGACTCAACTGGTCATGGACTCAACTGGTCATGGACTCAACTTACCAGAGACTCAAACGGCCAGAGACTCAGACGGCCAGAGACTCAAACGGCCAGAGACTCAAACGGCCAGAGACTCAGACGGCCAGAGACTCAGACGGCCAGAGACTCAAACGGCCAGAGACTCAAACGGCCGGAGACTCAGATGGCCAAAGACTCAAACGGCCGTTACTCAATAGTCTCGTTTCGAAGGATTGGATGAGTTGACCCTTTTTGGCCGTGTAGATGAGTTAAGGATTAGATGAGTTAACGATTAGATGAGTTAACCCTTTTTGGCCGTGTAGATGAGTTAACGAATAGATGAGTTAACGATTAGATGAGTTGATCCCTTTTTGGCCGTGTAGATGAGTTAAGGAATTTTAGCCGTTTAGATGAGTTGAACGTTTTTGGCCGTGTAGATGAGTTACCGAGTAGATGAGTTAACCGGACACGCTTTAATTCAGAGAGAGATTTATTTTCAATGTCTTGCAAGAGAGAGTATTAGAGAAGAAAAGAGAATTCGCTTACCCCTCTACCCAAATCCACGAATTTTAAAGGTTTTTTATATTTTATTCCAGAGATCCTCCCATTTTTGAAAACTTTTTAAGTGATCGAATTTATCTACCTTTTTAGAAAAAAGGTACAGCTTCTCCAGAGCTTCGGAATGATATAAAATTTATTTGTTTTGAATCAAGCAAAAAAAAATAAAAGCCGATAAAATTCGGCTGGCTCTGTTTGCTGTCGTGTAACGAAAAGTCCAGCAGAAGTGGGGAGTATTACGGGACAGGGATGTCACGGGTTACCCGAAACCCGATACCCGAAACCCGAAACCCGGCCTTTTTTTCGACCCGATACCCGAAACCCGATCCGAGAAATTTTCTAAAACCCGACCCGAAACCCGACCCGAGTTTTCTCAAAATTTTCGCCCGCGTCGCAGAAAAAGGGAAGATTTTTAGCTTAATGATTCTCCAAAATTCTGAAAATTTTCGCCTGCGGCGCTGAAAAAGGAAGAAATCTGGCTTCGTACCTTCAAGAATTCTCAAAATTTTCGCCTGCGGCGCTAAGAAGGGAAGATTTTTGGCTTTTTGGCCTTCCAAAATTCTCAAAATTTTGGCTTTTTTTCGACCCGAAACCCGAAACCCGATCCGAGAAAAATTTTGGAAACCCGACCCGAAACCCGACCCGACATTTTTCTCAACCCGTGACATCCCTGTTACGGGAGTATATTTAAGCGGGAGTTTTAATTTGCGGAGGGAGGACTATTTTAGGAAATACGGCAATTTTTTAGTCATTTAATTCTTATTTAATGAAAATATTACTGAGGCTATGTTTTACATGTGTAAATTTAACTTTTATTATTTAAAATCTTTATATAAACTAATTTATTATAAATTTATTTAATTTTTTCGCAATCATAATTTTGATTTCAGTGTTTCCTTAAATTCGAATTTTTAGCGGTCTTTCGATTTACGAAATTCTGCAAGTTTTCGGGGAGGCGCACCACGGTGAGGGGCAGAACGGGGAATTTTAATGAAATTTCACAAATTCCCCGGCTTTCGGGGACGCGGAACAACCAAAGGATATAATCTTTAGGATAAAACCTAAAATAAAAAAGTTTTTTTTTATTTTTATAAGATAAAACGCCTAGGATAATAAAAACCCCCTGCTCGCGTAATTTTTTATTTTACATATTTTCTATATGTAAGTGAGGACTAAACAGAATT
This sequence comes from Meloidogyne enterolobii, assembly GCA_963681835.1. Classification (NCBI taxonomy): domain Eukaryota; kingdom Metazoa; phylum Nematoda; class Chromadorea; order Rhabditida; family Meloidogynidae; genus Meloidogyne; species Meloidogyne enterolobii. The sequence goes on along the minus strand of CAVMJV010000082.1, from coordinate 142,088 downwards.
CCTTCATTCCAGCTCTTGTTTGCAATGGCCATAAAACCCATATCTTTTAAAATTGAATAAAGAAATACAAAAAAAATTAAATTGAACCCCAGAAGAAAAAGCCTTTAAATCGCAATTTCGAATAAACAAATATTTTCAAATTTAATCGAAAATTCGAAAGACAAACCTATCCCCGCTGCCTCCTCCCGTTAGCTGTCTTAAGCCCTCTCCATTACCCAATCCTTGTATATTTAGAATGTCTTACAAAATAGATTATTAGAGAAAAAAAGAGAATTCGATTAGCGCCCTACCCAAATCCACGAATTGAAAGAGATGTTTACTATTTTATAAGAGAGACCCTCCCATTTTTGAAGAGGCGGGCATTTAGCTTCTCAAGAATCTTGCGCATAAATACAGAAAAAAATAAAGCAAAAAGGCAGTTTAATTTTAAATTTTTATTTTTAAAAATCTTTTAATAATTTAATTAAATTTTTAATAAACTTTTAATTGCTAGTGTTTTAGATTTACCTCTTAATAGTGTTGAAAGAGTCTAATTATCTCTAATTTTAAATTAATTAAAATAAAAAAATATTTTTAAAAATAATTTAGTAAATATTTGAAATGAAATATTACATTTTATTTCTTTTATTTATTTTCCATATTTGGCTTATTTTACATGTAAATTGCGGAGGTAAAAAAGGAGATAAAGGAAAAAGTCCAGCAAGTAAAGGAGTGAAATCTGATAGTAAAGGTGGAGTCCTGAACAAACTGTATGTTGTTTTATATGTATATACCGTAAATGCTCTAATAGAAGCACAGTATCAATTTGAAGCACAGTCTCTAATAGAGGCACACCCTACTAGAGGATCGAAAAATAAAGGCACAGTCTCTAATTAAAGCACAGTCTCTAATAGAAGCACACCCCTAGTATACAGTGAAAAAGTTACATTCCCCCATTTATATACCTCAACTGATCCCCATTGATAGATATAGAGTGATTAGAAGTGATTAAGAGGGAATTTAGGGTATTAACAAGTATATAAAGGATTCAAGGAATATCGAGAGATAAGGGGGAGTGATTTTGGAATTAAGAGGGATATCAATTGAAATCCGAGGATTTGGACGGATATAGAAGATATTTTTCGAAGAGATATTTTGAGAATTGCCACTGAGAAATTATTTTTAATTCACCTGATATTCCTGCCAATCGCCCAAATACACAATATCCTTCCTAGTCGTCTAAATCACTCGATATCTATCGGTATCCCACTTAATCACCTATAATCCGCTTATATACCTCGATATTAGGGCTTTCCACAATTGCGGACTGCGGATTGCTTAAATTGCGTGGTTTTTTTTTCACTTGCGGACAGCCCTGCTCGATATCCCTCAAATCCAACATATCCTTCTTGATCCCCTGAGTGGGTTTCTCAATGAGGATAATGAAAATCGAATTGAAAGCGATAATTCTATTGAAATTTAATTTTTGTTTTGTTTTATGTGGTGTAAAAAATTTTCTTTAAAAATTTGAAAAATAGATCGAAAAATAAAGGCACAGTCTCTATTTGAAGCACAGTCTCTAATAGAAGCACACCCTACGAGGGGATCGAAAAATAGAAGCACATGTGCTTCAATTAGAGCATTTACGGTAACTATGCTTAAAAATTTTAAATCTATCTGTAAACAGATGCATTAAAAATTTGTTTTAACAAAGATATTCATTTTTTGGATAACTTTAAAATTGCTTAAAGAAAATAAGTTTGTAAACTAATAATTAATGAACCAGCTTTTAATAATCTCAAATATACGACATAATACCTACCTATTTTAGTTTCAAAATTTTTGACTAATCTATCTATTTAGTGTTCGAGCATTGTCTTTTAATAGTGAGGATAAGGATAAATCTCAAGGAGGGACTTCGAGTCAAAAAAGTAAAGGAAAAGTGCCGAAGAATTCTTCGTTTGCAGTTCCAGAAAGTGATGATGGATCTGATTATGGTTTGTTAATTATTTCAAAATATTCCTATCATCTGTTAAACAAATTTCGGTGGTAAATTTACAGCGTGGCGCTATGATAAAAATTCTCATAATTCTTTAGTTAAGCTGCTTAATTCGAAGTTATTAAATCGCCCGATGTCCCTCATTATCAACTAGTGTTCGGCAAATGACCTTTTCCGGTATTCGGTATCGGTATACCGGAAAAATACCGATACCGGAAAATACCGTCTCAACATTTTCGGTATACCGGCCGGTATTCGGTATTTTTTAAAAAATTTTATAAAATTTTTTAAATTTTATTTTTAAAATTTTAACAATAAATCTTAACAATCTTAAAGACTTGAGCTTCTTCTAATCGATCATAGGCAAGATTTGAATCAGCAAAATGTCCAACAATTGCTCGACATTTAGCTAATTGAAAAATACAATGCCCCCTCCATTAGAATACCCTGCTTTAATAGTATGTCCCCTGTAGGATGATTGAAAATTACTATGCCCCCACCATTAGAATATCCTCCTTTAATAGAATGCCCCAACAGGATAATTGAAAAATACAATGCCCCTTCTAATAGAATGTCCCTATATATCCTTTTTCAGCGCCGCAGGCGAAAATTTTGAGAATTTTGGAAGACCAGAAGACGGATTTCTTACTTTTTCACCGCCGCAGGCGAAAATTTTGAGAATTTTGGAAGACCAGAAGACAGATTTCTTCCTTTTTCACCGCCGCAGGCAAAAATTTTGAGAATTTCACAAATACCGAAATACCGGAAAATACCGCGGTATTTTTTCGAGGACCGGTACGGTATCGGTATCGGTATACCGAAAAAATACCGATACCGAAAAATACCGTTTTTTCAAAATTTGACCGGTACGGTATCGGTATCGGTATACCGGAAAAAAATACCGCGGTATACCGGAAAAAATACCGCGGTATACCGTACCGTGCCGAACACTATTATCAACCTGCATTCAATCACTCATTACAAATCCCTCATTGTTACTACCAATACTACATATTTCCACGATAAAGCTTGGAATTTCTCTAAATCTATCATCCCACTACGGAATATACTCATTGATTTCTACTCAAATATTATTCAAAGTTTCACTCGATTTGAATTTGAAAACTTCAAATATCTCGAATTGTGAACAAAATCAAATTAATCAAATGTGAAAAAATATTTTTCTGTTAAATATTTTCATTTTTCAGATAATGAAGATGAAGTAGAAGATAAATTTGTGCCCAATGATGGATCTTTTGTTCCTCCATTCCAAAATATGAGAAACCCGAATCCTAGCGGCGGTAGGTTAAATTTTAAATCTTGATTATAATTAAAATTTAGTGCCACCAAACATGCGTGTTGGAATGAATAACCCACATTTTAGAGGACCATCAAATCCAATTCGTCCACAAAATCCGAGTGAATAATTTATAATTTTTTTAGCATAATAATGTTAAATTATAATCGTTTTTAGTGCGCCCGACTATGCAAAATAGAGGAACTGGAGGAAATCCTGGCCCTCGAATGAATAATCCAAATTTCCCTCGTCAAGGGACGCAATTTGGAGGAAATCCTCAGTTTCGAGGAACTTCACAATTTGGACAAAATAACCAATTTAACCCACAGATGTTACCTAATCCTGGTGATTATTTTATCTTTATAAAACTTTTATTTAATAATTACTGAAACTAAAATAATTATTCAAAACTTTTAGGGCATCCAAATATTCCTCCCCAAAATATGCCTCACCATATGCCTCCCCAAGCGATTGTTCCATATACTGGTATTATTTTATACTTTCTAGGCTTAAATCTAAAATTTTTTTCTAAAACTTTTATAGGAAAAAATTTTTGTAAGCTTTTTTTTTCATTTTAAAACTTATTTTAATAAATATTTACTAAAACTAAAATACTTATTCGACATATTAAGGACATCCAAATATGCCACACCCGTATACGACTCAGCAAACGATTGTTCCACATACTGGTTATTATTTTATACTTTCTAGGCATAATTGTAAAATTAATACTAAAAAAATTTAGGTCATCCTGGCTATACTCCTCTACCGGCACCAGGTTGTTTACTACATCGCTACTATATTTTTAAAGTTTTTTAAATCTTAAATTTAAATAATAGGGTTATTTAAGTCAAAAATTTAAATATAATTTAATTTTTATCAATAATAATTTTTAAACATCAAATAAATTGTTTGAAATCGAATTTTTCCCATTAGTTTTATTTTATGGGTAAGGGTTTTCGGTTGATTTTAAGGTTGATTGTTTGATTTGGCCTGTCAGATTCAAATTAATATTGAAATTTTATTTTATAAATTTTCAATTTCTATCTATTAGTATAAATTTAGTAGTTATTCATAAATAAATAACAAAAAACTTGAATATTTAATTTATTTTAACGAATTTATTGGCGGACTTCACACAGATTTGGGAGTTTATTTATTCGGGTTAATCAACCTTATCATTCAACCCCGCTTTTATATTAAGGAGTTCTAAGGATCGGTGCCGCCCTGGGATAAGCTTTTACAAGCGGATACTATTTTTAAATTTATTTTAAAAATAATTTAGTGCAAGCAAATGCTCATGGCGGAAACAATCAGCCTGAGACAGGCATTTATTTCGAATATAGGAATGGTCAGGAAGTACCAATTTTCTATAACAAGACTAACTGGTGGGATAAGGTTACTGATTCATTTGAATGAGGTTGTCGTCGAGCTGACATTTTGAGAGTGATTTGAGGTTTGTAGCGTGGATTAAAGTTTTTTGGTTCTGATTTTTAGGTTATTTTCTGTCCTTTATAAAAATTATTTTTCTATTGGTCGTTGATCGAATGGTAGTTCACAAGCAGTTAAGAAACGGCCTGAGCATGATTTTGACCAGATAACTGACCATATCTGAAAACCTTTGTTATCTATTGATAATACGTTGTGAACTACCATAGTATCATAAAGAAGAAATTTATAGAGCAAAAAAGTTTTTTTTGAACTTGACAAATTTTATAGTTTTTCATTTTCAGAAAATCTAAGTGACTTTTAAATGACTTTAATTCTTTACGAAAGCATTAAGTAACATTCATTAATTTTAATTTATTTTATATTCATTTTTTATACTTTTTATTTTATATTTTAGAATAGGTACACATGTCAGCAAATGGCATTGCAAAAAGCCTTTTTTGCTGCATTCATTCCTTTTCTTCTCTAACAAATGATTAGTTAACAGTTTGGCGCAATAAAGGGAAAGAGTTTGGATTTAACTGGAGCAAAGAGTGCTATAGACTTAGGATTTAAAAATTAATAGAGACGTCCAATACTTTTGGTATTGAGTCTTGACTCAAGACTTTTCTTGGGTTTTTTCGGTCTTGGTCTTTGGGTGAAGTCTTGGTCTCGACTTTTTTGGGCTTATCTAAACTTACACCACTAAAAATTGAACTTTTTTTGGATTACTTGTTTTATTTCCAAAATGGAAGAAATCTGCCCACTTGGCCTTAAATTCTAAAAATTTCTGCCTGCAGCGTTGGGAAGTGAGAAAATATAAAATTGATTTTGAGGGATATCGTAAGTCTGGGGGATAAATGGGAATTTCGAGGTATTTGGTCATCATAAAAAGACGGTTGCCTTTATTTGAATAACCTTTCCAATTGAATGACTATTTTTTGGGGTATTGAAAAATAGAATGGCGCCATTCAATAAGAATAAATACGGTATATTAGATTTTTAAATCCAAGTCTAGTCCTAAGTTTAGTTTGCTTCAGAAATCTAATCTCCTTCCCTTTGTTGCGCCAAAATGTTAACCAATCATTTGAAAGAGAAGATTAGGAGTGAATGCAGCAAAAAGCCTTTTTTCAGAAAGCCTTTTGCGGATTTATGTACAACGAGCTGGACTTTTATAATTCGATCAGTTATATGATCGTTTCTTTAAATTATTTTATTTTAAATTTATTTAAAATTTTTTTGCATAAATTTTATTCGGGAATTTGTTTATATTTTTTAAAAATATTTCAAGTAAATTTTGTTAAAGCCAAAATTTCATAAATAGATTAATTTGCAATTAATTTTCTGACTGCTATTGCGAGAATAGACAAAAAAGCTCGAATAAATACCCTGGGTAATTATTGTTTCGATCTTTCGCTAGGGGGGGGGGGTAATTAATCGAGAGGATGGGCTAAATTAGACATCCCGATCCCGACTCGGGAAAATTTACGACGATTTTTACGAAAAACCTCCCGACTTCCCACCCGACTCACGTGGTTTTCCTTCTCCCAGAAATAACATGTACTGTATGCAAAGTGATGGATATATATTTAAAATTACAAAAATGGCGGCGACGATTTTTAAAATTTAACCAAAATATTCGACAATTTTGTTTAAACGAAGCTCAAGATTATATCAGAAAATATTATTTTAAATTCATTTCAAATTTCCTTCATTATCCATTATAGCCAAATTGATTGTGGGCGATATGGCTTAATAAACTGAAAAGAAAATAAACTGAAATAAAATAAAATAAATAATAACATATTTTCTCTCTAGGGATTCCGAATGAAACTAAAATCAGTTTGATTCGTTTGAAGACATTCTCACCCAATAATTGACCATTTTTTAAAATTTATGAGAAGGGAGAAGAAAAATTTTTGATATGTACATAGTATCATAAGTTTCACTAGAGTTGTGCACCCGGATTTCAGACAATAAAAAGATTTAACAGTATAATTTAGAAGGCCAACTATGTACATATAATATTTGTACTTTATTTGTTAGTGAGGAGGGATTTAAATATACTTTAATATTTCTGTATTTTAAGGAGATATGTATTAAAATTATTTTTTTCCAAAAAATTACCGGCAATTGGTTGTCAATTGGAAAACTGGGAGAATAATAATAAATATTGCCTCCAGTTTGTTCTTCACCGTTTGGAGCAAATGCAGAATTTCCTTTCTGTTCGTTTGAATCAAAATGCCGTTTTCCAATCCGCATTAAATTTCGTAAATTGTTTGATTTGCGTACTCGTAACTAGGAAAAAATTAATATACTATAGCTTTATAGGCCCACATTTTTATTTTTTATTGGGTGTAGTTCAGAACTGAATTGAGGGGATTTTCTCAGTTCGGCTTCTGATCCCAAGAATCTCTATTACTTGAAAAGTTTTAGAAATTAAAGTGATTAGAAATGAAATTCTATTTTATATTGACTAATTTTAGTCAGGCTTCAACACAAAATTTTAAATTTTTAATTATTTTTTAATGGATGGCAATATTATTGCCATTAATTAAAAATGTCATTCAATAAGAATAAATACACTTTTATTTTTAATTTTTAAATTTATATTTTAATTAAAACCTCGTTATAATCAGGTGTCCTTTTTGATGCCTAAAATAATAGCTAATTAATTTTAAAATTATATCTACAATATTTTTACTAATAGAATGAATTTGTATAGCATTTAAAAATAATAGAATGCCGAGGCATCCTATCAGAGGAAAAACAAAATTCTAAATTTTCAAAAAATGTAAAAATCCCAATTAATTCCAAAATAATAAGTAATACATACAAATAATTATAAATATTAACTTAGAAAACTTAATTTGGTGTTCAGTCAATGGAGGCGTGTTAATTTTTTGGATGCCTAATAATTCTTAGGCAATTTTTCATTAGCTTAATTAGTCATCAAATGTTTAGCGCTTACAACTAGATATATATTACCGTATTTTTCTAATAGAGCGGCCGGCCTCTCTATTTTTCAATCGCGTTCAAAGGGCCGCTCTATTGGGGACGGCCGTTCAAATGGAGGCGGCCGCTCTATTAGAGGAAATACGGTATTTTAATCAGGCTTGCGCAAAAAATGTGAAATTTTTTAGTATTTTTCGCTTAAATTTTCTCTTCGTTAATGCTTTATTTATGTTCCAATATGTACCTGAAATTGTCCTTGATCAGCGAATGATGGTATAGCAAATGCTGATAAATGTATTGGTTGTTGATTAGCTTTAGGTGTATTTAAGGGACGTAGAGTGCCAAGATGTGTTAAGCTTTAAAAATTAAATAAAATTTTCTTTAAAAATTTTGAAAATTATTTACCCAAGAAATTGTCTCAATTCAGGCATTAATTCATTCAATTTTTGGTAAGTATAAGCTGATTCAACTAAAGAGATCGAGCACAGGGTAATGAAGAGAACAAGTTTTGGCTGGTCGTTAAATGATATACTCATTTTATTTTTAATTATTTTTTAGGTAAATTAATTGGGGAAACAAGTACTGAAATTTTAAAGAATATGAATGAATTTTGGAGTAATTTTTAAAAAATTTAATTGATGTCATTAAGAACTTGGAAAAAGAATTTGGAAAAAGTCTGTAGATCAGGGATGGGCCTTACATCATTTTAAAAAGGCGGAAGGGCGAAAGGAGAAGAAAACATGACCTAGTAAAGTGTGGCAGAAAGAACGTGCAAGTAAATAATTAATTTAATCAAAACCCGTATGTAATCATTTAATCGGACATAGATTACAATTTCCTATTAAATGATTTTAATTGAGTGAATGGCAAACCACATATGAATTAAAAGATTATAAAATTTCCAAATAGGTTATAGAGGTGCTAGAGGAGTGGCTTGGTCCATAAAGAAAATGATATCATCAGTCTATAAAAATTCGAGTATTTTTATATGGAAAATAAATTTTAATTTTTAGTAAAAAAATATTTTTTGGATTAAAATTTGTATAAATATAAAAATATATTTATTTATAATTCTTAGTTAGAATGTACCATTGTCTATTCAAAGAATTTCGTGGGCCTGAGGTGTTTTAAACAATGAAAGAGGAATTTATGGTATGTGCTTTTTCTGGAATTAAAAAAACTGAAAGAAACAACAAAAGGTTTATAACAAGAAAAAATACGCTCCAATGATTTTTGAAATTAAAATGTATCCAGATTGAATTAAGTTAAATCATTTTTTATTTGAGAAGGCTGAGGAAATAAAAATTAGAAAACTTAGAATATTTTTGGGGAAGGATTCGAACTTTTTGTTTTATGTAGTTAATTCTTTCGGCATACATTTGCACACAGCTCGGAAAACATCTAAAATGGATAGTCATGCTTTGTCGAAATTCATTGGATGGGATTGGAATAGAGCCATTATCGTAATGAGCAAACCAAAGCCCCGAACCGATTATGGGTACTTTTATTCGTTCATTTTCTTTCTCGAACCAGGGATCCTCCAGATTACAGGGAGTTTTTGAATCGGAAATCCTTGTTCCCTATATCCTGAATTTATGTTTGACAACAAAATAACTTTCGCATTTGAAAAATAAATTAAAATAAAAATTCATAAAAAATTTGTAAGTAAAGAAAAAATTTCAAATCTTTCAGAAATGAAGAAGACATCATTAAGAATATATAACAAAAAAATTAAATAAATTTGAGATATGAACATTGAGATATAAAGTTTCAAATGTACATTGTTTAAGGGGGGCTAATTATTTATGTTACACCATAATATTCAAAAAACAAAAATAAAAAATTTTCAATTTTGTTTGTAAAAATTGCAAATAAATTAAAAAACAAAAAATCAAAAAAAAATATTTTTTTTTGCTAGAAAACATGCATTCCTTATATATAATAATTTTTTGCTTTTTGAATTATTAATTTATTACCTTAAAAAATATAAAAGAAACGATAAAGAAAAGAATTCTTTGAATGTCTATTTAATAATTAAAAATTTTAAAATTTTATTTTTGGATATTTCCAAATTAAGATTAGAAAAAAGAATTAAAATAGAAACAATTTTGAAATAATTAGCAATGTTATTTTTTAAGGCAAATGGAGGGAGGATATGTTGTTTAATGTATAAATTTAGTAAATTATTTAATTTAAGTATTTAAAAAGAAATAAGGCTTAGTTAAATAGCTAAAAACATAAAGGATTCAATTTACTAAACAAATATTTAACTTAATAGAGGATAAGAAGACATAAGATAGTTTTGGCTGGGGTAGGGTTTAATGTCTTAAAAGTTAAATTTAAACAAGGACTTTGCTATTTTAATGAAATCTTAATAGGGTAAATAAATGGCGGAACATTGAGATGTCTGTTTTAAGCAACACATGATTAAGCTTGGCGGATTTTTGGCAATCCTTTTAATGAATATTGTAGGTGAAAAAGTTTTCGTGAGGCAACCAGACCTGTTCACGGATCCTGATTTTAGTCTCCGTATCCGAATATTTACGACGGATACAGGCGGATATCCGCAGGCATTTTAATATTATCTGTATCCATATCCGTATTCATAGCATGTCTGGAGGCAACCATGTTGGATATTACGCCTGTATTCCCCCATTTCTTTGTCGTAGCCTCCTTAACGCGAAAACAAAAACTACGAAGATGTCAAAAAGGATTTGGCTAATGGTTCAATTGTATTCGTGTCATAAATTTTGGATATTCGTTAATTTTCGGATCCACAAACACGTATAAGCAAAGGATTACAAAGGATTAAATGACTAAATAGCATTAACAACCTTAAAAATAAAAAATCCCTTTCCTTCTTTAAATGGGATTTTATTAATTGACAGAGACTCATTTTAAATAAATATTAATAAAACCCAAACAAGAAATTAACTTATAAAATACCAATATTTATATAAATGACGCCGAAAACTTTTAAATTACCCACATATTTATATTCTTAAATTCCAAACATTTTACCTGTTAGGCTCTGATTGGCCATTCTCCTGCAAAATTTATTTTTATAAAAACCGTATTATCAAAATGCCAATCGTGGGAAAATTAAAAATAAATTTTTCTTTTTTTATGTTAATGCCAAAACTCTCTCCCTCCCAACTTCCCCCCCCCCCCCCTTCCCTCCCAACTTCCTCCCTCCAACCTAATTAACAAGCATCTCGGCTACCTTGGTGAATTAGAATTTTTATTTTTAATTTAAATCTCGTCAGGTTATTTAACTAATTTTTTGTATGTTGTGAGAATAATGTAGCTCTCAGGAAAACGGTAAAAGCATTTTTGAAAAATTGCGGGGGCTTAAAAACTTCCTTTTTATTATACAAAATTTTCACATTATAATAAAAAAAGATAAGAATAAATTAATTAAAAAATATTTTAAAAAATTGTATGCCAAAATGTCATTTGAAAATTTGTATTAAGTTATGTAAGTACTATTACATCATTGTAAATACTAGGAGTGTTAAAAGAAGGGAATAGAAGAAGTGTTTGGAAACTCGCACAGAAATTCATGCTTAAGACTGTGTGTGAGTTTTAGAAATAAATTTAGACAGGCATGAGTACAAATATGAGTCACATAGCAGCATTTAAATCGCTTATGATGGGGTTAAACGATCTAAAAAGGGAAAAGAATAAGCATAAGCGGTGAGTGAAAGCGCCTATAAGCGGTAAGTGATATAAGCGGTGCGTCACTCCTATAAACGGTGAGTGAAAGTACCTAGCAATGGCTGCAAGGAGGTTGCAGATTCGAATCCTGCCCGATGACTGAACTTATGCTTCTCTTCTCGAGGAAAAAATCTGTATGGAAGTATGTACGCCTACGAGCTGTGAGAATAATGTCACTCTAAGTTCAAGTCACTTGTTGGGAGGTGTTGGAAATAAAGTTAAAATTCGGGAGGAGGTGGAAACTAAACATTGCTGATTTTTAAACAAAAATTGGAAAGATTTGATTAGAAGAACCAAAAAACTATTTTTCAAATTTTAAAAAGAATTAATATACTAAATGAAAATATTTAAAAAATTTTTAAAAAATAAAAAAAAATTAATTATTAATAATTAAATAATTTTCATTAAAATTTATTTATATTACACACCTGTTTCTATATTTAGCTAAACAAAAGAAAAATAATTTTATTTTGTTTTGCAAATTTGAAACTAAAAAATGAAATATTATTAAGACTAATTTTTATTTTTTTTGAGAATATTTTTATTTTTTTTTCTTTAAAAATAAATGCCAAATATGGAAACAAATTTACAAATTCACAGCTATAATTAATTAAAAAATTTTCCAAAAGTTTTTTTTATTTAAATAATTCATTTTCCGAATTATTTAAATTCTTTTTTTGTTTTTCTGCCATCATATTAATTGTTGATAATTCACTACGCCACAAATTAAAATTTGTACGGAGCTGGTTTATGCCTAGAATTTTTAATTAAATTAATAAAAATAATTTTTAAAATTTATTTTAAAATATGTGGTTAGGATTAGAGCCGGACTTTAGTGATCGTTCGATAATATCGGTATCGGTATCGAAAAATATCGATTATCGAAAAATATCGATAATTTTTCGATATTTTTTTCGATATTTTCCCCGACGGGGGAATTTGTTCAAATAAAGGGCGAAGTTGTACCAATGATGGGGAAGTTGTCCCAATGTCGTGGGAAGTTGTACCTATGACGGGGACATATAAATCATCCAGATTAGCTCAGACCCATAAAGTGCAGTTTTTGAAGGGTAAAGGTCAAAAATTTAAAAGAAATTATTATCGAAAAAATCAAAAAAATTTTCGTTCGATAATATCGGTATCGATTATCGATAATATCGACATCGATATATCGATATTTTCCATCGATATATCGTATAGATCCGGTCTCTAGTTAGGATTTACATACATTGAATAGACTAAAAATCACAAAATTTGAACTAAGTAAAGGTTTTTTATTTCTGTGCTACTGAAACGGTTTTGGTTGCAGGTTAGGTTGCTGTTTAACAGAGTTAATTCATAATACAATCCTAAACATTTTTTGAGTTAAAGATTAGTAGCTGGATAACGTTCAGCTTCCAAAAAATACATGATGGAAAGATTAAAACCACATTTATCTAGTAAATTCACGAATATTTAAAAACGAAATAATAAAAAAATAAATATTTATATAATTCAGCTTTGAATATATTGGGGGAACCGACTAAAAACTTAGAATTTTTGATTCAGATTTTTAGTAAAAAATATCAAAAATCATTAGCTAACATAATTTTCAAAATTATAAATAAAATTATTACTTTCAAAAGTTGTTACAGCCATTTGTTCTTCATTATAGAAATAATTGATAGAATTATTTATAAATACATTTTCATTATTTGTAGCCAAATCCATTAATTTATATGCCTTTAATTTAATTTATTAATTAAATAAACTACCGTCGGACCTCATTATGTATTAGGAACTTGATTTTTAGGTGTATTACCTGTTTTTCTCCGAACTTCCTTAGCTCTGAGAAGAATAAATCCGATGTTATTCACATTAAGTCAATTAGTTTAAGATTTCTATATTTCTATCTTGTTTGACATCGAAATCTCATTATACGGTTACTTACTCAATATACGGTTATCTTATCATTATACGGTTACTTAATATTCAACAATGGATACAACTCTATCAAGGTATTTTATGTCTAAGTCTTTTAATGTTATCAGCTCGGTGCCAAAATTCAGTAAAGTTCAGAACCGAAGTCACAAAACGCCCAATATCAAGCAATAGATATAACCCGATATAAGACACTTTATTTATGATACTCTCTTTATCTCTTATTTAAAATAAATCTTTTAAAAAGAACAGTTCTTTGCCAAAATGAGGTCCGACTATAACAATTTAATTTGAAAATTAAAATCTAAACTCTATCCAAAAACCGAATATATTCTGTTGCAATTCTCAAAGTATGGATTTTGCTCATTTTGTCAGACGGAATTGAAGGTATTGTATGTCTGAGTCTTTTGAATGCCTCGTTTAATTCCTAATTTAGAAAAAATTTTTTAAAATAAATTTTCGAGTAGAAATAACTTCCGTTCTCTGCCTTTCCCTACAATTAGCCATATTTCTTTTTAATTCCAAAAGTTTTTGTTCATCAACAATTTGCTCTATTTTACACCCATTTTCTATTGAAAATTTTTTTTAATGGGAAGAAAAATATTTTTTGAACTAACCAACTGAATGTTTTTGTGTCATTGCTTGTTTATAAGCAAATTGAAGAGCCTGAATTTTTAAAATTTTGTTAGTTTTAAAATTATTGGATTAAGTTGACTGAAATTATCTCGAAAATTTTTGGAGATGTATAATTCTGAGTATGAAATTCCAGGAATGTTAAGGCTCTTGGAATCTAATTTTAGTACAAAAGTTAATTTAATATAGAGTTGTTGGAGACAGGAAATCAACACGTACCTCCGATTTACAGTTAAACAAATTACCGTATTTACTCTAATGTATTTTACTAATTAGAGTTAATAATTTTACTAATTTGTAATAGTAATATTTACTCTAATCCTGGCCATTCTATTTTTTAATCACCTTCAAAGGGGGCATTCTATTATAGGAGAGCTTTCTAATAGAGAAAATACGGTAATTATAATTCGGGTTTTGGTCTTGATTTTTAGTGGATTTTTGTTGATATTTTTTTAAAAAAATATTCATTCTAAAACTTTTCAATTTCAGTGTTAAAAATTTAATATACACGGTAATTTAAGAATTTCGAAATTTTAACTTAAAAATGTGTTTAGATACATACTCGAAAAATATTCAATTTTAACCTAATATTTGTATTTCAAATTATAAGCTTACTATTTCACTCTTAAAAAACAAAAAAAATATTAAAAATTTATACAATAAATGCAGCGTTATATCTCTGTCTGCAAGGAGCGTTTTGAGGCAAAATTTGTCTCTGAGCTAAAGTAGAAGCAACAAATGCTGGTTTATTTATAATTTTGTTGTTTAAATTTATTTTTGTTTTGTTTTTTAAATTTTTTGACACTGATTTGGTAGATAATTCTTCTTTTTTGCCAAATGTTTCTTCAGTTTGTGGTGAATAAAGGGGAGAAGAAGAAGGATGATTTTGGGGCGGGGAAATTGAGGACATAATAAAGGAAGAATAAAAGAAGGAGAGTAGAAGAAAAATTTTGTTAAATTCTTTTAAATTAAGAAAATTTAGCAATTAATAAAAAATGATTTTAGAAAAATTTAAATAGTCATTCTGTGAGAGGATTAATATAAATTATATTATTTAATATAATTTAAAATTAAAAAAAATATTTAATGAATAAAACCTAAATTTACTTGAATGTTTTTTTTGTAAGCAGAGTAAACACTGCTAAATTAGCCTTTAAGACTATCTAATAAATATTTTATGAAATAAAAAAAATTAACGGACAACGAAATTTGACATAATTGCATGACTAAGTTTAATATGATTCAGCTGGAAAACTTTAAATTTTGAAAGCAGTGCTTAATAACTGCTAAATTAAAATTTATAACAATAGACTTAAAGTGTTATCACAAATCGCTTAAGACTTTTACAATACTGTCTTTAATACTCAGAAAATTGGTTTAAATAATTGAAGGTATCTGGAATTGAGTAAATTTTTATTCTAAAGCTAAAGGCATTTTTTATATTTTTTCTGAAAAATATAAAAAATTATTCTGTAAGAGGATTAATATAAATTATATCATTTATTAAAATTTATAAATTTAGAAAAAAATCTTGAATAGATTCCTGAATTTATGTAAATTAATCTTTTTTTGTAAGCAGTGTTTAACCACTGCTAAATTTAAAAAAAATTAACTGGTTCACCAAAAAGGGAATTTATTTCTATTTCGGACTACATAGACCAAAGTTAATCAAAAACACAATTGAAAAATATTATTCAGAAACTAAGTTGAATTCGGAAAATTTCTTTAAAAAATAAATTGCCTAGAAATTGGAAAAATAAAAAAAAAATTATAGAAAAGATTTGTAGAAAAACTTTAATATGTATAATCCATAGTATTTATTAGACTTTATAAATCCGGAAAAAATATTTTGGAGAAATCTTCAGCTGAAAATCTTAAGACCCTTACAGTTCGGTCACCAGGTTTCTGATAAACAGAAAATTCGTAGAGATAATTGAAGGTATAGATCAGTGATCGCGCCGACCCGATTCACGATTCCCGAAAATCGAGGGAAATTTCTATTTTAAATCTAAAAATATTTTTTATATATTTTTTCTGATCAAAGAGATGCGCCTAAAACTAAATCATTTTTCTTTTTCTTTTTTGTTATTCTTTGAAGAAAATGTGTTTTCTTTTTAAATGAAAAATTGTGGAAAAGTCAGCTTTTGAAACGATCATAAATTTTGTTTTCTTAACTAAATGGCCAGAGGGGATTGAGAAGGAATTTTGTCAATTTTATTAAGGGTGTGAAGAAGAAGAATAATTGTGGGGCCTAATGGGTAATAAAAGAAAGGAAAAGGAGAGCAAATTTGGGGTAAAATAAAACTTTTTTGGCGGAATGGGTTTAAGTAGATTGGAAGGAAGGGGAAAGTTGGGGAAGTAAAATAAATAAAAAAATATTTTGGTTACTATCTAAACAAATTATTTTTTGGATTTGTTTTTAAAAAAATTATGAGGGGAACTCAAAAATTAAAATAATTTCTTGAAGGAAAATTTGATTCGTTATTTGTTATCGTTAGACACTTACCGTATATACTCTATTAATTACCCTCCCTCAAATAATTACCCCAACTCTATTAGTTGCCCCCTATAGAAAAGTTAAAAAATAATTACTCCCATAAAAGTTATAATTAGCCTTCCTAAAATAATCTCTATTAATTACCCCACCTCTATCAATTACCCTCTTCATAGAAAGATCAAAACAATAATTACTCAGGGTAATTAATAGAGTATATACGTTAATCTAAAATTCCTTGCAGTAATTATGAAGAAAAAATTATAAAATTTTGATTTAAAATACTTTATTTAAAACTATTTCTAGCCAAAATATTTTTTGTCAAAAAATTAAACAAAAAAAATATTAAAAATAAAAAAGTTATAAATGAATGGATGGGAAAAGTCTCCAACTTTTGTTTAATAAATAACCGCTTATTTTTTATATTTTCCATTAATTCTCTCTTCAAAAAAGAATAAAAATATGTCCCAGCAGCGTGACAAAAAATGTTACTTTTTTATAAATTTGTGACCCTTTTATTTTATTTTTGTGTTAAAAAACAATTTTTTATGAATAAATTTAAAATAAATAATTTATTAATAATTTTTGAATTAAAATGCTTTAAATTAAATATTTAAATAGGGGTAAACTTTTCCAATAATGATGAATGATTCCGTAAAAATTTTTGGGGGAAAATTATCCAAAAACATAGCGCGACTTTTAAAGGCAGAGGTGGGTCGGAACAGTCAGAGGTGTCGGAAATCGGGAGAGACGGAAATCGGAATTTGCTCAAAAATCGGAACTTGGAAATCGGAAATCAAAATTTTTCCGAGAATCGGAAATCGGAAGGAAAAAAATTCCGGAAATCGAAGGTTGGAAATCAAATTTATTCTTTCGGAAATCGGAACTTGGAAATCCGACCAACCTCTGTTTAAAGGGAAGACATTTGAGGATAAATTAGTTACCTAGAAAGTCGGTGATATTAATGATAAACAGGAGTTAATTTTACAAAATCAAATTTTAAAATATATAAAATGATTTAGTTTAACAAATATCAAAATTAATTTTAAATGTAATTTTAAATTTAATTTATAAATATCAAAATTTTAATTTTAATTTATAATTTCTAATAAAGGGAATATTTAATTACTTTAATCATTTATATTCATCCAACTTTTCTTTTCCCTTAACGCTTTTATTCAACTCTTTAGTTTCTTCATCTTGATTATTTTTTTCATTTTTTAATTGTTTTATTATCGAATCTAAATGTTTCGTGCTTTGAGGAGTTAAATAAGGCTGTTGAGAATTTGGAGTTATTTTTGTGGCTATGGGGCGAAAAAGTGTTTGGGGTTCATTGTCAACAGCTTCTTTCTCATTTGGATTTTGAACATTTTGTTGATTTTGCAGATAGTCTTCTTGTGCCTTTAATTGTTGTTCCTTAATTGAAAATTTGTGTTATTTAACGGTTAGAATATTCTAATTATCCAACTTATTCTAATTATCTAATTATCCAACTTATTCTAATTATCCAACTTAATTATCCAACTCTTAGGTTCAAAAACTCATAAACACAAAAGCTCCCATAGCTATAACTTCCGGGCACTGTCAATTTTTTAATTTTGCGTATGTAATTTTGCGTATACAGGCTTTATGAGATAACTTTTTAGGGCATTCAAATCATAATTTACTTATGTTCTTTTCGTATCCTGATCGTTGATAACGACACAGAGAGCGGCTCCAGATATCCAAAAATCTTGGATTGAATATGCGATATTATTTCTGGATCCGCCAACCCTAGACACACCAGGATTGGCACAGCCTTATTTTAAAGAGCGAAAGACGGAAGGCGAAAGAAAACTAAAGGGAATGAAACAACGTAAGCAAAAGAGATACGATCCCATCCCTTTTACTAACTACTATTCAGCAGAACAGTAACAGATATCAAATGGGGTAATATTTACTAAAGTCGAACAAACCATCCTATATTTCAAGATTTCATCTTCCACAGATTGCTTAATTAGATTTTTTAACATTCCTTCTTGTAATTGTTGTAGAGCCTTATTTGAATTTTCCGCGTGGTTTTGTTGAATTGGTTTAATAAATTGTTGTCCTTCATTATTTAGCAAGAATGGATTCTCTAGTGACAATTTTTGATCGAAAAATTGCTTTTCACGTTCTAAGCTTTGTTGTTCCTTGTAAGCTTTTTGATGTTGTAATAGTTGCATTTGTGTTGGAACACTTTCTGTTAACGGGGTTTGTTGGAAAGTATGAGAATGCTTCCATTCTTCATATTGCCGTCGTAGTTGGATATCAAGTTCATTATCTAGTTGAAAATTTTGGCCAAAACGGGCTCGCTGTCTTTGTTTATATTCTTTTTTCTGTTGCTGGTTTTTAAATGGAAACAAGAATTTTTGCAAAGAATTATTTTTCTGATTATAAATTAAATTTTGTTTTTGCATATTTGATGCTTGTCGGTAGCCTAAATTCTTTGAAGTTTCTGCTCCTTTATTCAAAGAAGTCGTTTGTTGAAAATTCTGTCCCATCTTACTTGATACCTGTTGATAACCAAAATTAGTTGAAGGTTCAGTTATCTTATTTAATGTATTCGCTTGTTGATTTTCTATTTTTAATGGACGTTTGTCCGATAGAAAATCTATCAACTCCGATTTTTGTTTAGAAGAAGAAGAACCAGCTTGTTCTGACCCTTTTCTCAAATAATCAGTCCATTGATCAGCAAAACTCTTATCTGAAGGTTGCTGATTACTTTGTTCATTGGTTGGCTTTGGTAATATAGGTCGTAAATTTGTAGTCGGCTTGAACATATGAGTATGTTGAAAATACTGATCTGGTGTCAGCTATAAATTAAAAAATAAGAAGCGACTGATGTCAGGTTTATGTCAGGGTTTTATATTTATCAACATAAAAAAAAGTCATCGAAAGGGCGTGCCACTTACTCCGACAACAATGTCGTAGTGTGGCACTTAAAAGAAGCAATAAATATATAAAAAAAAAACAGCAAAAAAAACAATAAGTCAATAATAATTAAGGGAAAAAAAACACATATAAATTTATATTTAATTGATTTATTTGTTTAAATAAATATACTCCGTACCGACTATTTTACTTATTTAAGGTGCTTTAATAGAAAACATAAATCAAAAATCTAAAAAGAAGGTCCATTAATTTAATTTCTGTTGCAATTTTGTCAAAATTTAAAGAATTAATTTCTTCAACAATTTTGCTGCGTTTTTCGTTGTTTGTCATATTTGCTGCAAAATTTAAAGGAGAAAATTCTGAAGAATTGCGCTTAGACATGTCAAAAGAATATTACCCAATTAAATGCCTTTTTTAAAAATTTCCTTAAAGAAAAAATATTGTTTAAAAAATAAAAATAAAAAATGATAAATTTCAATAAAAATTAAGAAAAAAGGGAAAAAAACAGTTCTGATTTTATGAATCATCAAAAGAGAAATAGCACAAATGATAGAGAGAAGAGAAAAAAAAATACTAGTATGAATTGTCATTTAAATAAATTTTTTAGATAGAATGCCAAATTATATATTAGATTTACAATTTAAATATTTTTTTAGATATTTTTAGGATTTGGAGATATTTTTAGGTTTTAGGATTTGAATTTTTTTTTTAGGATTTAAAAATGTTTTCTCTATCACCTGCGATTAACCTTGATGATCTATAATATTTTAATTTAAAGCAGTTATTCTCTAAAAACAAGCCAATTTTTATATTCGAAATTTAATTTTAAAAAAAATATAAGGGAGGATTGGCAAAAATGAAGTTTTGAATTTTTTTAGATATAATGTTAAATAATAAATTCATTTATCAATTTGAATATTTCCTTGAGGGTGAAAGAAAAATAGAGAAAAAATATTCAATATTTAGAGCAATAGGCCTTTTTTTAATAGTTTGTAATTTAAGGGAATTTACGAGAATTGATTTTATTTTTTCTTGATAATAGCAATAAAAATAAAAATAGATTGGATTGTACCTATTGAATAAGTATTGCTTTTATTTTATTTTTGAAACTAAGTGTTACTTTTGTGGTTCTAAGTTCATCAGTTAAAACGTTCCACATTTTAGTTACCCTATTTACAAATGAGTTAGATGATTTTGAAGTTTGATTTTTAGATAACAAATAACAGTTTTTTCTATTTGATATTTTAAAAAGATTTTCTGATTTAATATGAGTGTATCCATGTAGGATTTTATGAGCTAATACTAAATCATATGTCTTACGACGGTTTTCAAGAGTAGGAAGATTAAGAAATTCCAATCTTTGAAAATAAGGTATATAGGGTAATGAACATTTTCTAAGTAGGATTTTTGTAAAGAATTTTTGACATTTTTCGAGTTTGTTAATTTCAGATTTTAGTTGTGGATTCCATGTTTCAGGAGAGTATTCCAGCAATGGTCTTATATAACTTTTATAGATTGTAAGCCATGTTTTTATAGATTTCGATTTAATTATCTTAAACACAAAATTCATTTTTATATAAGCAGCCCGAATAATTTTTTGTACATGTTCTTGAAATTTAAGTTTATTATCGATTATGATGCCTAGATCTCGTATAGAATCTACTTCATTTATAGATGTATCAAAAATTTTATATTGATCTTTCGGGTTAGTTTTACCAAGATAAATAATATATGTTTTATTAATAGCTATATTTAATTTCCATTCAGTTGCCCATTGTTCAATATTTTTGATAGCATTAGTAAGTATTCTTCTTTCATTTTTTGTTTTATGTATAACATATACTTTAACATCATCGGCAAAAAGTTTAATTTTTATACCATTCGGAATTACATCAGGTAAATCATTGATATAAATCAAAAATAATAGTGGGCCTAAGACAGATCCTTGTGGAACACCTGATTTAATATTTCTAGGGTTGGAAAATGTATTGTTTATTTTGACTCTGAAAGTTCTATCAGAAAGAAAAGATGAAATCCATCTTAAAATTTTTCCTCTTATGCCTATTTTATATATTTTATTGATCAAGAGATCATGTGGTACTGAATCAAATGCTTTTTTGAAGTCAATATATATACAGTCAATATTCTTTTTCCCCATTATTGCATCATACCAGTCTTCTAATGTGGTAATTAGTTGTGTTGTGGTAGATCTTTTTTTTATAAATCCATATTGATGGTTGCTAAATAAATTGTTATCAAGCAAAAATTGAACTATGTATTTATTAAGTGTCATTTCCATGACCCTGCATAATGCACATGTTAGTGCAATAGGTCGATAATTTTCAGGGTTTGATTTTTCTCCTTTTTTAAATAATGGTATTATTAAAGATTCTTTCCATATATTTGGTAGTATACCCGAATCTAATGATATTCTAAATATTTCTGATATAAAAGGAGCTATAGACGGAAGTGTAATTTTTAATATTTTATAATTTATATTATCAGGTGAAGTACCATTTCTGTTTGGCAATTTTTTGATGAAGTTAATAATATCAATTATGTCAAAATCAACATCTTCGATGACAGGTATTTGATTATTATCTTCGTTATTATGGTTATATTGCATATTTGTATTAGAAAAGTTTTCAGAAAAAATATCAGCGAAAATTTCAGATTTATCTATTGATTTTGTGATATATCTATTATTATGGTAAAGCACGGGAATTTCATTATTGGTAAATTTAAATTTTTTAAGATATTTATGAACAGAATTTCTATCTTTAGTGATATAATTATTTTGTTTCTAAGTATGAAAGTTTCTAGTCTGAATTTTTATATGCAATGATATACTATCATATAATTCTTTATATTTTAGTTTATCAGTTTTAAATTGTCTATAAATTTCAGCTTTCTTTTTAATAGATGCTTTTAAGTGAGCAGGGTAATTATGTTTAAGATCTTTTTTAGTTAAAAGTTTTTCTGGTACATATAAGTCGAGAGATGTTAAGATGTTATTTATGAAATGATTATATTTATCTTCCAAATAATAATTTTGCGTGGATATAATCGGTATGATAGAAGATAAGAATCCATTCAATAAAGATGTATTAGCCTTATTATATTTTCTATATTTAATTTGTTTGACTTCTTTTTTGATTATAGGGAATAATAAATCAAAGATTAAAGAATCATGATCAGAGTTAAACAAAGAACCATCAACATATATATTTTGGAATAAATCAGGTTTATTGGTTAAACAAATATCTAAATAAGCATCGTTTCTAGTAGGACCTGGTGTAGTGGAAGAAAGATTCAAAGAATTGAAAAAATTGAGAAATAGATCACCTAAACTGTTTTTACAATATGGAATATTATTGACCCAATTTAAATCCTTTGTTCCGAAATTAAAGTCTCCTAGTATGATGCAGTTAAGAGAAACAAGAGATTCAATGAATTTAAAAAGCTTTTTAGTTTGAATAATACTGGTATTAGGAGGTCTATAAATAAGAATGAAATTAATACATTTTGAATTTTGTATTTGTAGATGTATTATTTCTGAGTTGAACTTAGAGATGGACTGTTTAACGAAAAACTTAATATGCTTTCTGATCAAAACAGCGCAGCCGCCACCCCTACGATTAATGCGATTACAAAGAACTATATTAAAATTTTCAAGTATATCTAAGTTAAAAATATTTTGGGTTTCTGTTGTAAGCCAAGTTTCAGTTACAAAGAGGATATCTATATCATATGCGCTTAAAATACATGAAACATTATCAATTTTATTTTTTAAGGATCGAATGTTTATAAGGCATCCTTTTATTTTTTTGTTTAAAAATAAATTAGAGTTTTTTTCATGAGAAATAGTCGGCTTTAGAGTATATTTATTTATAGAAGAAGTGAGATGACTTCTTAGTTTTTTGGAAGAGTTTTTTTGAAATTGTCAATCTCACTTCTTAATATTATATTTGAGGCATAAATGACATAGTCAGCACCACTCTTAGGTTCAAAAACTCATAAACACAAAAGCTCCCATAGCTATAACTTCCGGGCACTGTCAATTTTTTAATTTTGCGTATGTAATTTTGCGTATACAGGCTTTATGAGATAACTTTTTAGGGCATTCAAATCATAATTTACTTATGTTCTTTTCGTATCCTGATCGTTGATAACGACACAGAGAGCGGCTCCAGATATCCAAAAATCTTGGATTGAATATGCGATATTATTTCTGGATCCGCCAACCCTAGACACACCAGGATTGGCACAGCCTTATTTTAAAGAGCGAAAGACGGAAGGCGAAAGAAAACTAAAGGGAATGAAACAACGTAAGCAAAAGAGATACGATCCCATCCCTTTTACTAACTACTATTCAGCAGAACAGTAACAGATATCAAATGGGGTAATATTTACTAAAGTCGAACAAACCATCCTATATTTCAAGATTTCATCTTCCACAGATTGCTTAATTAGATTTTTTAACATTCCTTCTTGTAATTGTTGTAGAGCCTTATTTGAATTTTCCGCGTGGTTTTGTTGAATTGGTTTAATAAATTGTTGTCCTTCATTATTTAGCAAGAATGGATTCTCTAGTGACAATTTTTGATCGAAAAATTGCTTTTCACGTTCTAAGCTTTGTTGTTCCTTGTAAGCTTTTTGATGTTGTAATAGTTGCATTTGTGTTGGAACACTTTCTGTTAACGGGGTTTGTTGGAAAGTATGAGAATGCTTCCATTCTTCATATTGCCGTCGTAGTTGGATATCAAGTTCATTATCTAGTTGAAAATTTTGGCCAAAACGGGCTCGCTGTCTTTGTTTATATTCTTTTTTCTGTTGCTGGTTTTTAAATGGAAACAAGAATTTTTGCAAAGAATTATTTTTCTGATTATAAATTAAATTTTGTTTTTGCATATTTGATGCTTGTCGGTAGCCTAAATTCTTTGAAGTTTCTGCTCCTTTATTCAAAGAAGTCGTTTGTTGAAAATTCTGTCCCATCTTACTTGATACCTGTTGATAACCAAAATTAGTTGAAGGTTCAGTTATCTTATTTAATGTATTCGCTTGTTGATTTTCTATTTTTAATGGACGTTTGTCCGATAGAAAATCTATCAACTCCGATTTTTGTTTAGAAGAAGAAGAACCAGCTTGTTCTGACCCTTTTCTCAAATAATCAGTCCATTGATCAGCAAAACTCTTATCTGAAGGTTGCTGATTACTTTGTTCATTGGTTGGCTTTGGTAATATAGGTCGTAAATTTGTAGTCGGCTTGAACATATGAGTATGTTGGAAATACTGATCTGGTGTCAGCTATAAATTAAAAAATAAGAAGCGACTGATGTCAGGTTTATGTCAGGGTTTATTGTTAGGGTTATCGTAGCTAATTAGGTATTCAAAAATTTAAGACAAATTTTCTAAAACGGAAAAAAATAATCTATGTATTAACTCCGACGATGATAGTAAATGTTTAGCAAGAGCTTAGCCACCGGGCCGGATTCTAACTTGCGATAGGTCCCCTGCGCTAGACTACGCTTCCAATTTGCATAAGCTCTACCGCTGTGCCTAGACTAGCATTTTTTGTTGGTATTTCCAACATTCAAAAATACATAAGTTATAATGGCAATGACAACATTCCGCTTATCTTGCTTAATAGTAGAGATACATATATCCAATTCTAGTATTTACCTTTTTTCGGATGAATACTAGAATTTGCGGATTTTAATTTTAAATTTTCTAAAACATAAGCTTGTTGGGTCTACTATTCGGTTCCAAACCACAGCTGTTTCGAAACTAAGAAATCTTCGGAAATCATAAATCGAAATTTTGAAACAGCTCTGTTTCGAACCGAGCTTTAACGCTTACATTATTTTGTTTAAGCAATTGTGAAAAATCCATTGGTTTCATATTACTTATATTTGAAAAATTTCTATTTTCTGGTGTTAAATGTGCCTCAAAAGCATGTTTTTGTACCACTGAAGGTTGACTCGAACTAGCCCCAATTTTTTCCATATTTATTCCTTGATAATTCTCCTGTATTTTATTCGATGGAGCATAATTTATATTTTTTCCTAGTAACTTCAAAAATGGCTTGGATTCTTCTAGACTTGTCATTTCCTTCTTCACGTTAATTAAATTTTCATTTTTGTTTGCTATAAAATTATTAATTAAATTTTGGGTAGAAACTGAAGTGATCATTATTTAAACAAGAACCAATTAATCATATTAACTTAATACTAGGTTAGCTCTCGATCCCTTTAGTCGTCGGATGTGTAGTGGTTCGGGTTTACTGTACGAGCTGCTATATTTATTCCTTGATAATTCTCCTGTATTCTATTTGGTGGAAAAATTAATAATTAATGTCGCGGGCTTTGAGTAGATTATGCGGTTATCGAGTGGTAATCAGTGATGTCAAAGTTCCAGTTCCAGTTCCGGAACTAAGGAATTTCAAAAATGGAGTTCCGGAACTGGAACTACAAAAATTAAAAACCTGGTTCTGGAACTGGAACTAGTTCCAGAGAAATTTTGGAACTTTGACATCACTAGTGGTATCAGAGGAATGAGATGGATATCGAGGGATTAAGCGGTATGAAGTTTCCGAGTACGGGTAATACCGAGTATTAGGATCCCGAGTTCCGGCCCTCCGAGCGATCGAGTCGAGTAAACTCGAACTCGCTCGACTCGGACGTACTCTACTTTCAAGTCAAATTCGTAATAATTGATGTAAATTATTTCAAATGTATTATTAATACCTTTATTTGCCAATGCATTTATTATGTTTCTATTCATGTTTTGTTCATTAAATTTAATTCCTTGCTGAATTTGCAATGTACTTTTGGGTAATGGAGGTGCTTTCTCTTTTTTTAACGTGCAAATAACTTCTAATTTATTACTTAAGTTATAAATTGATAGTAAATATTCATTTGCATGTAATTCATAAAACTGGGGTGTTGGGCAGAAAAAGTCTAACTAAACAAAATTATCATTATTATTAGAACGTTTTTTCTTTCCGTTACATTTTCATGGGAAAGCTTTAAAATTTTTTTAACAAAATTAAGAGTGCCTCTGGGCGGGAGCAGGTCCACCTACCGCGAGCCCAACCTACCGCCGAGCTATAATTTCGTTCAGAATTGTCGAATCCGTGACTATTAGTTCTGTGCATGGCATCGACTAGCCAAAATTTTTGGTCTGCTTGGCCCACAGCCGAGATGTGAAGATAGTCAAAGGCGGGGCTAGGGGCATACATAACCAGCAGAGATAGAATGTTTTTATTTAGATTCTCAACCCCGAATAAAAAACTACTTACACTTATATTAAATTCCTTTAATTTTAACCGATACTGATCTTCTGGACATGGAACTCCTTCAAAAAATGTTGTATATATGTAACCTGCAGTTGTAAATATTTTTAAATTTTTTAATTCATTCTGAATATTAGAAGGCTTTGAACAGTTTAACTCATCAAAGCTTAATTGAACTTGGCCTTTTAAGGGACTTGTGTCAATATAAAATTGAAGAATAAAGCCATTACAAGGAAGGAAATATAAAAATAGTTGAATAATTAAGGCAAATATTTTCATTTTATTTTATTTAAAAAAATAAATTTAAATTTTTGTTTGTCGCTAGACTTTATTTAGCTTTTATAAGATAAATATTTGTCTAAAAGTACAATCTTTAAATCAAAAATAAAAGTGCAATGTCTATGAGAAAATAAAATTATGAAAGATGCACTTAAGTATATTCATGTGATTGTCAGATGTCAGACAAGCAACATTCTTGTTTTGAAATCAGTGTTGAAATTGAAGTTGTAAGCTAGTAATTTCTTCCAAAATGTTGATAAACGACCTGAGGTGTGTTCAAATACAAATACGAACGTGAGTAACAAACTATTCTTCATCACAAAGGAATTACAATAGATTAATAGTGACTATGCATTGGATATAGGGTGGAAGGACAAGGAGAAAGATTTCTCCCTTTTCAGCGCCTGCGGCGCTGAAAATTTTGAGAATTTTAAAGGTCAAGAAGCTAGATTTCTGCCATTTTTGTCAGAAAATTTGGAATAATATTATCGCGTCTTGTTGGAATCGTGCCTATCTTTACGAGTCATTTGTCGAAGGCAAAATGTTTAAAAATTTTCGAAGGCTAGATTTTCTAAGTAGAGCGAACCGGACCCCCAAAGCTGCTCATCTGATTCAGCAGGCGGCCCAATCATCAATTTTGATGTCTAATAGAAAAATCTTGGGGGTAAATTTCGGGATTGATGTAGTAAATAAGCATGCTCGCTTTCTTCAGCGCCGCATGAGATTTTTTGAGAATGTTGGAAGTTTAAGAAGCCAGCTTTCTTTCAATTCCTCGAAAAGTCCATTCATCGTATATTTAGCCCTCGACGAGGTTCTTGGCGAGGGCGGAAACCGAGGTTCCGAGACCGAGGATCGACCGAACCGTTCGAACGACATCTGCCAACGTCGCGCAACCCTAATCTATATTCGAAAGCTCTTTACCGAAAATTTACATAAACTCTGTCTAAAAAGTTTAAGCACCCCCAAAATTTTTGTAAAAATACATGATCCCTATGCATTATTTGTTTGATTTTTTCATACATTAGCAGATAAAAAATAGGTTGTTAACCAAAAAATTAGTTTTTAAATTTTATTAGTCTATTTTCCGTTCGAAATTTAATACGTATATTTTTAAAATTAATTTATTTTTGTCTCAGCAAAAATTTTTTCACATCCTTTTCGTTTTCTATATTTGTTTTTTATAATATATTTTTTATAATATATTTATAATATATTTGCCATAACAAAGATTACACCAATAAGGGCATTTTCCAGAGCCACAGTTTCCAATACAGCTTAGTGGAAGACATCTACGGCGTACACGGAAATATCCAAGAACTGGACTGTCTGTAACGGTTAAAAATAATTTTTTTTAGTTTATTAAGAAGTCAGTATTCCTTTCTTATTTTGTGCTTAATTACTTTTACGTTGGAAAAATTTGATAAAATTAAAAAAATTAAAAACTGTCAAGAATTTGATGTATTCTATCGGATCTTTTTGTTGTTGAAAATATTGTACACTCAACTGAGAGTTGAGTCCGATTATGCATGATAATTTTTATTTAATTCGTTTTTGATAATTCTGATGAATATAACCGTATATAAAAAATTTTAAAAAAACCCCTGCGAGAGGTTGTGAGATTAATCCAAGATTATGATAAAGATAATAAAGTAAGTTCAAATTTGTAAGGTAGTCCGTGAATCCGACGATACCCATCAACCCCCACTCCTAAACACTAGCTCATTTTTACTATTTGGATGGATATGAATAAAAAATTTTCTCATGTTACTATGTACATTGACTTGAAGATTGATCGGAATTCTCTCTATAATTATCCTTTATAATTATCCCATATCTCTATAATTATTCCCATCTCGGTACCCCCAATTTTTTATCTCAACTATAAGCATTACCAATGTCAGCCATGTCAACATTCTCTTCCCCATGACCTTCCATTCCTTTAATTTCTTTATTTGTTTCAGCCATTATAACAGCAATAGAATAAATCAAAACAATAATTAAAATTAAGTAAATTTTCATTTTTATTTTGAATATATTTTCTGTTTTATTATTTTTAAAATTTTTTAATATTTAAAAAATTTTTTTTTTAGCTTTTATAAAGTTTTTTTTTCGTCTCAATCGCAGTTTTTAATAGTTTTAAAGTTCCATTATAAAATGTACTTTTATTTAAAAAATATTTAAATGTAAACAAATTAATAAAAAAAATTTTTTTATTTAGTTCATATTAGTAATTTATTTTTAATTTATTTCAAATCTAAAACTGGTTTTTGTTTAATTTTAAAAATTTATTTTCTTATTTTATTTTTAAATTTTTGTTTTGATTCAAATCAAATTTTATAGCTCAGACACGACGATTTCAGACAATAAATTTTAATGTGATAAAATAAAAAATTACTTCCTTAACATAAAATTTAAAATTGTCAAAATAATTTTAAGAAGATTTGAGTGCGAGTCTAGCTGCTTTGAAACAAAAAAATCTTCGAAATATAAAATCGGAAGAAAAAAACGTCGCAAATCGAAATTTCGACGCAGCTCTGGTTCGAGTCAATAAATCGATTTTCGATAAATCGAGATTATGTGTTACATGCCATAGGAATCCTTGAATCCCCTACTAACGGTTTCACTGATGAAATATTAATGTTTTAGATTGATATTATTCCCACAGTCATTCTGATGAAATAAAATTGAGGCTTGCTTTAATCTGTATGCGAAATTATTAAATAAATTATACTAACAAGGTAATTCGATTTTGTGACCACGATATCCATTCATATTCCTGATATATTCCTTAATCTCCCGAATCCGCTTAACACCAATCAATCCGTTAATTGGAGTTAAATTAATTTAGTTAAATTAATTTTTTAAATTAATTTAATTCCAATTAAGCCCCCATAAAACCTCCTTGATTCCACTAAGTTCATCGCCATCCTAAAAATCCTTCGATCTGTCTAAATTCGCTTTAACAAATGATCAATTAGTTTCAATGTATTTGTTCAGATAGTTTGATTTTTCACCTCTTTATCCATCAAATTTCAAACCCAAATTGTGAATATGATGGAAATTATTAATTTATAGTAATTTACTAGAAATTTGATGAAATTGAGCAAATTTAATTAAATTTTCAAAAGTTATATTTTTTTTTGAAAACCTCGGTTATCCTCAAGCCTCTACCTCGGCCAAAATTTCACGGAGAAAAAAAGTCACGGAGATCCTTAGTTTCGTTTTTTCGAAAAACCTCGACCACTCGCAACTTTAGACAAAACAGCATTTATAAAATTAAAAACAATTTAAATTATCATCAAAACTATAATATTTTTAAACATTTATACTATCACAATTGAAAATTACAATAAAATGAATTTTTTATAAAATTCATTGGTCAATTTCTCAATTCAACTTTCCTCAATTATGTATCTCATCAAATCACATGCATATATCCTTCTGGCAACAAATCATGACTATTTTTTGATTTTTTTGTATCAATTGAATTTTCCTCATTTTTATTAAATGACTCAGTCCTCGGCCAAAAATAATGTTCCGGTAATTTATGTTCAAAAGGAGATTTCTCCCAACTTTCTTTATGTTCAAATTTTGTAGATTCACCAGCCAATGCTTTTTGTTCTGAGTCCCAAAAATGTTCGATATGTTCTGTTGCCATCTTTAAATTTAATTTATTATTGCATTCATGACGATTATGTTTTGATTAAGTAAAAAAGATAAGCGGATATAGTTAGACTTTAAAGTGAAAACCGAGGGAAACTAGGTAGGTGTGATATTGGTAAGTAGTGATACTCCTCAATAGGGTTGTCGGTCTGGACCGAACCGAACAGGAGAAACGAGTATGGTTCAGTAACCAAAGATGGTTCAGTTCAGTTCAGTTATTAGCTATTTCTCTCCGTTAGCTAGTGCAAAAGGTTATTCCGCGCTGGGAGCGAACCAGTATCTTCAGTAGGTATCACGACTTTTGCGCCGAGAACATATGCGCCGCGACTTTTGCGCCGGGCGACTTTTGCGCCGCGACTCTTGCGCCGCGACTTTTGCGCCGCGACTCTTGCGCCGCGACTTTTGCGCCGGGCGATTTATGCACCGCGACATTTGCGCCGCCATTGTTTAAAAAATCCGGATCCAAAAAATGCCGGATATCCGAAATTTTCAGTTCGGATATCGGATCCGGATATACGAAGATTACCAACTATCCGACAACCCTACTAAAATGAGGTCCGGCTGTAGTTATTGAGATATTTTTAATTATAGTGGCGCCGCAAATGTTCTCGGCGCAAAAGTCACGGAACACTTCAGTAGATCAAACTGATGTGTTAGCCGTTACACCGCGCCGCCTACTGCATAGCCTTAGGAATTAAATAGCTATATGCTTTACAGTTCTTTGGTTCGGTTTCGGATATCCGAAGAATTCCAGAAACCGACAACCCTACTCCTCAATATTAAAAATATTTTTATTGCCTTTAATTTTTCAATTTCTTCATGTTTGTCTTCCACATCATTAATTTTATAACGTCTCATAGCTTCATATTTTCTATAAAAAAGCATCCAAGTATCAACAACTTCACAAACACTTCTATTCAACCAATTTGGAGGTGTCTTTTTAGTCTCTCTATAAAGTGTAATTTCTTCAAAAGTCTTGACTATATTAACTAAATTTTTTGATTTTGTTTCAAAATTTTTATTTTCGATTGTTGAAGATTGTGGAAGGGCTTTTTTAACTTTATTTTGGTATTCGTCATGTAATGTGATTCTTTCATCAACATTTTCTAGTATCGGTCTGGCAGTCAAATTTAATTTTAAAGGGCCTTATTTTTAAATAATTATTTTTAGGAATTATATTTAATTAATTAAAATTAGAGTAAGAATACATATAAGTAAAAATGGTTGCTTTCACCATCTTTTTAATACATCTTAATGACAATGATCTCACTTCCTCCAACTTACTTATTTCAACTTTTCCCCACAAAAATGGCACAGAATCAACTCAAGTTTTTCTTATTACATGAGGATAATGGAACTAATTTCAGCTCAAACTATTGCCGACCAACTTTGACTTTCGATTGCTGTATAGAACGTATTTTTTGACTGAGAAAATAGTTAATTTTCATTTCAGTTACTCTTGCCCCTATCTTTATGTCGACGACTGTAAGTCCTCGCAAGTTTATTACAAGCAAAAGTTGCGATTTATTCTGAATTTAACTCAAACTTGAAAAGAGTTTTTTAGAGTATTTATCTGTTAAAAGTCTAAATTTGCCCAGTTAACTACTAATCCAAATGTTTAATTACCGTATTTTTCCCAATAGAAGCGCACGTCCCATTTGAAGCGCACGTCCCAATAGAAGCGCAGTCTAAGAGGAGGTTGAAAAATACAAGCGCAGGTCCCATTAGAAGCGCACGTCCTATTATAAGCGCACCCTATGAAATACTTATTTGAGCAATTATCTGTTACATAGTTACTATTTTAAACACGTATTATTCAGTTACATTTAGATTAAGAATTTACACATTTTTATAAAAGGATTCTTTCCAGTTCACAAATTAATGCTTATGTGAATGTTCAAGTAATGTAACCGGTGATATACTCAAAAACGAAATCTTATGTTTCTTCCCTTTGTACTACTTTCACGTAAACGACTTGATCCCTCTCTTGTCGAAAGATTCAAGGTTTTTTGAGTTATAATTGGGGCAAAACATATTACTATCTTGCCTATTACTATCTTGCCTTATAAAAATTAATTCGCATAGGAGTTGAAAAATACAAGCGCACGTCCCATTTGAAGCGCACGTCCCAATAGAAGCGCAGCCTACGAGGAGGTTGAAAAATAGAAGCGCATGCGCTTCTATTGGGAAAAATACGGTAATTACCTCCATAAGGATTATCGACAACAATTAAAAATTGTATCCAATTCTTTACAGGTACCCGAAGATTAAACCACTTCCAACAATTTTCCTTCCATTCAGAATTTTCAATATGCAACCCGTCCACATAGCTAGGACAGAAAAATTTATTTTTGTCATCAAAAATTTCAAAAATAAATTCTAATCGAGTAAATTCACTTTTTAAAGCTTCTATATCTTTTTTAGCTTCTCTAATTAAAATCTAGAAAAAGCAAGATTTTATAAGATCAAAAAATCTGATTTAAATTAACTGATTCAACATTATTTGAGTTTGAAAATTTTTTTTCCTTGGTTTGAAACTCGAAGTTTCTTAATTGGTGTCCCTTTGAATTTACATTATGTGATTGATGGTTGCTTGTAGATTCCTCTTTTTCTAAATATTTTTGGAGAGAATAAATTTAAGTTTAAAAAATTTTATGAGGTTATTGTTAAAAGGCTACAGCCCAAAACAACTTGCGGACAAAACAAACTATCTGAGAAATTTTGCGTGTGCCAATCTCTTTAGCCAATGAAAGAAATCGTTTAATAATAAATTTGTTAAGATTCGGAAATCTTGAAGCAAGTTAGGGTTAACAAGTTAAGTTAAATTTTAAAGTTTAACAAGTTAACACTAAAAAGTGTAAAATAGAGTAATTGAAAAAGATGAAAAAGCGCGCGCGTAATTTCTGCTTCTTCTGATCAACTCCAAAAGTTTGGCGGTTCCACTGTTATATGGATGATCCGCATTAAAGGAGAAATGAGAAGCAAAAGTCGCACTCCACTAGAGAAGTGCCGGAACTCGGAAATAGCTCAGAAGTCGTAATTCGAAATTCCGATTCACCTCTGATCTGCATGTTCCTTAAGCTAAACTATTTAACTCTTACTCTGTTTCTGAAACTAACAAATAAGAAACAGTTCCTTCAACTAGAATTTTAAAATAACAAATTTATTTCGTTACCTTTTTTATTATCATCCCCATTATTAAATTCTTCAATTAATTTTAATTTGACTTGTTGAGAGGTTAATAATTGACAGAAGAAAATAATTAAGAAAAAGGCTAAATTTTTTGACATTTTTATTTAATTTTTGATTTTTTAAAATTTGGATTCCCTTTTAAATGCAGTGTTTTTGATGATGTAATAGGAAGAAAATGCAATATACAATAATTATTGCGTCTTTAAAAATTAAGGGCATTATACGTTTATTAAGAAATGGCTAGAATTGATGGGCAATTTTTGTTGTAAATTGCGTGATGTCGGTAATAAGGTGTACGGTTACAATATTTTCTCATTAAAAAATTTATTTTTCTTTGAAATAAAAATTTAATTATTAATTTTATTACAATTAAAACTTGCACTTTGAAATTTTTGTTTGAAAAATTAAGGATTACTGTACCCTTCCGTTTTCAGGATTTCGAAGAGTTTCCATATTATTTAATGGGGTATTATTGGGAGGATCAAAAGCATCCCGAAGTTTGTTTCCTATAGTTTATATCCGTTTTATCAGTTTAAATTCCATTCCACATTCTTGCTTATTCACTTTAACGAATTACATAAAGGTTTTAATATTATTTGGATTAAACTAATAAATTGTGTTTAATTGTGTGTGTCCGGTGAAGGAGATCAACAGAGGGCCTGATCAACTCTTGAGTTTATCCTAGGAAGTCCCGGGCATATTTTCTCCCTTATTACATTATTCTGTGGTTGGGTCCTCGCATTAGAAACAACACAATCGGGGGTCCCACCTTTATTTTATAAATCAGTTATTTGCTAATAATCTAATATCAAAGCTTGCCAAGATCTAACCCTTGAAAGGGCCACATACAATATCCATGACTAAACACATCTTTAACTAAATCTATTTCTAGTTTTTCTAATGGCTGTCCTTGTGCTTTATTCACAGTCATAGCAAAAGCTAACACCAATGGAAATTGATGCCTATGCAACAGGGCTGGGCACACTTTCGCGATTCGCATCTTTCGCATTTTTCACTAAAGTAAGTCGAGTACCGAGTAATTGGGAAAAACCCGAGCTCGAGTAATTCGAGTTTGAAAAACCCGTGTTCGAGCTCGAGCTCAACTTTTTAGGCCTAGTAACCCAGATATTGATGATTTATATGTCATTCGAAAAACTCCTCGAGCTGAGTCGAATGACAGGAAAATTAGCGAAATCCAACTTGATTTAACAAAGTTATAAGCATTTGTTTTAGCTCTTTACTTTGATATACGTGCAGTTTTTGCTTCTGCGGAAGAAGCCAGAATTTCCGACCCGACCGCAGCTAAAATGGCATAAGTTTATGTTACTTATCCAAAATTCCTTATTTGTCGACTTCTATGTGACATCCAAAAATATACAGTGCTTTCTACAAGTGGCAATTATTAAATCAAAAACTATCCAAAAATTTAAATCAAAATAAATCTAATAAAGTATAAGAAGATGTTTATCCTACCATAATTTTTAGCAAGCTCATTTTTGTGGAGTTAATCTCATTCTTTCACTCTTCCCATCTTTATTATCTTTTCTTTTGTGTTCTAATGTACCGAGATTAAAGATAAAGACTTTACTCCAAGACCAAACCCAAAAAACCTTAAAAATTGTCTTGAGTCAAGACACTTGACCATGAACTTGGAAAGCTCTAGATTTTTTTTCTTTTAAGGTGGAAGTTATGTAAGTTTTATGTTACTCAAAACTTATAGAGTAACGATTACTTTTGCTTAATTTTTGTCGGCTTTATATGCGACATCCAAAAATAATACTCCGGACCCCGTCCTCTTCAGCAATCATGACTCTAAAAATATTCGCATTTGATACGAAATAAATGTAATAGATTATAGGGAAAATGATAGCAATTTTTAGTTCACAAGTGCCCATAC
Source organism: Meloidogyne enterolobii (assembly GCA_963681835.1). NCBI lineage: Eukaryota > Metazoa > Nematoda > Chromadorea > Rhabditida > Meloidogynidae > Meloidogyne > Meloidogyne enterolobii. The sequence continues at coordinate 106,428 of CAVMJV010000082.1, read as the reverse complement.
CATTTAAATCACTCCCTTTCAATTTAAATACCTTTTTATTCTATTTATTACTAAAGCTTATAGTGGTACTTATTTAATATCACCACCATCTCTATTTGAGTCTCAGATTAATTTTTTATTACAAATCATTTACAAATCATTTACTTTCCCGAAGGGCGACCCCCTCCGCTAGTAAATTTAAAAAGTTGAATGTGTAAGAGAATTTTACCAGATATAATTTATTAAATTAAAATATGTATAAGACTAGTGTTAAATTATTATTATTTGTGGTTGTTGGTTTGCGGTGTGTGGTGGGAATACTTTTTGGATGTTAGCGATGAGCTAATAAACAGTACGAGTCCACCCCCAGAGTATCGACACCCAAAGTATCGCACCCAGAGTATCGCAACCAAAGTATCGATGATCCAAAGTATCGAAACCCAGAATGACGAATTACCCAAAGTATCGAAAATTTTTAAATTTTATTATAAAACATTGGGAGGTTGTTCCAATGACGGGGAAGCATATTTTGATCAAATTTTTCAATTGATCAACTGATAGAGATCATTTGATCACTTAATCTTTGGGTCATTCGATATTGATCACTAAGGTGATCGATATTACTGTTGTTTATCACTCGTTTGATCACTCTTCTGGTTGATCATCACTAATTTCTTCTGCGAAAATTTTTAAAAATATTTTCGATTTCGATATTTTTCAACTTTTTCCGATTTTGTATATCGGATTTCCGAAGATTATTATTTCTAAACAGCTATATTGATCACTCACCTGATTGATCACTCTCGGTTGATCACTTTCTAGGTTGATCACTCATTCTATTGATCACTCACTTCCTGATTAATTCAACGAATTGAAGTTTGTTCCGTCATTGAGATTACCTCTCAATGTTTTATAATAAAATTTAAAAATTTTCGATACTTTGGGTAATTCGTCATTCTGGGTTTCGATGCTTTGGGTCATACGATACTTTGGGTGTCGATACTCTGGGGTGATCCCAACAGTACATTTGTAACAAAATTAAATTTAAAACTAGAAAACTTAATATAAATGATAAATGTAAATAACTGCTAATAACTGATTACCACTGTCTTTTGCTCGAATGACTTATCTTTTAATTAACATGCTGAGGAAAGTAAATGATTTGTAATAAAAAATTAATCTGAGACTCAAATAGAGATGGGGGTGATATTAAATAAGTGCCACTATAAGCTTTAGTAATAGAATAAAAAGCTATTTAAATTGAGAAGGAGTGATTCAAATGGTATGGACACTTGTGAACTAAAAATTGCTATCATTTTCCTTATAATCTATTACATTTATTTCGTATCAAATGCGAATATTTTTAGAGTCGTGATTGCTGAAGAGGACGGGGTCCGGAGTATTATTTTTGGATGTCGCATATAAAGCCGACAAAAATTAAGCAAAAGTAATCGTTACTCTATAAGTTTTGAGTAACATAAAACTTACATAACTTCCACCTTAAAAGAAAAAAAATCTAGAGCTTTCCAAGTTCATGGTCAAGTGTCTTGACTCAAGACAATTTTTAAGGTTTTTTGGGTTTGGTCTTGGAGTAAAGTCTTTATCTTTAATCTCGGTACATTAGAACACAAAAGAAAAGATAATAAAGATGGGAAGAGTGAAAGAATGAGATTAACTCCACAAAAATGAGCTTGCTAAAAATTATGGTAGGATAAACATCTTCTTATACTTTATTAGATTTATTTTGATTTAAATTTTTGGATAGTTTTTGATTTAATAATTGCCACTTGTAGAAAGCACTGTATATTTTTGGATGTCACATAGAAGTCGACAAATAAGGAATTTTGGATAAGTAATATAAACTTATGCCATTTTAGCTGCGGTCGGCAATTCTGGCTTTTTCCGCAGAAGCAAAAACTTCACGAATGCCAAAGTAAGGAGCTAAAACAAATGCTCATAACTTTGTCAAATCAAGTTGGATTTCGCTAATTTTCGTGTCATTCGACTCAGCTCGAGGAGCTTTTTCGAATGACATATAAATCATCCATAGCTGGATCAGAACCATAAAACGAACTTTAGCCTTGACATTCATTAGCTAGATTAATATCTAGCTTCTAAAAAAATAGAATACAATTTTCGGATTTACTTAGAAACCTAAATTCAATAATTTTTCCCATTAATTTAATAAATAATTTATATTGTAGGACACACATGGTAAGTCAAAACACGGACGGGAGCCGGAAAGTTGTGCTCTGGAAAATTGTGCACCGGAAAATTGTGCACTGGAAAGTTGTGCACTAAGGCGGAAATCTGTGCATAAGCAGTAATCTTTGCACTAAATTGGAATTTGTTCACTCTACCGTTAATCAATTTTTCGGGAGAGTGATTGAGAGTGATCAGCCGGGAGGGTGAATATCCTTGAACTTGACCTCGGACCTCGGCTAAAATTTGACTTCGACCTCCATCTCGTTTTGTTCAGTCTCGGCGATCCTTTGGTCTCGGTTTTTACAAAAAGACAAAACAGCATTTATAAAAGGTAAAAACAATTAAAATTGACATCAAAACTATTATAATATTTTCACACATTTACATATACTATCACAATTGAAATTTACAATAAAATAAATTTTTTATCAAATTCATTGGTCAATCTCTCAATCCAAATTTCTTCAATTTTATCTTCAAATCACATACATATATCCTTCTGGCAACAAATCATGACTATTTTTTAATTTTTTTGTATCAATTGAATTTTCCTCATTTTTATTAAATGACTCAGTCCTCGGCCAAAAATAATGTTCCGGTAATTTATGTTCAAAAGGAGATTTCTCCAAACTTTCTTTATGTTCAAATTCTGTTGATTCACCAGCCAATGCTTTTTGTTCTGACGCCCAAAAATGTTCGATATGTTCTGTTGCCATCTGTAAATTTAATTTATTATTACATTTATGATGAGTATGTTTTGATTAAGCAAAGGAGATAAGCGGATATAGTTAGACTTTAAACTGAAACCGAGGAAAGCTGTGTAGGTAGGTAGTGATACTCTTCAATAGGGTTGTCGGTTCTAGACCGAACCGAACCGAAGAACCGAGGATTTTCTGTTGAGTTCAGTAACAGCTGGCTATAGCTATTTCTCTTCGTTAGCTAGTGCAAAAGGTTATTCGGCAGCTGGGAGCGAACCAGCATCTTCAGTAGACCGGACTGAGTTGTTAGCCGTTACACCGCGTCACCTACTGCATAGCCTTAGGAATTAAATAGCTATATGCTTTACAGTTCTTAGGTTCGGTTTCGGATATCCGAAGAATTTCCAAGAACCGACAACCCTACTCCTCAATACGAAAAATATTTCTATTGCCTTCAACTTTTCAATTTCTTCATGTTTGTCTTCCACAACATTAATTTTATAACGTCTCATAGCTTCATATTTTCTGTAAAAAAGCATCCAAGTATCAACAACTTCACAAACACTTCTATTCAACCAATTTGGAGGTGTCTTTTTAGTCTCTCTATAAAGTGTAATTTCTTCAAAAGTCTTGACTATATTAACTAAATTTTTTGATTTTGTTTCAAAATTTTTATTTTCGATTGTTGAAGATTGTGGAAGGGCTTTTTTAACTTTATTTTGGTATTCGTCATGTAATGTGATTCTTTCATCAACATTTTCTAATATTGGTCTGGCAGCCAGATTTAATTTTAAAGGGCCTTATTTTTAAATAATTATTTTTTGGATTTATATTTAATTAAAATTCAAGTAAAAGTATAAGTAAAAGACGACTAGGACACGGATACTGATTTATGTATCCGTATATTTACGGCAGATACAGGAGGATATCCACAGGCATCTTGATATTATCTGTATCCATATCCGTATCCTCGCAAGTTTATTACAAGAAAGAATTTCACTTTTATTTTGAATTTACCTCAAACATAAAAGAATTTTTAAGACTACATATCTGTTATAAGTCTAAGCTTTTTTCTAATTGAATACTAATACAAATGTTTAATTAATTACCTCCATAAGGATTATCGACAACAATTAAAAATTGTATCCAATTCATTACAGGTACCCGAAGGTTAAACCACTTCCAACAATTTTCCTTCCATTCAGAATTTTCAATATGCAACCCGTCCACATAGCTAGGACAGAAAAATTTATTTTTGTCATCAAAAATTTCAAAAATAAATTCTAATCGAGTAAATTCACTTTTTAATGCTTCTATATCTTTTTTAGCTTCTCTAAGTAAAATCTATAAAAAAGCAAGTTTTTATTAAAATAATTAAATTTAAATTAACTGATTCAACATTATTTGAAGTTGAAAAATTTTTTTCTTTGTTTTGAAACTCGAAGTTTCTTAATTGGTGTCCTTTTGAACTTCCATTATGTGATTGATGGTTACTTGTTGATTCCTTATTTGCTAAAAATATTTTGAGAGAATAAATTAAAAATAAAAAAATTTTTTGACATTATTGTTAATACTAATGTTGCATAAAATCACGCAAGTTTAGAGACTGAAGAGATAATCGAAAAAGAGGAAAAAGCGCGCGCACTTTTCCTCCTTTTTTGTAAATTTTTTCGCAAGACTAATCGTGGTTTCAGTTCTTTTTGTTTGTGGTTCCACTGTTATATGGAAGCAAAAGTCTGCTCAGTAGACGTTAGTAGGACACATTCAAAAGTGTAAGCGAAGCAAGTGCTGTCATCTTTATCGGCATGCTCCAGTTAGCTAAATCATTGTCTCTTTAGCTCGATGAGAAGAATCGTTTAGTACTAAATTTGTAAGATTCGGAACTCTTGATTAAAGTTATGGCTTTGCGCGGTTTCTTCAACTAGATTATTACAGAGAACAAATTTATTTCGTTAACCTTTTTTATTATCATCTCCATTACTAAATTCTTCAATTAATTTTAATTTGACTTGTTGAGAAGTTAATAATTGACAGAAGAAAATTATCAAGAAAAAAGATAAATTTTTTGACATCTTTATTTAATTTTTGATTTTTTAAAAATTCGGTATCCCTTTTAAATGCATTGTTTTTGATGATGTAATAGGAAGAAAATGCAATATATAATAATTATTACATCTTTAAAAATTAAGGGCATTAAGGGCATTATGATTTTATTAAGAAATGGCTAGACATGATGGGCAATTTTTGTTGTAAATTGCGTGATGTCGGTAATAAAGTATGTTTTCATTACAATATTTTTTCATTAAAAAATTTATTTTTCTTTGAAATAAAAATTTTAATTAGTTTTATTATAATTAAGACTTGCACTTTGAAATTTTTGTTTGACAAATTAAGGATAACTGTATCCTTCCGTTTTTAGGATTTTGAAGAGTTAACATATTATTTTATGGGGTATTATTGGAAAGGGTCAAATGTATCCAGGAGTTTGTTTCCTATAGTTTATATCCGTTTTATCATTTTTCATTCCCTCGCAATTTTTTGTTTAGTAACTTAAATGAATTACATAAAGTTTTTAATATTATTTGGATTTAATAAATAAAGTGTGTTTAATTGTGTGTGTCCGGCGAAGGAGATCAAAACAAAGGATGGGGGAATCAGGCCTAAAGGAGGGCCTGATCAACCCTTGAGTTTATTCTGGGGTTCCCGGGTATATTCTCTCCCTTATTACATTATTCCGGGTTTGCTTTAACGCATTAGAAACAACCCAATCGGAGGTCCCATCTTTATTTTATAAATTAGTTATTATTTCAATTATTTGTTTAGTGATTTTTTAAATTTTTATAGAATGGAAAACTTATTTTATGCCGAATTGAACAGCTCAGTATTGCAATTAAGCTTTTACTTATTTCCCTAAAAGAATGGAATGGCCAGTTGAATGGCCATCTCCATTTTATCCTTGGTAGAGCTGTCCAAATAGAGATGTCCAAAACAAATACATAAATATATGTTTAATAAATGGATGTCCCATTATTTACCAACCCAGCGAGTCATTTTCATTATTTTTACACAAAATGTCACAATTTATAAATAAATTCATCAATATTTTTATTAAATCCCTTTATTTATTTGCTTAGTTTTTTGATCAAATTTAAGAGGAATCCATTCAGAAGGAAAATCTCTTCTGTGATACAAAGAATTGACTTCAAAATCATCATAATAATAAATTTGAGAATTTATGTCATTTAATAAATAACCAATCCACCATCCAAAAGTAGAGGCTGAAGCAGTAATTATTAATGTATTACAGATTTTTGTTGGAAAATAAATATCCTGTCCTCTAGTCATATTTTTTGGTATAAACACACGTTTTGGCTATTAAATGATTAAATATATTTAAAAGGTAAATAGCAAGTCTGCAGTCCCTAAGTCTGCAAAGTAGGCATTCTACATATGTATTGCTTTCCTTAATTGCTATCTCCCTTAATTTTCCTCAGGTCCTCTAGTCATATTTTTAATATTGTTTTACTGTTTGGCGTAATTTTGAGAACCAAAGGAGAATTAAGCGATGATGTAGGGAAGGATTGTAATGACAAGATTTTTTGTAGTGTAAAAACATTATCTACGGAAACAGATGAATAAATGAAGAATGTCGTCGTAGACAGGAAAGAAATTTTAGAATTTTTTAAAGAATGCCTTCTACAGATATAAAGACTGCAAACTGGCATTAACCAATTTTTACCTTAATTCCATCAAAATTTAAATTTGTCAAAAACTTTTTATCTGCTCCAAGTAGAATTAATGTAATCTCATCACTGTGTATTTTTTTCTAAAATTTTAAATAATTATATCAATATATTTAATAATTTATTTTTAAAAAATATTATTTTCAATTATTTGTTTAAATACCTTTACAATTAAATACCTTTATTTCATTAAAAACATATTTTGTTGATTCTTCAGTAAAATCTTTTCTTGATGGATGATGTCTAGGGTTCTTAGGAGGACCAAAATCGCCTAATCTTGTATATACACATAATTTATGTGAAAGATCATTTCTGCAATTTATTTTAAAATTCTAAAAGGCTTTTATTAAATGAAATTTAGGTATTTTTCATATATCGCCAGGGTTGGGTGGTAATGTATCTGGGTGTTAGTCCCAGAGTCGGCTACGACCGGAGCCTAGGTTAGAAAAATGTTGGAGTCAATAATCGCCTAACTAAAATGATGACAATTTTTTGATCATTTATATTTTTGAGGAATTTAGCTTATCTTTTCGTGACATTGAGCCACTTATATTTTTGTCAATTTTTTTAATATTGTAAATTATACATGACTTTCAGCCTTTAAAAGACGGAAATAATTTCATAATTAGTAATTTTTTTGTTAATATTCGCCTGTTTATAAATTTTGTATAAAATTTGCTATAAAATAGATACAAAACCAATTAGAGGACAAGAATACACCCAAATCTTTAGAGGATGAAAATTTAGTTTATAACATACCCAAATATTTCATCAATATATTTGTCAACAATAGTTCTAATCTTTGTTGAAAATAAATATAATTCCTTAATTTGATTTTTTACATCCTTAAATAAATCATGTATTTGAGGAGGGTAATGAATTCTTAAATATTTTTCTTTAGCTTCAATTACTTCATTTTTACTGAAATTCTTTTTAAATATTGTATCGCCTTCAACTTCTTCTGGCTTTAACAAAAACAATTTTTAAAACTACTTTAGAAAACCCATAAACGGCACCTTAAAAGAAGCAAAAATTCTGTGAGCGATAGGAAATGTTTCTTCCATTTCACTTGGAGTATTGTTAAAAGAATCACAAGAAAATTTAGAGTTGTTAAAATATCCAGGATAACGTTGAGTTTGTATTCCCCATACATAAAATATTGCAAAAGTCCACATCTAATAAATATTTAATATATTTGAAGTTATAAAGTAGGATTAGATCCAAACCTCGTATAACCCCAAAGCTTTGAACTCAATTTCAAATTTTTTTGAACTCGAATCTGACATTCTCTACTTTGTCTCTTAATTTATCCTTGATATACCTCATAATCCCTTTTCCCCATTATTCTGCCGAAATCAACCGATATCCCATCAATCGCTCCAAATCCACCAATTTCCCTCGAAATTGGTTCAAATTTAAAATTTTATGAATTTTTTGTAAGATCGAATTTTTTGAATTCTAGGTTTCGCTTCTAACTCAATTTCAAATTCCGATTTATCTTTTCCGTATGTTTTGGCGTATAATCATTCCAGTGTTTTCTTATAGAATTATAGCCCCATCCTCTCTGCTTCAATATAAAATGCTTATTTACTTGATTAGCAAGACGTCCACAAGATCCGTGAAAATGATCTTCAGTTATTTCTAATAAAATGAATTTTGTATTTTTTTGTTTTCTCCAAATTTCCAATTTTGACAAATTTACATATTTTAAATTTAAATGTTTTTGTTTTTGCCATTCTTCAATTTCATTGTAAAATTTTCTTGTACCATTATATTTTGCTGAATATTTTGTTGCAGTCAAATATTCAGGAAAATCAAAGAATTTGAAAACTTAATTTTATAATTTAACATAGATTTATGACCAATACATATTTTGGACTCTAACTCTTTTAATTCAAAACCTACTAAGATAATTTCTATATTATTCTAAAGCTATGGATGTGAAGATTATTTTTTAGCTTGATCTAGTCACATCATCCTAAAAATATTACATCTGGATAAGTGTGCTCAATCGTGATTACTGATTTTTATTCGGCTATAACTTTATGAAGTATGTTCGGAGCAAATCAATCCTGCCAGCTAGAGTAAGAGCGAGGTATAAGATTAATCCCGGGCAGGCTTAAATCCTGCGACCTCCTGGCAGTTATTGCTAGGCGCTTTCGCTCACCACGTACAGGTGCTCTACCAGCTTCATTTTCTCTTTTAATAGACCCCCGCCTAAACGTTTTCAATGCTAGCCAGCTGGATCTTTCTCTTCCTTACACTAGTAAGATACCGTTATATCAAGCTTTATTTACTTACCAAAATAAATAGTAATTACAAAAAACAATAAAGCAACTATTTTATTTTTGCCCATATTTTTAATTTATTTTGTCAATTTATTTGATAAAAAATAATTAATAACTATCCAAAAAATGAATGATAGAAGATGAATTAAGGCACGGGTCTTAAATGAAATAAGTTTTTCCGAGACCCAGAATTGGCAAAAAATATTTTTTAGGGTAAGAAAATTTAATTAAAAATTAAAATTTCATTTAAAGCCTTCTAAAATTTATATTTAAAATTGATTTTTGAATAAAAAATTGCTTAAACAAATAGAAAAAATATTTTTGAAGAAGCAATTAAATACAAAATGAATAGGTGATTAAATAAATAGTTATAGAATTTGCTATAATTTTTGCCAACTCAATTATAGATTTTCTTTTAGAAACAAATTTATACTTATGTATATGTTAGAATAAAAATGTATCGAATAAAATTCTGAATTAAAATAACATCTGATAGATTTCTCCATCAATTATCCACAAAATTCCATTAATTAAATATATAAAATAATTAAAATGGTTTAGTAATCTCTAGTTCACTTCGGTTATTTCCAAAATCTAATGATCACTCTAATGATGTTGAAGAAAGTGCAATTTGAATGATGCAAGTGTTGCAATGCACGACGTAAGACACTTTCTGTCAAGTCTCTAGCCTTTTTTGTGAATAGGTAACTTCCAATAAGATATTGGAATGTGCCAAAAACAAGTGTCAATCAAATTCGATGAGTGTTACTTCATTACAGCTAACCCAAAATTTTTCTTTTTTCTTTAATTTTATTTAATTTTATTTTATTTCTTTACTTTCAACTTCATCAAAATTTTCTTGTTGATTATTTTTTGTTCAAGTTGTGTCCAAATCACTCGTCATCTCTGTGAGGGATTTCTCTTGATATCATTTCAACGTCGTGATTTTTTTGATATTAAGAAGAACATTTTTAAATACATAAATAATTATAAAAATAATTCTACTTTATTACATACTATTAATCTCTAATTTAAATAATTAGCTTAAGCACAAATGACATTTGTAAACAAAAATAATATTAAAAACAAGGCAATAACAATAAAAAATAAAAATAATTATTGTTCTAATTATATATTATCAAGTAGTTTTTTGGTAACATTTTGTTTTCCAACATTAATCTAATAATTAGTTACTATTTTCTGCTCCAATTTGTGCCATAAAAGCAATTAATTATTGCCCAACCTTTATTTATTTCCTTTTATTAGCTATTTCTTTTTTAGCCTTTTTTATGTAAATTAATTTAGTTTATTTAAATTATTCTAAATTTAATTTGCCATAAATTATAAATTTAATTTAGCAAGTATTTTTAGTTTTATGAAAAATTTTTATTTCCGCAACCTATAATAAAATTTTCAAGCATTTCTAATATAAAATTAAAAGTTTTTCAAATGGTTTTATAATTTCTTAAAACACATTTTGAAAATTATCTCGATAGAAACCTATCGAGTGAAATGGTTATAGTTTGAAAATCGCCCCTTTTTTCCAGTTTCCCTGACCATTTTGAGCTTTTTTTGTTTAATATACAATAAGGATTTTTAAAATGCGAAAGAGCTCTTCGAGCTTACTAAGACCGGCTAGCTAAATTATGAAGCTAAATCCTCGTTGGTTAAAATTTTGTGCCAATGCAAGGGGATAAGATTTTATAGGTATATTCAATTGTGTTTATAAATTTCCTATAAAAACTACATATTTATTGGGCATTGAAAACATAAAAATTTAGACGTTTTACTATTTTTTAACTCAACATATAAACGAGAACCAAATTTCAAAATCTGGATTAACCGAAAATCGGGGTTACTGGTTAATAACCGATCCCAACAACCTGACAGAAATCACATTTAGCTCTTTAATCATTAATAATATTCCAAGATAAAATAAAATTAAAATGTTGAACAATGATTCTTTAACTTTAATTATTATGGAAATTGTTAATTTAATTTTAGACAGTATTGGAGTTATACTTTTTGGAGTTGTAGTATTTTTAACTTTAAGAAGCAAGTAAGTATATTCATTAAAAATTTTTTTTCAATTATTAAAAATAATGCTTGTCAAAAATTGTTAGCATAAGAGTGAATGTTGTGTTTAGGATTAATCCCCGTCCCCGAAAGTCGGGGAATTTGAGAGATACCCCTCCTCCCCCCCCCCCCCCCCCCACCCTCTCCCCCCGTGGCGTTGCCTTCCCGAAAATTGTTCCCCGTGGCCCCCCGTCGGGAACATCCCTATTGGGGTGGTGACTCCTCTTAAAAAATCGTTAGGGGTTAGATTCGACCTCCCTTTCGAGGCTGGAATCTTATAAAATGAACAGAAATTTCAGCCTAACAGGCCAATAATTAACTTTATTAGCAGCTCCATAAGTAAAATTTCTGAAAATATAACGTCGTAGACTAAAATTTTTTTACTAATTGATAAATAAATTTAATTCTTTACATATTTAAGGAATTTATATGTAAGTAATTGCCATTGTTTAATTGGGGTTTATTGCCTATGTGGATTTTTCACAAAATTTAATACAATTTTATCGGCATCTCTTGAAATTTCTGGAATTCCAGCATTTATCTGTGGATTTATTTATTTACCTGCAGCCGCTATAATGCATGGAATTTTCCCTTTTATGTTAGCTATTGGGATTGATAGACTTTTGAGTATCCTTATACCTGTCTGGTGAGGAAATTAATAAACATTCAAATAAATAATATAATTATAAGAAATAAAAAAATGATTATAATCGTACACAAATGACTTAAGCTCTGGGTTTGGATTCTAATCTTTTAGAAAATGTTCGAGTAACTCCTATAAGGAAAAGAAAGATCTAGGTGGGGATTTAAGATCTACATACATATTAAAAGAGAAGGTGATAGCAGTGTACCGGTAGCTCAGTCTGTAGAGCACCTGTACGTGGTGAGAGAAAGCTGACAGAAGGTTGGAGGACTTCAATACTTCATTCAATGAGGCCTTTTACGAAAACAAAGTTAACCAAAATATTTTTTGTATAACATCTCTTGTAGTACATATAATTTTTAAATAATTTAAAGGTATATGAAAAGAAACAGCAAAATATATTTCTTCATTGCTTCATTTATTAGCTCTTTATATATTTTATTTGTAACATTCCAAGTTAGCAATTATGTTTTAATGCCAAAAATGGGGGCAAATGAAAGTCTAAATATTACTACTGGACAATTAATTGACGAAATGGTTTCCTTTTTTACTCATTGTTTTTGTCTCGTTTTCTTTGATTTTGCCTTTATTTCGTTGACCTTTGGCTGTTATGTTTTTATTATTGCCAAACTGTTTGCTATGCGAAAAGATGAACAATGTAAATATTTTAATTTTATATTTTAAATACAATGGATCTTAATTATAAAAGATTAAATATTACTACTGGAGATGGGATTTATATGGATTTCCATATTTTTTTCCTGGCCTAGTTGGATTTTGAAACGCATGAGAAACGTTGTTATAGCATATTTCGATAAGGTCGTATTTGAGTTATCAATCCATATTTCTCGATATTTTATCGAAAATTCGAGGGAAAGTGCAAGGAATGGACCCAGATCCAATGGGCGTAGGTCCAGAACATGAAGAAATGTTTTGGTACCATACCCCAACTTTGCAATGCTAAGAAAAATCTTATTTTTTGATTAGACGCATAAACTTTCATTGAACGCATAAACTGGAGCAGAGCCAAAAAAATTTTTTAAGTAATCAGATTTGATTTTATCTAATTATATAAAATGATTTTCATTATAAAATAGAGGTATTAGTGTTTTATTCAGGTATGAAAAAGGTACTATAAGGGTTTGAGATTTCAATTTCTGTTTGAATTAGACGAGATACCAAACATTTTTCGCCAATTTATTAATCATAATTTTTGATCGCTGAGTCGGTAATTTTTATTGTTAGTTATCCTGTAATGTTGGGACTCAACATAATCAAGAACTCACTAAATCGAACCCATTTTAAGCAAATTTAAGAGTTTTTGGTCCTGTTATCCAGTCTAACTAAATCTTATTTCCCTTTAATTATTCTCTATTAAAGTTACAACAATTCGCCATTCACTATTTAAATCGTTAGCTTTAATAATTTTAATACAAATTGTTTGTTGGGCAACAACCTTTGTTTGTTTTAATATTGTTGGTCGTCTTGAAAATATTAGCAATGAATCAAGAATGATTCTAACATTTATAATTAATTATTTTAGCTCTATTACTTCATCAGCAGAAATACCTATACTTTTATTTACAAGGTTAAATTTAGCAAAAATAAAATTTTTTTTAAATATTTTATAAATTATAGTAGTGATCATAGAGGGGCATTAATTAAAGAATTTCCAAAAATTTGCAATTTCTTCAGTAGCAAGACTAATATTGTTGGAATCAAATAAATTATATGATTTAAAGAAAATTTTTTGAATAAATCTTATTGTATTATGTTATTTTATAAAGTTATTATTAAGGCTCACCGGAACCGAAATTTTGACCGGAACCGGATCCAATTTGAGTTCGGATGCCGGAACCTGAAGTTTTTCTTTGTTCCGGCCGGAACCGGAACCGTAACTATAAAACATTTTTCTAATAAATGAAGAAAATTTGGTACTTTATGGATATATCACCCCCCCTATTTTGAGTCTCAGATTAATAATAATAATGGTCAGCCTTTTTCCTACCCCAATGTTTAACCGAACCATATTCTTAATACCCAAATCCACTGTTATGCCTGATAGCCCACAAATTAGATGATATCCACTTTGATCCCCGAATTTCTTCGAGTTATCCTTAACATGCCAGATCCCTAGATATCAAATCATCGATATACAATAATACTCTTGATACATACAATGAAATCACCAATATCAACCAAATCCCATTAATACATGCAAATTCCCAAAAATACCCTATAATTTTGTAAGGCCAAATCCTAAGCATCCAGCTGCCTTACACCACTCAATCCTCCCTACTTAAGGAAATGATTCTGAACTAAATTTTTTAAATTTTGTCCTCCCGCCTCGGCAATCACGGCAGGAGGATGCTCGGGACGGAGGTGATGCTCGGGACGGGACCCGCCCAGTGACCATTGACTCACCGCTAGGCGTGGGTGATTTGAAAAATGTGGGGTTTTGATTATAAAAATAAATTAAAATTTTTATAAAATAAGATTTTTATTTTACAAAAAATCCAATCACTAATGTTAGGATTCGAAAATTTTTTTAATAATATTGGGAACTGTATTAGGGTATTTCTCATGCATATAGATATGCATTTCCTCAAGTGCCTGATCTATTTGTATTGATGTATTTATTAAAAGTATGCATGCATCCAATCGTCTTGCACCATCAATCACTCCAAATTTATTTTGAGTATATTCAAGTAACATTTTAGTGTATCGAAAATATTCTTCATACAACAACTCTTTTCCTTGATATGATAGACCTTTTACAACTTTATAAATAAAAAATTTTATTTTAAATTTCAAGATAATTATTGTTACTTTGATGTGAAAATATGATAGCCATTAAAAGTGCATATTCTTCTTTAGATAATGCTGTTTTTTTGAATGGAATAATTGACTTTGTAAATATGCTGTCGACGAAGAAAAACAATCTGTTTACAAATATATTTAGATCGAATTTAATGAAATAAAAATTAAAATAAGACCCCACTATATGTTAACAATGTTTTAAAAATTTTACATAAAAAGATAGGAGGGGGCTGCCTAATTATACAACCAATTTAAATAGCTTACAAGGCTCAGATTGACTTAATGCACAATTTAAAGTACATCGTAGAAACTTTTTCTTAATATAATTATGCTACAAAAATAAAATTTAATTTATTCTCGCCTACATATGTATATTATAATTCTCTCCCAAATAAATTTTTTAAATTATTTCTAATTTCACCTCGAATTATTTAACGTTCGAAATTTATAAAGTCCATTTTTAAATATACTAAGATCGGTTTATAGGTGCTTTACTTCCAAAATAAGTATCAACTGGAACCTATTTCATATAAGATATAAATTTGTTAGTCACAAGTTGTTTCTTTTACTTCTACTGTAATATGGAAAAGCTTACTTTTTATCCTGAATAAAATCTTTATTTTTAATAACACCAAGAGCAGGCATAACACAATCCTTACGTGTCCTCGTATCCACTCCAAGCTCACATGATATAAATGAACTTGTGAAGCATGTAAATATGTGTGATACGTGCCGACAAAGTGCAACCTGCAAAGAAATCGTTAAAATTGTTCCATATAAATCAGAGGACTTTGTCAGTTATAGATAACTTTTCGAATACAGGCATTGACTTTGCAATAGCAACACATACCAGTCGATCAACAAGAATACATTTATATGTCCTATAATTATAAAATCCTTCTCTTTCAATGTCTAATTCCCAGCTAAGCATCTCTTCTCGAGAAATAGGACGAGGATTTGGCTTGAAGTTTGAGGATATATTTTAAATTTTAATACAAATTTACCGAAAACATCTCAATATGATTGAAAATATTAAAGCCTGAAAGTATAATATCCTCGCAACTAATAACGTTGAGTAAAGTATCATTTATATCAGTAAAAGCATTCAAAATTCTTTTTTGATCCTCCGCGATTTTTAATAAAAAATTAATTTCATTGCATTCTTTAGCAGATTTATCGACAATCATAGCAACGATCTACAAAATTACATAAAATTTATCCCACAGAGTGTCTATACACTATTTATGAAGGATATTCCCTATTTGTGATATTCCCTATTTGTCAATATTTTCTTCATACTGTGGACAGTTTTTATTGTTGTTAAGATTATGTATGAACAAAAAAAGAGAAACTGAATAAAAGCACATAAATCACTTGTCCCTGTTAATCTCGATTATGTTTTTACTTTAATTCAGGCTTAAGTTTTTTTTATTATTGATCTCGTTTTGTTCAATTCAATTAAAACTAGTAATAAATATGCTATTCAACCTTTTTTTGAAATTTTAATTAAAAGGATTAAAATATTCTCTATCCTTTGCCACGTTTTAACCAGTGTTCATAAATTTCAATTTTGCTCGTACTTCGTACTTGCTTAGTTTTGGCCTCGTACTTCGTACCAGCCTATTTTTCTGCTCGTACTAGTATTTCGTACCTAAGTACGAGGACGAGACGAATTTTGGTACGAAATTATGAACACTGGTTTTAACTCATTTTTCCCTATTTTTGCCACATATTTTATTATTACGAAAACGAATCAAAAGTTCTAACCTTTTGTTCTTCGCAACTTTTATTTATTTGTTGTTTTATTGATGTATATTTTTTAGAACAACCTGGTTCTTTCATTCCCACAGAAAGACATTTATTAAGATAACATCGCTCACAGTCTATCAACCTTAGTTTTATTTTCACAAAAGTTGTTTTACACTTGCATTCAAATTTTTGTTCTTTATTTTTTAAATATATCCTTTTTAAAATTTAAATGTTTTTTTTTGTTTAAAAATTTATAAAACTTGAAAAATGCAGCACAAACATTACAACAATTAACGTTATATTGATGTGAAACTTTCAAAGAAGAATCACAAACTTGACATTTATTAGCCAGTTTTCTCTCCATTTTCTTCAACAATTATTAAAATAGCTAAAGATATATCAAAAATTAAATAATAATTTAATAAGTAATTTAGTATTTGTTAATTTTATATTAGTATGAGTTATAACTAAAGTCCGGATTTTTAATGAAATAAATCTTTTTTTGCAAGCACAGTTTGTCGAGAGAAGCCCAAATATGCTATTAGTTTTTCGATATTATTATTCTGAACTAAGTTGTATTTCAATATATTTCAATATTTTACCAATTTTCACGTTATTTCAATATTTGGCACTTTTTACAAATTATTTCAATATTTTTGCAAATTTTTCCAAAATTTTGTAATAAAAAAATTTGAAAAAATTTGGCAGTTTAACCTCAAAAATTTTCAAAATTTTCGCCTTCGGCGCCGAGAAGGGAAAATTCTTGCTTATTTAAAGTGGGATCCAAAATTAAGTCCATTTGAAATTGCCCAACGTACCTTTTCCTAAATTTTCTGTCCTGAAATGACTATTTTCTCTCTTTTTTTTGTGTTAATGCCCCTAAATAAGCAATAAATTATTTCAATATTTCAATAATTTTTGGCATTTTTTGTCAATATTTTGCCAATTTATTTCAATATTTTATGGTCATATATTGCGATTTTATTTCAATAAAAATCGGGACCCTATTAATAACCAATGTAATATATTTCAAATTAAAAAGCAGAAAAAGAATGACATTAAAACTGAAATGGATGGATAATTTAACCATAGTCAACGAGATAAAATTAAATTTTCTAAACTAATATTTAGAAATAAATTGCTGAAAAGCTAGAAAGAATGAATGAAACATCCACTTATGTTTATACAGCTTTGGATATTTCAGATAAACTAAAATTTATGTGGATGAATATTGAATGTTCCGCGTTGAGTTTTACTAAAAATCATACAGTAAGGTGCAAAAGTTTATGCGGCAGCACATTGCAGGCAGACAATTCGATATATCTCAGGAAGAAAAGGGACTTGAATTAAATCAATTATATATTAATTAAGGGTAGTTATTGTACATATTACTAAAATTTATAAAAAAAAGCACACCTTGTTAAATTAACAAATACAATTGGATAAAAAGCAAATTAATAATGTGTAATGAATACATGTTTACTAATGACCTCAATTAATCTTTTATTCATTGTTCCAATCAGATTTTTAATTATATTTTGGTCCAATTGTTGCCATTTTTCCTTATTTACTCGTTTAAGAGCGTTAACATTGTTAAACTGCATTCCGTTCTTGTAAACTTCCATAGTCAATACAGCCCAAATATTCTCAATGGGTGACAGATCATGTGACTTAGTCGGTCATGAAAGAAAGGGGTTACTTAATTAACTATCTAAGAAAGATTAAATCTATAGATATGTATTGTTACTTAAGTACGTTTAGCAAAGTAGCTGTGACATACTCAACGCAAAATTGATTTTTAAATAAATTCTATTATCTGTCAATGTTTAAAGCTAAACAAATAATCGCGGAGTTTTTCATTCACCATTTTTTAGCAATTTATTTCTAATAATCAAAAAACGTAAAAAATTATTTACGTAAAAATGAATAAAATTTTATTTTTAAATTTAAATATACTATCCATTTATTTATATATTAAATGAGTTTTAGGAGAACTTGTTTATTGATTTTGATAATATTATATAAATTGGATAATAAAGAATAAAAAGATATATAGAATTAAATAAATGATTTAGATAAAGAGATACATAATTAAAATAAAATAATTAAAACAATTAAAAATCTAATAAAAATTAAAATCTAGTCCATTTATTTGCAGGACAAGTTCCCATGACAATTCACAACATTCCCAGGCCTCGTAATATCTTTGCTCAAGCTGTCCCACATAAGATCTTATATTGGCTTTGGTCAAAATCTTTCTGACCACAAATACTAAATTCGGTTAAATTATTTATAAAATTTAATCTAATTTAAAATTTTTTTAAAGTTAAATTCATTATCAATAAAAGTATTAAAATCATTTTTTGTTGTTGTTGTTGCTGCTATTGTGTTGTGCCAGCATTCGCCTATTTGTTGCCCTTATTTCCTTCTCTCATCTCTTATAGGTGTGTGAGCTAAAAAGTCTTATTGAAAAGCTTTTATTTTAATTTATAAATAAATTTAAAAAATAAAACAAACGAGCAAACACTGAGTGATGGACAATATTTGTTAGCATTTTTTAACACCATTACGTGGCGACAAGAGTTGCCTATTTGTATATCCTAGTCAATTATGGATTTTTAAAATATAAAAATTTAAAAGAAACTTCGAAATTTAAAAAAAGTTCGAACTTAGAATCCGAGTTTGCGAATAAATGGGCTGCTTGCATTCAAGATTGCTATAGATTGGTTGTGTACTTCGAGTTTTCGAATAAATGGGTGCGTGTATCTAAGCTTGCGAATAAATGGGCGTGTGAATTCAAGTTTGCTTATGGATCGCATATGAATCCAAATTTGCTTATAAATGAAGTGTGGAATTGAATTTGCAATTAAATGGGTTGATAAAAGTAAATAAACTTAATTATGGTTAAAAATAAAGTTAAATTTAAAAAAGAAAAAATAGAATAAAAATAATTTTTTAATTAAAAAATACCGAGATTCTCTTCCATTATCTTTAGATTAGATACAAATAAAAAATTTAAATCAAATTAAATCTATATAAAATAAAATTAAAAAATAATATAATTAAAAATATAAACTAGATCCGTTTAGTTTCAAATTTTATTTCGGACTCAAAAATCGGAAGGAAAAAACGTCCGAAATTGGAATTCTGACCATCCTCTGATTTATTCTTATGATTTTAATTTTTTGCCAGTCCAATTATAATTCATTTAGTAAAGTTCTATTCATTTACTTTGAATTTTCACAAGAAATTCCAAGTCATTTCTTTAAAAAAAATAATTTTATTATGAAATCTTTAATTCGGAAATAATTTCATCATCAAAAATAAAAGTAAATAAAAAAAAGTACATTGCACTTGAATTATAAAGTTTATTTAAAAAGCAATTTAAATAATTTACAGACTTATTTATTAATATTTTTTGCCCTTTCAATTTACATTTCTTAAATAGCTACATACATAATTTAAAAATTTAACATTTAAAAAATTAAAAAAATATATATTGAAATATATTTTTTAAAACCCTTCAAAAAAACTTTCAATCATCCCACCACCGACTAACCTTTTCATTATTGCCTTATTTGTTAGGTTGGATGGAAACATGACCAGTCTTACAATAATATATTTATCTAGCTTTTAAAAGATCCGTTTAGTTTTTTTGTTTGCTATTAGGGCTCTAAAAAATCTATTTTTTATTATCTCAAAGTTTTTTATTTATTATTTTACTATATTTAATTTTCAGAATGATTTTTCGAAATTTTTTCTTAATATTTTTAATAAAAGGAATTTTTGGTATGTAAATTATTTAATTAAAATAATTTTTGAAGATAGAGTTACTATAAGAATTTTTGAATTTTAATTTAAATTAATCTAAGGGCTGTTGAAATTGCCACAAGCCGAAGAAGGAAAACCAAGGCTTTTGGTTGAAAATTGGAAAAATGACGTTGTTTATTTAGTTCAATACCCAAGAATCGAATCATTACCAAGTTTATCAATAAAATGTTTGTTAATCGAGAGTTGGCTGAAAATTAAAAATGTCCAGTTTTTTGTAAGTTATTAAAGTTTAGTAATTTTTAAATCTAATAAAATCCTTTAAACAAATTAATTTCATAAATTTCATGTCCGTGTTTTTTCTCTAAAGTTACTACTTTCAAAACATCAAATTGTGTATGGCTCCTCAAAAATGGGATATGATCAGATGTATTGAATCGTAAAAATTAGAAATACTCTGTATAAAGGTAGAAAACCTAAAATTGTCATATTGGGTCCGTGTCACTCACCCGGATCCGTGTCTGTTCCACAAATTGTTTTTTCCTTAGGTGAGATAGGTCAAGTTTGTGTTTTTATTTTATTTTTAAAATATATGTAGTAATTATCTAGAATAAAAAATTTCAATATTTGACAAACTCAATTTTAATAATTATACATATCTAATTATTATTATTTAAATCCTTCCTGTAGAGAATCAACAATCATTTTATGCTTGGTTCTCCACATTATGGAACTATTCCATTTGTCCAATTCAATGGAAATTTTATTGAGGGTTCAGAGAATATTATGAAAAGCTTGGATCATTTGGGAATGAAATTGGAACGAAATTCGAACGAAAATCAAATAATTGGGATCGTCGATGAAATACTTATCCCGTTAGTTAAAAATTTTATTAAAAATTAAATTAAAAAATTTTACTATTTCAAGTTTACTTATTATATTAACTATCTAGAAATATATTCTCTGTTTGTAAAGTGTTTTGAAATTTCGCAATTATATTTGGAATTTAACGACACCCTCAATCGAAACCTCATTTACGAAATCACTTTTCGTTAATGTTAACTGACGGCACCGATTATGAAATGTTAAATAAGCATAGTATATTTCTTAATTAATCATTGCTAAGCAAAATTAAATATGGGGTTTTTCCACTGTGATTATTTTTTCAATGTTTCAATTTTTTACCATTTCCAATTAAATCTTAATTAATGACCCCTTATTGTCTTGATTACTTAGTGTACATCGGTTGTCGTTGACTTACCTGTCCAGAATATATTAGCAAAATATATCTAGTACAAGCTAAATCTGTAATAAACAATAACTAAATAAAAAATTATTTAAGAATTCTGATGGAAGATCGGACAATGAAAATAAATGGAAAATGTGGATTAGATTTTCTTAGCTCCGATAATGGAATCAGAAAACAGTTAATTGAACATCTTCCAGAATTTATGGAATCCAAATATATTCAAATTGCGATCGAAAATTTTGGATATATCCTTGCTATAAATTCTAATTTTTGGCAAGAATATTTCCAATTGAATTTAAGTGATGCTCTCACTGATAATGATGAAAAGAAAATTATTTTGTTTATGAAAAAATATATTAAACCAGTTATGGGTAATTTTGATATGGGTGATTGGCAAAGATTAAATAATTGGTTGAAGGAATATATAGATGAAATGTTACAAAAATATTTTAATGGAGATGGGGAAGGAAGCATGTATACAAAGGTCATTGTTTAAGAAGCTCTTATTTAAGACCAGTATTTTGAATTTACCTATGACTAATGGTTTTAGGCTTGTATTAAAATTCGTACTCGTACCTCTGTACGAGTATAGAAAAAATAATAAAAAATTTTACAAAAATTAATAAATTAACGGAGACTTGGAGGGATTAAAGAGGATATCTAGGTATATAAGAGGATTAGGGTATAAAACTGTATATATGATATAGGGGATTTTGAAGGATTAAGGGCAGTATCAAAGTATATCAATTATTTGGAGGGATATCGATTGATTAGGGTTTGAGTGGGAGATATCAGGGAATTTTGTGGATAGCAATACATAAATTAACATTTAATGAAAATAATTTATAGATAAAACAATATTTATCTAAAATATCTCTCAATCATTCCTCTGAATTATTCGACAACCAATTGTCAATAATTGCTGAAAGGTTACTTTTAACTGGAGCATATCTATTTGGCAGTGAATTAACTAAAGCTGATCTTTCCCTGTTTTCTGTGCTAGTCCAATATTTCGAAGGTCCATTGAATAACAGAGATATAAAAAAATATTTTCTGAAAGAATCCGAAAAAACGTTGGAAAATCAAACTTATGTTGGGAAAGGGAAGAAAAAAATTTATGAAGAAGATTTGGATGAAATTATTGAAGTTAAAGAAGATTGGCACAAAGGAAGTACTTCAAATAGTAATTTAGTTGATGCTTATGTTGATTGGAGAATTGAAATAATTTATGAATTTATTGAAAGAATCAAAAGACATTTGGGATTTGCAAATAATCAAGAATGGAAAAGTTTGCAAGTCGAACCGTGGATTTTGAATTATGAAACTGAGAAACATTTTTCTAAGAAATATGATGGTAAATTATTTGTTTTTCTTAGGCACAGTGAAATATACCGAATTTCTATGAAAATTACCCTATAAAAAAGCTTGCTCTGAATAATAATTAAAATGATTATCATGAATAGGTAGCGGATTTAAATTGAAATAAAATCGCAAAATATGGGCTTAAAATATTGAAATAAATTAACAAAATATTGACAAAAAATGCAAAAATTTACCAAAAATGAGTTTTACTTTAATAAGATCCGCACTCTAGTAATGTATCCAATAAATAAAAGATATTTTGGCACCTATTTTAAGGGTGATTTTTCTATTTAAAAGATCCTTACTAGAAGAAAAATGGGTAACTTTTAACGCTGCTAGCGAAATTTGTAAAATTTTGGCCAACTAAGAAGCCAATTCCTTCCTTTTAAATAAAAAATGTTTCCGAAATTTCTGCAGATTTAATTTTGTGTTGGTCTAAAAAAGGTTGGGTATCTGATTTTGCTTAATATGGCCCATCTTGATATACTTGCCAATTCTTTTCATTTAGGCCCTTTCCACGTCAAAACAGATGAATTGACTGATCTTGATAAACTCTTGGATTATAACAAATATACCCATGCAGTTTCAATATTTTTCGGTAAAAAAAGGCTTGAAAAGAGTTCAAGCTCAAAAAAGATCGGAAAAGTAAAGGATGCATTGAGAGGTAAATCAAAACCAGAAATTGAGGATTTTGATGAATTAATTCAAAAAATTGTCAAAAAACTTTTCAGTTTTCTTGAGGATCATATTTTTCTCGAAAAAGAAAGAAAAGGTTATGGAACTATCGCTTTAATTGCTATAGCTGCTTATTTGTGCAATCTTGGGGGAGAAGTTAAAGAAATGGGTAAGTAAAAAATGGGTAAGCATTGTGTTTTTCTCAGAGTAGCCCACGGTATTTATTACCCACTGCTATTTATTGGCATTCCGTATAATAATACGGTTCGGAATACGGTGGATAAAATTTTGAAGTTGATCGGTATTTATAGGTATCGGCAATACGGTACGGAATACGGTACTGTAAAAAATTTGGACTCTAGTTATTATTATAGTTAATAAAAATAAAAGGATTAAGAGAGATATAATTGGACTTAATTCGAGATGATAAAGAGATCCCTCCAAATTGAATAAACATACAAAAGGTAAAATTATATAAAATTTCAGAAGAAAAATGCAGTCAAAAGTATCTTTCAAATATAGACATGAAAGAGATTCAACTTTATGGAACTATAAAAGACCCAATGGGTATTGAGGCTACAGTAGCAAATACTGAGTATATAATAAAGGAGCAAGAAAAAATTAATGAAAAAAGTAATTCTTATCAAATAAAAGCACGTGAAATAGCTACTGAAACAATAAAGGAATATAACGAAAATAAAATTGAAAAGGAAGTTTTAAAGGCAATCCGCGAAGCTTGGGATATTGAAAAAGCACAGAAGAAAAATGAGGGGAAGAGTAGTGTTGATAACAAACAGTTTGAAATTGAGGAAGATGATTTAGATATTTTGGGGGAGTTTTGAATGAAGATGAAATTAATTTTGAATTAATATGAATTATTAGTAGGGTGTTTCAAAATATGCACGAAAAATTTAAAAATATGCGCATGTATATGCACCGAAAAATCACTAAATATGCACTAAAATAAGCAAAATTTCCCAAAATATGCACTAGATATGCGGCAAAAAACAGTAAAAATGTGGTTTAAAAATCAATATTTCAAATAAAAAATATTCAATTAGCATTTAACTTGATGTTTAAGAGCACTTTTAAAAGATTTTATGAACTTAAAATTCAACCAAAAAAATATTTTTGAAAAAAATTTATCGCGACAATTTTTTCGAAAAAAATTTTTCAACAAATTTTTATTAAAAATTTTTTGCCTAAAAAATTATAAAATTTTGAAAATTTTGCCCGATTTTTACTAAAATTTCTCAAAAAATGCCAAAGTATGCACAAATTTTGGTAAAAATATGCAAAATTTCCCAAAATATGCATCGATATGCAAATATGCTCGAAAGTACCGAAATATGCAAAAATATGCTGTAGGAACCCGGTCCCTAATGTTAGTACCGATGTAAAAACACCATTTTTGAGCGTTTCAGCTCATGGCATATCCGCATACAAAATATGCATTTTCATGTTTTGAAACACCCTAATTATTAGTATCGAAAATATAATGATAAAAATGTTTAAACTCTAAATTAAGTCTGTTTGCGGACGTTTAACCAAACCTGAACAGTTAAATCTTTGTTTTTGGTAATTAATTGGAACCGTAACCCGGAACTGAAAATCTATATAAGTTGATTTAATGCGCCGCAGGCAAAAATTTTGAGAGCCAAAATACACAACTGCGTACTGCCTTGTAACTCAGTCTTGTAACCATTATTTCTGCCCATTTTTTCCTTCTTCTTCTCATGCTCTTATTTTTTGTGGAAGTCTAGCTCTACCATGAAAAATTCCAATCAACGGAAGAATTCAATCTCCGAATAGACCTTAATTCCTTAAATTTCTAGATTATTCATTACCAGAATAAGATTTTCTTTCCTGATCTTTCGAAAGTATGTGTGGGTGACTGGATAGTATGTTGGGTTCATTGTTTTGAGGACTTATCTGGGTATTAGGTTTGAACTGGAATTATTGAAAGACTAGGTACTAGTTTTTCTTTGGAAAATAAATTATTATAAACTTATTTTTTAACAAAAAAGTTTGTCATATTTTAAAATAAATAAATTCTATGTACTATGACTTTTAAATTTTTAAAATTTTCGCCTGCGGAAGTAGTTATCCATGCCACCTTGTTTCCACTCTTTGCCGCACATTCCAAAATGTTTGGGAGGAATCTAAAAATTATCCAAAGGTTTTGAAGGAGTTGTGGAAGTCTTGAATTGGAATCAGGGATGAGCGCAAGAGACAATCACAAAAAACGCAAAACGCAACGCAAGGCCAAAAATTAACGCAAATAATGCAAAACGCAAGAGCGCAAAAATAGGGAAAAAATTTTAATCAAGTATTAGTTATTTATCAGTTAAAAACTGAAGTATTAATATAAGTCAGCATTTCTTACTCGACTTTGTGATACAATATAAGGTGGTTGGATAATGATTTGGAGAGTTATTCTGGGTACAAGGGATTATGAAGGTTAGAGGGATCAAGAGGGTTTAACGAAGAAGCAGGGGATTACGGAGATTATCATGTATTTTGGAGGGATTAAGGAGATTTAAAAAGATGCCATGTAATTATCGAAGGATTCGGGTGAGTTGGAGAGATAGCGTAGGATAAGAGCTATCTTAGTTATGAATTGATACCGAGGATATTAGGGGATTCGGGGGGGGGGGGATAAAGGGAGTTGAAATCCAGATACTTAACCGATATTTTTCTGAGCCGTTCCATGATGGAACTTTGTATTTAAATACTTTACTTTTAGCGCCGCATGCGAAAATTTTGTGAAATTTGGAGGCCTTGAGCCAGATTTCCTCAATTTTTCCCCTCAGATTAAAAGGATACTATGGATTTGAGAATATAGGAGGGACCTATCATTTTTTTAAATCAAACGTAATACCAGTAATTCGACCAATATTCTTCTATCCCTTCAGATCAAGTGATCTTTCCCTTAACTATACTTGATCGACATAATTTCCTGCGCCGCAGGCGAAAATTTTGAGAATTTTGGAAGGCTAAGTAGATAAATTTCTTCCTTTTCCTGCGCCAAGGCAAAAATTTTAAAAATTTTGGAAAGACATGAAGCCAGATCTCACCACTTTTGCCCTCAGATTGGGTATATTTTTTGTGTTTTTTTGCGTTAATTTCATCAAAAATAACGCAAAACGCAACGCAAGGCCAAAATTTAACGCAAATAACGCAAAACGCAATGCACTCACCCCTGATTGGAATTAGGGATGTTTGACAGACCAACCCATATTAAAAAAACAAATTTTTAATGGTGTAAAAAAGTTCTGGTTAGCCCGGAACCGATTTGTAAACCGGAGGAGGAACTGGATCCAATTTGAGATCCAGCTCTGGAACTAAAAAAAACGCAGGAACTTTTCGGAACCGTCCGGTGAAACTCTAGTATTTACCTATTTTATTTTTTATATTTTGTTTCATACAAACTTTTTAACTTTTATATTTCTCGGTTACCCACCAACGATAGTCATAAATAGTGTGCGGCACGGGACGGGATCCCGTTCGGGATTTTGCGGGATCCCATCCCAAAATCCCGATTTTTAAGCGACGAACGGGATTATCGGGATTTACGGGATTAATCCCGCGGGATCCCGTCCCGAAGAAATTTTTGAAAAAAATCCCGTTACGGGATCCTGTGAATTTTTTTACAATTTACGGGATTTTTAATATTGTTGTTTTTCAGCGCCTGCGGCGCTGAAAGAGGAAGAAATTTGGCTTCTTGAGCTGCAAAATTCTCAAAATTTTCGCCTGCAGCGCTGAAAGAGAGGATTTTTGTTGGCATGACTTTATAAAACTCAAAAATTATCGCATACTTCGTTAAAAAATATCGTAGTAGAGATAGAGAGTTATGCCGGAATCTTAGACCAAATTCTTCGACAAAGATATCGAGGGATTTAGGTGGACTAAGGTCACATCAGGGTATGTGGAGGGATTATAGGAAATATATTTAGAGGAATGTGGGCGTGATTAAAAGAGATTCGGTAAATTTGAAAAGGTTTAGAAGGATTAGGAGGATATAAAAGGATTTGTGAAGGTAGCGAGATATTCGAAGGTACCGATATCCTTAATCCATCCAACTTTCGGTTGGGGCCAGGTGAGTGCCGCCAACTCAGAGCGGGACTTTCCTTGATCTACAGATCCCCCTTAATCCTCCGAATCCGGCTTATCCTCCAACTCTCCATAAATCCTCCGATATCACTCAAAATCCTCTTATAACACATATCATCACAAATATCCCCAGATATTTTTTAACTCCCTTAATCCCTTCAAATCCTCTGATCTCACCGATATCTATTACGTAAAAATTTTTATGTGAAAATCCCGAAATCCCGCGGGATCCCGCTAAATTTTAGAACGGGATTATCGGGATTACGGGATTAATCCCGCGGGATCCCGTACCGTAAAAAATTTTGAAAAAAATCCCGTTACGGGATCCCGAAAATGCGATTTTGCCGCATACTAGTCATAAAGCTTTATAAAATTTTTAAACTATGTAAAATGATAGCTATGTTAAATTTAGTTTTTTGGTGAAATTAAATCAACCACAAAAAGGTTGTTTATGTTTAAAAATATAAAATAAGATCTTAGCAGTTTTATTTATCCTTTTAATTCACTACAATAATATAAAATACAGCAATCATTGTGGATGTATTTTTAAACTATTAAAAACAGCATCTTTGAATGGCTTATTAGTTATTATACAAACAATAGGGTTAAAAACAGGGGTAAAATGAGTGAAAATTGCAAGAAATATATAAAGTGGATTTATATCATTATCAGTGGCCGAAACATTTGTTTTATTCAATGTAATGAAAATAGATAATATAGTTAATAATTGATTAGTGAATGGAATAATTACCTTAAATTTAAATAAGATTATATTCAAAATTAAATAATCTACCAAAATTATCAAAGTTTTTGTCAATTGTTCAAGCAATCTCTTCATATTTTGATCAAATCCAGTATGTAATTTAACATAATAAACCATTTTAAAGCCACAAATAAAAATTATAACAAATGGAAGTAGTATAAGAAATGTTACAATTAATGCTGACACGTCCTTTCATTTAATAATAAATTACATTGGAAGTAGGTTGTTAAACTGTTAAAAGACAGGACCCGATTTCCCAGAGATTTTGGAGAATTAACAGGAAAAATAAATATCAGTGACCAAAAATCGACGATAAAATAATTCTGATACCTTTACTTTAGTAGAAACAAAAGGCAAAGTTTTGTTAAATACATCGAACTCTTTAATTGCTCCATCATACGCCGCGAATAAAATAAAAATCAGATTATAAAGCAAAACAGCCGGCATCATAATTGAAAATACATATACATAGCGTTTAAAGCTTGTTTTCATGTTTCTATAAATTTATGTTTTGTTTTGAATTAATTCTGATTTTGTTTTGAATTAATTCTGATTTTGTTTTGAATTAATTCTGATTTTGTTTTGAATTAATTCTGATTTTGTTTTGAATTAATTCTGATTTTGTTTTGAATTAATTCTGATTTTGTTTTGAATTAATTCTGATTTTGTTTTGAATTAATTCTGATTTTGTTTTGAATTAATTCTGATTTTGTTTTGAATTAATTCTGATTTTGTTTTGAATTAATTTTTTTTTTTTCTTTATCGAACACAAATAAATAAAATGTGAAACAATAAAATAAAACTCCTGGATCCACAGGGATCACTTATGGAGAGGTAACATACAAAAAAAATGCAAATACAATAAGACGGTTTAAAAAAATGTTAAGTTAAAAATATATAAATAAATGGACTCCACAGAAAAAAATATATATAACTGTAAATTTAAATTAAATGTATGAAAGTTTAAAATGTATGAAAGTTTAATAAATGTATAAAAAATATATGTATATTTAGCTAAAAAAAATATTTGTATTAAAAATAATTTCTTTTAATTTAAGGTAAATATGTTTAGGTAAGAAAGTGAACACTTAGGTTAGGATTTAATTGTTAATACACTCCATTAATTCATTACTCATAAATTATTATCTTCTGTAATTAAGATTTTGTCTAAGAATTTTTTGAATTGAGGAATAGTATTTATTTTTTCTATTTCATTTTTTGGAAGTTTATTCCACCTATCTATGATTCTATGTGAAAAGAAATGATTATTTTTAGCTTGTTTCTTAAATATTTGATATCTATGCAAGCGCGGATTATTTCTATTAGGTTTTGAAAATATTTGTTCTGGATTTATTTTATAGAACCCTTTTATTATTTTGAAGGTTGTCATAAGATCTGTTCTTATACGACGGATATTAGTTGGAGGGAGTTTGCATCTTTTTAGTCTTTCGTTATAGCTTATTTTTTGGTATTTGTATTTATATCTTAAAACTTTCCTTGTAAAGCTTCTTTGAGGTCTCTCTAATTGTTTGTTAAGATATTCTAGTTTTGGGCTAAAACTTTCAGTGGAATACTCCATAATTGGCCTTACGTATGTTTTAAATGCCTTTACATAAGTATCTATTGGTAATGTTTTAGGTAATATTCTTAGAATATTATTTAGCCTTATAAATGAGGATTTAGTGATTCTTGCTACATGTTGGTCAAATTTAAGTTTGTTATCTATGTATATACCTAAGTCTCTTATGTTATTAACTTCTTCGATTTTGTCACCGTTAATCTCATAGTTATACTTAATTTTGTTGTATATTTTTAGAACCTTAACTTTTGAGATAGAGAATTCCAGTCTATTATTTTTTGCCCATCTATATGCATTGTTTATAGCTCCTTGGAGCTCTATACAATCTTTTTCTGTTTTAATTTCCGAATAGAGCTTAAAGTCATCTGCATATAATTTTACTTTTATGTTTTTTGGGATGTGTTTGGGTAGGTCATTTATATATATCAGGAACAGCAATGGTCCTAATACAGTTCCTTGGGGAACACCTGTTTTTGGCAGGAATGGTTCAGAGAAATGATCACCTATTTTTACAATATGAGATCGATTTGAGAGAAAATTTCCTATCCATCTAATTGTTAAGCTATCTATTTTTATTTCTTGTAATTTTCTTATAAGTATTTGGTGATCTACCTTATCAAAGGCTTTCTCAAAGTCAAAATATATGACGTCCGTACCTATTTTCCTATCAAGTGAATTATACTAGTCTTGCATAGATGATAAAATTTGTAGTGTACAAGAGCTTTTAGGTAGAAATCCAAATTGCTCCTCAGCAATTAATTTATGTTTATTAAGGTGTTCTAATATGTTATTTGCTATTATGCGCTCAAAAACTCTACAAGTTGGGGATGTTAATGCAATTGGTCTGTAATTTTTTGGGTCGTTTACTGAACCCTTCTTTTTAAATATCGGTAGAATGTGAGCTATTTTCCATAATTCAGGGACTATTCCTGTTTTGAATGTATTTTCATATAAAATTGAGAGAGGAAGAGCTAAGGGGGTAGCACATTTTTTTAGAAAATATTGATTGATATTCTCAGGACTATGGGATAATTTATTTGGGAGCTTTTTTAGTAGTTTTTCTATTATATAAGGTTCAAAAATGATTTCTTCCTGATATCCATCCTTAGCTTCGAAGCTTGCTTGTATATTGTTTTTACTTCCGCTAACTATTTCTTCAAAAATATTTCTAAATTTATTTGCCTTGTCTATATCTAATACTATGGGGTCGTTTTCCTCAGATTCGTTAAGTATAGGTATACCAGCGTATTTAAATCGATTTCTCTTCATTAATTTATGTATTTCCCCTATATGCCCAGATCCTATTTTTTCGATAGATAATTGTTTTTATGTTTTTCTATTTGTAATTTACATTTAATTTCAAGACATTTATAATTATCTTTACTAATTTCCCTTAATTTTAGCTTTTTCCATGCATCAGCTTTTTGTTTGATTATTTCCCTAATCTCTTTAGGATATTTCATAGGGGTTTTTTCACTAAATTTTTTAAATGGGATGAATTTTTGAATTGCTTGGGTTATTATGGAATTTAGTATTTCTGCCATTTCAGAGGGATTCTTGTCCTTAAATATATTGTACCAATCATATTGGGCTAAATACCAATTGATTATTTTATATTTTCCTTTCTTAAATAATAGTACCTTTCTTTTTTCTTTAGAGTTTACTTTTTCTACAGGAAAAACTACTTCAAATACTATAGATTTGTGGTCACTCAACACCAAATCATCTATAATTTTGTATTTTTCTATTAATTGCTTATTTTGAAAAATAAGGTCTAGTGTATGGGAAGTGTTATACATGGTTGGTTCTTTTATTATCTGATTTAAATTTAGCTTATTTATGGTATTGTAGAAATATAAGTTCTGATTATCTTTCGGAAGTGTAAACTCCTGCCAATTTATTTTCGGAAAGTTTAAATCCCCTAATATAATATTTGAGAGATCATTTTTATATTTTTTCTTTATTAATCCCCAAAATTTTTTATCATCGACTAATTTTGTATTTGGCGGCCTATATATTAAATGGAATCTAATTCTTTTAAATTCTGAGTAAATATCGAAGGTAAGGAGCTCATGATTGTATTCGGATATCGAAAGTGTCGGGATATTAATAATTTTTATTTCCTTTTTATAAACTACGCCTACGCCCCCGCCTCTTTTTTTTAATCTATCTACTCTAATAAAGTCATAACTATTAGAAGTGAGAAGGGATTCGTTCGATGTATTATCAGTTAGCCATGTCTCACATAAAAAGGCTACATGAATATTATTTTTAATTAAATAATTTTCTAACTCAAATAATTTATTTGCGGTTTTTTCTGAATTAATGGAGCGTATATTTAGAAGTAAGCAGTTTAAATTTAGTAATTTTCTATTATTTGTGTGATTATTTTTCTGTGAGGTCCCTAAATCCTAGTCCATGTTCACTTCCTTTTTATAAAAAATTTTAAGATTACGATAAGAAGCTGTGCCATTTCCATGTTTTGTATTGATTTCTTTAACCTGTTGTTTGAGGTAGTTTTGTAGTTGTAGTTCAGGTGGGGTTAAGTCCCTTCTTGCGAAAGGACTATGCCCACCTAAGGTAGGTTTGTGTATTGTTCTATATTGATTAATAAATGAATGTGCGGCAGCTGGAGTCGAAAATTTAACTTTGATGATTCGATGATAATTGTTTTGCTTCTTGATCCCGTGTCGTTTAATTTCGAAATTTTTTGCTTCCTTAAAGTTTTTGTTGTTTATTACTATTTGAACATTTCTTTCTATGTTCTTTAAGTCTTCTTCCTCATTTTCCAATTCTGGAAATCTTTCAATGACTGCGTAAAAACTCTTCTTTTTATAAAGTTCTTTCAAATTTTCATCAAATACGGGCTGTTGAAGCTGTTCAATTGTCATTGCAGCTTGTTTAATTTTTGGTGGCATTAAGTTTGGGGGGCAACCCCATCGAGATGTTTTTTGTTGTTGGGGCTCGGATTGAGGAAGATTAATGTTTAGTTGTTGCTGAATTTGTTGAAATAATGTTTTTATAGTTGTTTCGATTATTGGTGTGAGAAGTTGCACAACATTACAGGAAATTTGTTCAAGTTGTGTTTGTGTTAGGATCGGTGTTTGATCAATCTCACTGTCTGTATTAATCGATGTGCAGGGTCTTTTTGCGTTTCCCATGAAGATTATTTTTTAAAAATTTTTATGGAGGAATGAAAGAAAATTGGAGGAATGAAAATTGAATTAATTCTGATTTTGTTTTGAATTAATTCTGATTTTGTTTTGAATTAATTCTGATTTTGTTTTGAATTAATTCTGATTTTGTTTTGAATTAATTCTGATTTTGTTTTGAATTAATTCTGATTTTGTTTTGAATTAATTCTGATTTTGTTTTGAATTAATTCTGATTTTGTTTTGAATTAATTCTGATTTTGTTTTGAATTAATTCTGATTTTGTTTTGAATTAATTCTGATTTTGTTTTGAATTAATTCTGATTTTGTTTTGAATTAATTCTGAATTTGTTTTGAACTAATTCTGATTTTGTTTTGAATTAATTCTGATTTTGTTTTGAATTAATTCTGATTTTGTTTTGAATTAATTCTGATTTTGTTTTGAATTAATTCTGATTTTGTTTTGAATTAATTCTGATTTTGTTTTGAATTAATTCTGATTTTGTTTTGAATTAATTCTGATTTTGTTTTGAATTAATTCTGATTTTGTTTTGAATTAATTCTGATTTTGTTTTGAATTAATTCTGATTTTGTTTTGAATTAATTCTGATTTTGTTTTGAATTAATTCTGATTTTGTTTTGAATTAATTCTGATTTTGTTTTGAATTAATTCTGATTTTGTTTTGAATTAATTCTGATTTTGTTTTGAATTAATTCTGATTTTGTTTTGAATTAATTCTGATTTTGTTTTGAATTAATTCTGATTTTGTTTTGAATTAATTCTGATTTTGTTTTGAATTAATTCTGATTTTGTTTTGAATTAATTCTGATTTTGTTTTGAATTAATTCTGATTTTGTTTTGAATTAATTCTGATTTTGTTTTGAATTAATTCTGATTTTGTTTTGAATTAATTCTGATTTTGTTTTGAATTAATTCTGATTTTGTTTTGAATTAATTCTGATTTTGTTTTGAATTAATTCTGATTTTGTTTTGAATTAATTCTGATTTTGTTTTGAATTAATTCTGATTTTGTTTTGAATTAATTCTGATTTTGTTTTGAATTAATTCTGATTTTGTTTTGAATTAATTCTGATTTTGTTTTGAATTAATTCTGATTTTGTTTCTTTTTACCTGTTCAGAATTAAATATCTATAAACAAATTGGGCACACAATCCATACAAATTTACAATGGAGAAAGAGTTTACGATAAATAAATAACTTAAGCAAATGATTTTGTTGAAATTATTTTTCATGAATTCAAAGAAAATGCCATTAGTAAAAATAAAAATTGCATTCCCATTGCTGTCACTTAGGTAAATCTTAAAGTTCAAATTTAATTCTGAATTTCTAAAAGTTTAACCATTTGCAATAACATTATAAACGTCAATAAAAAAATATCCAAAACACAATTTTGTATCAGAATTCTGCTGTGTGTTTTCATTTCATTTGGTGTTTTAAAAATAATTAAAATAATCAGAATAATGTTTAGAGGATAACCAAGTAATAAGCATGTCCAATAATCAAGTTTAAATAAAATATCTATTAAATCACCGGACATTTTTTAGAATTTTTAGAAATTGTTTTATTTACAATTTTTTAAAATATTTTAAAAGATAATTTCGTTGAATTAAATTTTAAAATTTTTACCTGCCATTTATTTAAGTACATTCTAAAAGGCAAACAAAAAATATTTTTCTATTATAGTATATAATTATTAGAAGCATTATATTTTTTAGAATCTTTAATTTAAATATAACACTATAATTAAAAATGTTTATCTTACTTGAAAATTCTTTTTTTTAATCTGCATGTGAAAATTAAAATATATTAAAAAGTCCTATGGACATTTGAATTGGGTTGTGTTGGCCCAATCTGGGCTAAAATATTGAAAATATGGACAAAATGCCAATTTTCATTAAATTATTCAGAAATTTTTGCTCAAAAAAGAATTTCCTTTCTTTTACTCTTAGCGCAAGATCATTAAAATTTTTGCTTCAAAAAGTTAAGTGAAGAGGTTAGAGTTTGCATACTTAAATAAGCAGATATGTCAAATAAACGTTCTAAATTTTTAATTCAAATTAGAATACAACAAAAAATATAAAATTGCGTTAATTCAAAAATACTTTTAAAAAATTATCTAAAATAATTTTAACTTAATTTAAAATATTATTTGCCACATATAATTCCTATTAATATATGTAATAATTTTAAGTATATTTGTCAAAAATTATTTTTTAAGCATTAAGTTTAATTAATTAATTTCTCCTTTGATTTCTCCTGTTCATTCTTGCGCAATTCACCATTGCTCAAAAACAATGCTTCACTCTAAATTATAATATATTAATTTTTTATTTTGGTTGCATTATTGTTTTAAAAAATATCAGAAAATTCAGTAAAGATGATTATTTCTTTAAATAGCTTAGAAATATTTTTTAAATGTATGCACTTCATAATAGAGACCGGAACAAGACGAGATCTCGATCGAAAATCTCGGTTATCGAGTTTTATAATCTTTCGAGATCTCGAATCTCGTATGACACTCCCAGTCCGGTCTCTAATTAGTAGGTTCTTTTCGATTTGGAATCGAACCGAAGAGCAAGGATTTTCGGTCCTTTACACTTTTAATCCAAAGATTTTCACGAATAATTCCAATCTGTAAGAACGCAGACTGTTTCGATTCACAAGTCAAAAGTTTTCTAAATACCTCCAAATTAATAATTCTAATATTTTGCACCATTACAAAAATAAATCTAAAAATAATTCATCCGAAAATGTTAACGTAAATCCCCTAAAAATCCTGACTATTACTAAACACTTGTTCAACAATTTAAAAATTTTGTATAAAATACCAACAGGATTTGATTGTTCATCCTTTTTTGCATTAGCAGACCCATTACTAGCCTTATCAGTTCGATATTTTGTCTTTCCACCTCTCAAAACATAGGCATGAAGGAAGAAATTAATGAATAAAATTAAATAACTGACTATAATAAATTATTAAAAATATTTCTTTAAAATTTATTTTTAGAATATACCATCCATGCTAACAGCAAATGCAAAAACTTTACTATCCAAGTCGCATTTAACCTGAATTGAATTTTGTTTAAAACTCGACACAATCGTTATTAACGGCACCCACAATTTTAGGTCTAGTATTTTTACTCTCTGGTTGTTTCTATTCAGGGTAGGATAACCGCTTGTGATATTACTAGTTAATCGTTTGTGTCCAACCCTGGTTATTTTATTAGTATTCAGTTCAAGCAAAATTATTTAAAAATCCTTTTGTGATTTTTCGGTTATTCATATTTTTTCTCTATTCGAATACCATTCTTAAATTAACAATCAGAAGCTAAAACGATTTAAACTAGAATGATAATCAGGGTTGTGGCTCTTAGAAAATCTAGAAATCATAAACCTAACCAAGGAATCGAGGACATTTTGCTACGTTTTTTGGTTCGAGACCTTTATTATACTACTAAGCTTATTGAAGTTTTCACTAACACAAAAATAAATTTTACATTTTCTACAAAAGTTAACCATCCAAGATGTATTAGAATGGCAACAGAAATAATAAATTGCCAAATTTGAATAGTAGTTACAAATTTAGCAACTGGGCCAGGCACTTTAATTTTCATTGAGCGAAGAAAATAATACTTTAAAATGTCAAAAAATTTATTTTAATTTAACAAATCACTAACAGAGTACATATATGAATGTACCAAATAGTTTAGGTAGATGCCCCACCGATTGAATGCTGGTGTAATAGGGTAGGAATAGAAGGCATATAGCATAGTCTATAATAAAAAATAAAGGTATTTTATTATTTACTAGGATTTTCAAAATTAAATTTTAAACCAATTTTTATAAATTACTCAGAAGGGACACGCCAAAGTAGGCGCGAGGCCTTAAAGGCGCAAACCCATAACTTTATGGAAATTTCTAACCCTTATCAATCTTGGTACTTATCTCTTAAGCTCAATGAGAAAAAGGTTTAATACTAGATTGATAAGATTCGAAAATCATGTTTTGCATGTTATGGCCGCGCGCCTACTTGGGCTGTACCCTAGAAGAATTTATTTTTAAAATGAAAAAGTCAGTACTCCTTGAGCCTTGAGCTAAGATTTAATCAACATTAAATTACTAGGTTAATATTAAAGCACGCCAAAAAAGCTAGTTTGGATTTTTCAAAAATCACTTATGAATCGAGACCAATCACTAAGAACTACTTATAGTTCTGATCGATTTCCCTTCGGAACAAAATTAAATGAATTTCTACAAAAACAAGTAGGATGGGAGGAAAATTTGGAAACTAAATATGGGCAGTTCTAACGATCAATAAAATTTTTAAAAATTCTTCGAAATTATTTAAATAAACAAAAAATTCTCGGTTCAGTTTGTACAAGTTTTTTAACCGATGTAATTGGTCTCTAAAACTGATTATTTGACAAAAGATATTTTTCCAAAAATTTATAATAAACTCACAAGAATGTGGTGGTACCAGTGAAGAAACAGTAATGGTCGTTTCCTCAATACCTAAAATATTCC
This sequence comes from Meloidogyne enterolobii, assembly GCA_963681835.1. NCBI lineage: Eukaryota > Metazoa > Nematoda > Chromadorea > Rhabditida > Meloidogynidae > Meloidogyne > Meloidogyne enterolobii. The sequence continues at coordinate 69,020 of CAVMJV010000082.1, read as the reverse complement.
TTAACCAATACAAAAATTCTGAACTTGCCAAAAAGACAGTATCCATCAATTCAAACATTTTACTAACAATAAAAAGCCAGACCCAATATCCGTTTGTTCCGAGAGTATAATTATGGACATGGCAATAAGAACCTTTAAAAATTGGAAATGAATAATGAGAGATAAGAAGGTTATGCCAAATTAAGGACTAGAAATTTCGCTATCTAGACAAATTGAAATTTGTTTGAAGATCCGCATGCGGGATTTTTCATATAAATCATTCAAGGGATGGATTCTAGAAATAATCGCAAAACCGTCACAAAAACCTCGAAAAATCAAAAAGATGTGGGATCGTTGGAGCAGGATCCTACAAAATCTTAAACAGTATTCCTTCACGCGCATATCACACTCTAAAAATAAAAAGTTGACTTTTTTGAATTTTGACCTTTTGGATCTAATTAAAATTTTTTAAATTTTTGGATTAAGTAACTCAATTATGTATGCAAAATTTCATATCTCTATACCCCTTGTGAGTTATCGCTTTGAAAAAGTTCATATATTTGGGCAAGTTTGACTTTAAGACAAAGTACATATTAATTTAAAAGTCCCTACTCTGTAGTCCATGTGTCAGAATTGTTTCAAAAAATTCATAACTAAGTTTAAAAGCTCCCATTGTTGAGAAAATTGCTAGAAAAAGGTTCCATACATTTAACGGAACAAACAGTGAAAATGGTTCTCTATTGCGCATAAAATGCCTCGTTCCAAAAACAACGATAACATATAGAATGCAAAGCTGTTGAATTAAAAATAATTACTCAAGTTTAAAAAAAAAGGGTGGGGGGTATATTTGAAATCGGGTATATCTCCTCGGATATATCTAAAATAGTAATTGTAACGAGGTTTAATTTAAATTAGGACTGTATCTGAGGCATCCATCCATCTTGTCCCACCTCCCGTATAGTGGGCAAAAGTTTTCACTTTATCTAGTATGGTTGTTTGGAGTGGTTCTTGCTACAATAAGTACAACAAGAACATAAAGAATATAAAGTATGGTTGTTGGGAATGGATTTGGCTAACCAATAAATTGTCTGAAAATCAGAAGATTATTATTTTGTATAGGATAATCTTATATTACTATCAATCAAATTGAGAACCTGTATAGTTAAGGGATATCTGTCATCAACCCATTTACGTGCTTCGACTTCAGGAAAATCCGAGGATGTTAGAATTTCAACAAATTTTAAAGTATTGAAATCACGTTGAGTTGTTATATTTTGCCAAAGAGAAGGAAGTTTATTAATATGAGATTCAGCTGTTTCAAGCATTTTAGTTGCAAAATAATGAAGCCCTAAATCAAATTATAAAATTTCCATAATAATACAAGGCAAAAATTGAAAAATCTAACAGTGTTCTAGAGCTTAACCAAGGGTCACTTCTGTATCCAGGCTTTTCTTATTTCTCTTCAAGGGTTCCCTAAATGTGTTAGGGAAGAGACACTAAAGGGTCTAGGAATTATTGAAATTAAAAGAAATAAAAACTTTAAAAAATAAAAAAACAAGGCTTTTTGAAACCTAGGGCTTCAATAAATTTGTCTTAAACCGAACTTCTATCGAATACTAGAGAGCGAGCTGGATCTGGATCCAGATCCTGATTTTTCATAGATTTGGTTTCATGATCAAGGCATTTTTCAGAGTTTCTTGATTCTTCCTTGACACAAGGTCAAGAATCTGGTCAAGATCCTCAATGGAAATCGAGGTCAAGGATCCAGGTTTTTCTGAAAATCTCGTTTTCTATTTAATAAATTAAAGCCCTATTTGAATAAAGCTACCGATTCTCTCTATATTTTAAAATTAAACTTTAATATTTAATTTTATCAAATATTAATTAATAAAAATGTAAAAAAATTAAAATAAAACTAAAACTAAAGCAAATATTAATGGACAGAAAATTGTTATAATAAATTTATGTTTTAGTGACAAGAAAAAATGAGAAGATTTATTATTATTAACGATCACCCCACTAAATAAATAAATAATTTATTGCTTATATGTAGTATTAAAAATAGAAATAGTATAATAATTATTATTCTTTGTACCTTTTTTTATCTCACTCCATATTAATATTAGTAATTGATATTAAAAATAGTAAGATTAACATCAATTATAGACCAATCAAACTTCGATTGAATAAAGCCTTTAAATTAGGCCTTAAGTTTTTGAAAAAAATCATAAAAAAAATCCAAAAACTAAATCTAAAAACTAAATTATAATTAGAGAACGGATTTATATGGATTTCCATATTTTTTCCTAGCATTTTTGGGAAACGAATAATTTTTCAGTTTTCGGCCCATATTTGCTCGATATTTTGGATTTTAGTCCATATTTCTGTCCATATTTTAAGATTTTTAGTCCATATAAATCCGTTCCCTAATTATAATAATGGTTGTCAGCTTTTTTTACATTTCAAAGTTTTCAAAATATTCGCCGAAAGCGTAAGAAAAGAAATTTGAATCCAAACCCCTCTAAATCACCTCAAAATCTTCCAAATCCTTTAGATTTTATTTTATTCTAAATAAATTCCCGAAAACTCTTGTTGTCAGAGATACCGATTCACGAATACCGAATTTATTTTGTTTATATGATAGATTCCTGGTATGTATGAAAGATCCCAATATTGTTTCCATTGACAAATTTTAATGTCTGACTCAGTAGGCTGGCACTCCATACAGCATATATCTAGTCCGATTCGATACAAATTTAAACTCATACTGGGGTTCAATGTCTGGAGTAGTAAAAAACATATTTTGTATCTTGAATGATCTTAATGGATCCCAAAAATAGAGACAAACTAATTAAAGGACAAATACGTTGAAATTTAAAACTGTAAAACAATAATTTCAGCCCATCTTCCCTTCAATTTTTAGACATTTTTTAAAAAATATATTTACATATTATTTATATATTTTATTAATTATGCACTTTTAACTCTGTTAATTACATAATAAAATCAATTAATTTATTCACATGTTTTTAAATAGACTGATTGCGCAAGTCGTGTGAGAGTCTCACATTAAATGCCCTTTAATTTTTATTTTGAAATGATGAGTGTTTATTTTTTATTTAAATAGCTATAGCTAAATAACATATAAAATTATTTTTTTATATTAGTCTATTTTTTTTATGTTGTAAGTAAAGGCAAAGTTTCCTCCCCTCGTAACCAGAGGTGGGTCGGAACTGTCAAAGGTGCTGAAATCGGAAGAGCCGGAAATCGGAACTGGCTCAAAAGTCGGAAGGAAAAAAACGCCGGAAATCGGAATTCCGACCCACCTCTGCTCCTAACAATTAAAACAAAATTAAAACGAGCATTATCTCCTTGTCACTATCATGTTTGATCCAATCCTTTACTATTTTATAGGATGCGGTAGACCGCTTATATTATTTAATCCTTACATCTTATTCAACTAATATATAAATTTCTAATTGATCATTAACTCTTTATTTTTAATTAGAAATTAATTTTTAGTTTGAAAACTAAAATGATGAAATTGTTTAATTATTTTATTTTAATTTTTTTATTGTTGTACATATTTTGCGTTGAATCAGCAAAAACTGGTAATTAATATTTAGATAGACAGAATTCCCTTAGCTAGACGGATTCAGAATTCCTCCTATTCATCAAAATAGAAAATTTAAAAATCCAAAATGTTCGAAATCTTAACTCAAAGAAAAAAAGGATTGATGTTCGTTCCAAAATCTTGATTCCATCTGGGGAGTTAAAAGCTTATACTTGTTGCAATCAGTGTTTATAAATTTCAGATTTGCTCGTACTCGTACTACGTACCATCCCATTTTTGACCTCTTATTCATACCTAATTACGAGTACGAATTTTGTTACGAGCTTATAAACACTGGTTGCAACAACTGATATGCCTATTATGGCCGTGCTCAGTCCGGAGCTACCCCAGTATTAATCAACTTACCTATGTTCCTCACTCCTGGTGTGTTTCATGACAAAATATTATAAAAATTATAGTCCTCAACCTTCAAAAAATTTTTTCTCATAAATTTAAATAATTTAAGATTTAAAAGTCAACGATCTTTACGTTGATTTGTTTACGGAAACTGTAATAGATAAAAACAATTTGAGAGCTGGAAAAATTAAAAGAGTTAATTTTTTGGTTTTTGTTGAGGCTGTAGAAGATAAAATAATTTTGATTAACAAATTAATAAAAAAATTGAATGAAAATATTAAAAAACAAAATAAGCCTAAAAAAGAAAAAATTTCTGAAAATTTAAAGAAAATTGGTAGTTTGATTGAGGAATGTAAAAATTTTATTGAAGAAGTTGAGGGAGAAGGAAAGATGGCAAGTAATTGGGATATTTGCCATATTTGGGAATTTTATGAAACTTTTAGGTAATTAAAGAATATTTTAAAAATATAATTTTACTAGTGAAATTCACAAGAAATTTATTATAAAACGCAAAATTCTCCAGAACCCAGTTGTATTTATTTATCTCTTACTTCCATGTTTTTGGAAGGTTTAATCAAAGATTAAACGAAAATTCCATAGCCAAAGCTTGAGAAACCGATCCATGATTGCCTAGTGTTGTGTATCGATGTACGGGTAGTATAAAAGCCAGTGTAAGCGTCAGTCTAGTTGGATGATACTAGTGGGGCTAGTCACTGATCTCCTTCGTCTGTTTCCAGCTCTTTCCATCCCTTCACCTTCATTGTTCATTTCTACACCTGATAAACTGTTATTCTGGAGAACGCCGACATTGGTTAAATCTCGGACAACCCTCTGACATTTTATAAATCCTCTAACATGAGGGCGCTGCCTTTATAAAATAGGGCGGCTTACCGGAATAAAAAATCCATCCCCACAACGAGAAAATATATTAATAAGTTTAAAAATTAAAATATTCTTATCAAAAATTTTCAGTCAACTCGAATATGAATTGGCGAGTAAAATTCATGGAAACCTGCAATTAGAAATAAAAATAGATTTGCCAGGCAAATGTGAAGATTTGAGAAAATCAAATTCAAAAAATAATAAAAGAAAAAAACAATTACCAAAATGGATACCAGTCTTTGAAAAAGCAATTTTTGAAGCTCATTTTAAACATCTTAAAATGAGTTTATTCCTTAATGAAGAGAATAAAGTTTCAAAAATTGCAGAAAGAATAGAGGGAATATTAGAGAGAGATGGGCTTTTAGAAAAAAGAAATTTATCCGAAATTTTTGAATTGAATTCTGAGACAAGTAAAATTATTTAACAAAATATAAACACATTAGAGCATTGAGCCTGAAGAAACTTATCTTGCATTATGCATAAAGTCGTGTTACGAGAAGATCACCCGATCCAGGGGTGAGCGCAAGAGACAATCTCAAAAAACGCAAGACGCAAAACGCAACGCAAGGCCAAAATTTAACGCAAATAACGCAAGACGCAAAACGCAAAACGCAAGAACGCAAAATTGAGAAAAAATTTTTTTAAATTAAGTATTAGCCATTTTTCAGTTAAAAATTGATGTATTACTATAAGTTAGCGAGTCATAATTAAGTTTGAGGTACAAGTAAGTTGGATGAGTAATGTTTTGGAGAGAGATAAAGGATTTAGAGGGATTATGAAGGATATCAGAGGATTTAGAACGATCAAGGTGGTTAACGAAGTGGCTGGGGATTACGCAGATTATCATGTAATTTGGAGCGATCAAGTAAATTTAAAAAGATCCCATGGGATTACTAAAGGATGTCGAGTGAGTTAGGGAGATAACGGAGGATAAAGGGCTATCAGTATTTATAAATTGATTCCGGGGATATCAGGTAATTTGGAGGATAACTTGAGATCTGAGCTCCAGATAATGAACCGATATTTTTTGAGCCGTTTCAAGATGTAAAATTGGTATTTAAATATTTAAATACCCTACTTTTAGCGCCGCAGGCAAAAATATTGAGAATTTTGGAATGCAGAAGCTAGATTTCTTCCAATTTTTGCCCTCAGATTAGAATAATAACAGGGATTTGAGCATATAGTAGTTATCAGGGGTTGCAGAGATATAGCAGGATATCCCTACAAACCCCCGATATCTTTTTAAATCAACCTTAATCGCAGTAAATCGACCGATAGTCTTCTATCACTTCAGTTCCTCCGATATTTTCCACTTGGCCACTTTATCCCTCCTCCATTTTCTGCGCCGCAAGCGAAAATTTTAAGAATTTTGGAAGTCCAGAAAGCAAAATTTCTTCATTTTTTAGCGCCGCAGGCGAAAATTTTTAGAATTTTGGAAGGCCAATAAGCCAGATTTCTCTAATTTTGTCCTCAGATTGGATATATTTTTTGCGTTAATTTCATCGAAAATAACGCAAGACGCAAAACGCAACGCAAGGCCAAAATTTAACGCAAATAACGCAAAACGCAAAACGCAAAACGCAATGCGCTCACCCCTGACCCGATCCGAGATGCCAGGCGTAAGAAAAAAACGCGGCCATCGAAATCCCACTAGACCGCCTATAACTCTGCTTATCTCCAAAATCCCTTCTAAATTACTCAAAATGAGTACTGATTTTACGCGGAAAATAAATCATAACTTATAGTTTATTAGAAAATTTTCTTATATTTTTTAAATAGATATAGCCGCATAAAATAGATATAGCCTCGGCTCAAGTCCTGGGGGTCTTGATCTTGAGTCGATCGATCATAGAAACAAATCTATCGCCAATTCCTGCTACCCCTCAAATAATAATTATTATTTAAGCAACTTCACTAACATTTGAAGATAATGTTACCCTTAACGACAATATTGTTGAGGCACTCTATATTACTCTTTTCGGAGAGCCATACGGTACAATCAAAACTATAAATGCCGAATGTCTTTTAAGCATTAATTTATTGTTTGATTTAATTGTAGAAGAATGTTCAAAAAATAAATTTTTGATAAAACAGTTAAATATTTTATGGAATATCGCAAATCCTGCATTGAAAAAATTAGTTAAAGTAGATGGGGTGATTGAAATTGTTTTGGAATTGAATGAATTTTTAGAATTGATGCAAGCAAAAAATTGTAAGAAACTAGAATTTTCGTAAATATTTTAAATCTGCATGCTTCTTTCTTTCTGTCCCCTAATAGAATATGTCTATTAAGAATCGTGCTTCTAATACAGACTGTGGTTCTGTATTTCGGGAATTGTCTGAGAGATACCGGCAGGAATAAAAGTTTATCCAAAGTAGAATTAAACGAGTCAATTTTTAGACACAAACTTACATCTATCTACACAAACTTATACATATAACATCACAGGAGTGCTCTGTTTTGGGCATTTTTCTCGCTCCGCCCGGCTCTAGCTCCGGCTCCGGGGTTTCGAAATCTTAACTCCGGCTCCGCTGCTAGTCTTGTAGCCATACACAGCACTGACCACATGTTCTACTAATGCGTTGATAGTGATAATAAAATTCTTGTCATTAATTAACTTATGATATGATGGATTTCATATCAAAAAATAAAATATAAGTTCACTGATTGGACATTTCGATGTGATTAAATTAATGATTTTTAGCTTCAACTAAAGAAAAACAAAAATGTGATAACCAAAATGAAAATCCTTTACAATCAATTATTCGCCCCAAATTATTCGAATCACATAAAAATCAGATTTATGATCTTTATAACGAAAGAAGCAATTTTAATTCATTCATTAACAATAGATGGGGTGGAAGGATGTTGATTTTTAAATTTTTCCATGCATACGAATTAACTGAAGAATATATAAATTTTTTGAATTATATTCTCTATTATGGTAAATATTTAGCAGTTCTTGTATAATGTTGGCGGTTCCGAGTATCCAGAACTGAAAAAACATGGATATCCGAAATCTCCGGTTCGGAAATTTCCCAGGAACCGCCATCCTTATTTTTGTATACTCTTCGGATAGAAGGAAAAGAAGAACAAAAATTTTCGGTTCCGAGAATTATCCAAAAAAATCTTGTGACGTGTAGAATCACTATTGTCGTGTTTCATTTATCTTCACTTTTAGGCCTTGAATTTTTCTTACAGCATGAAAACCCCGGATTTAGAAGCCGGACCTGGAACCACTGGTGCCGACTGAATCGTTAGGACTGAAATTAATTGTACCATTGCCAAGTTTCAAGGACCTATTCAGTTTAAATATGAGATGCCTAGAAACTAGAGTAGTTCAGGGCCCTTTATGAAACCGAAAATTTTACGTTTTTGACAACTTGAACTAAATTTTCCTAGGCGGAAAACTACATACATTTAAAAGAATTATTTAATTTTTATAATATAGATGAACAACAACTTCTTCATTTTCTTATGAATTTCTACAAAGTTATATTATTTAACGATAATAAACGCTGTGTTGGTTTAATTGAAAGAGCAGCTAATATATTTGCTTTGGTCATCTCAATTGATACAATTGCTGAGAAAATTAAACTAAGCGATCATCCACAATGGACATCAATTCGGACCTATTCATTACTCACTGCAGATGGATTTTACTACTTTTACCCGGAATTTGTAGTGAGCGGATTAATATATGAAAATATACTTTTTGGAATTTGGATATCTTTAGCTAGTAAAGAATCTACAAATAATGACTTTGATTTGGCTAAAATTGTTTCGCATATTCCAGAACAACTGGCACATGAAGGAAAATTATTCCTTCCAGATATGCATGTAAAAGAATTAAATGCAATACATTACCATTATATAACATATTTTATGAATAACAATCAAGAATTTAAAAATGAAATGATAAAAAGTAAAATTTTATTTTTAGAATAATGAAAAAATTATTAAGCTTTTAAAAGTTTTAAAAAGTTTTTTTAATTGCCAATTAAAGATCGAATGGATGTCGACCAAGGTCTGGGGTTTTCCTGTACCCAGAGTCCAGTCCCAGGCATTTTTTTGACCTTCCTGGCTTTTTCCTGGGCCAGGGTTTTTTTCTGGACTACAAGCCCAGGATCCAGTTCAGGTCAATAAATCAACCCCAGAGTCCTGGAACAGGTCCAGGCTTTTCAAAAATCTCGATCTCTATTGCCCCCCCATCTCTATTGCCCCCCCCCCCCCCCGAAAATCCCCGATTTTTCGAAAAATTTTGGAAAATGGTAATTGGAATTTCCGAGAAAAAATAAATCCCCGATTTCAGTAACTGTAATTCCCCAAAATATTTCTAACAAAATATATTTAAGGGAAAAATTCTGAAGTGTTTTTATCGAATATTAAATGCTTGATTGGTCTAATTGAAATTAATATATCTGTTGATGAAACAAAGGAGGTAAAACGTAAAAGAAAAATATTATCTAATTTTTATTTCAGTTGAATAGTGAAGATGATCTATTTAATTTATCAAATGTTAATAATAATGTAGTAAGTTATTATTAATTTCTAAAATTATTAATAGTTTTTATTAATTTTATGCGTTTGGTATTATTAGGTTCAAAACCTTAACATTTCTTATAAGATTTCACAAGCTCGATGAATGAAATTAACCTTCACCTGATAATATTTTGGGCCTGAAATATATCCCGTTGTGAATAGTATTAAGGTGATATTAAGGTGATATTTCCTCGATTGTGCGAATCATTGTGTCATGTTTTGCTCTCAAATAGTTTTTTCGAACCCAAACTGAACCTAATTGTTGTGTATGGGCGTCAGCCCATAAAGGGTTATGTATAAAAACCAGCCAATAGTTGTTCGCTCTCTCAGTCTTATTCCATCTTCCTACCCCAATCTTCAGCTTCTTTGTACTTCCTTCGTGTGATAAACGTTCTGTTATCTTCCTCTACGTAAGCGGGTTCGTAACACAAAGCAGTTCGCTCCAGATAACCAAAGAATATTGTAAAACCGTTAGTACTATCTTGCCCATTGGCAGGTAGCTTTTATGTTCCGAGTTTTGGAGCAGCCCAGATTATTATAGAATGCGCAAATTAATAAAAATTTTATAAAAAATATATTTTAATTAGTCTTTTAAGATAAAAACACATTTAAAATGCCCAGAAAAAAGTGGCGATCAAGGGGAATCAGATGAATCTCTATATACAAAATTTGATAAAGAATTGATAGAAATGTATACAAAATATCTCATTAATGACAAAAAGGATGATAAAAACGAGCATAAAAATTTAACATTAATCTCAATTTATTATTATTATTTAAATTTTCTACGAGAATTGAGTGGCCAAGAAATAATTGATGAAGAAGAAATAAAAACATCACAAGATTATGAAATAATTTATTTTTATTTTATTGATAATGACCCTAGTATTGAGGATTCTCGTAATTCTGGCTGGAATGAAAATTTTGAAGAAAAATTTACAAAATTTTCTCGAGATGCGCTTGAATTACTTCAAAAACTTGAAGTTGAAGATGAGGATATAAGCAAAACAGAAGGGTCTATCGAGGAAGGAAAAGCGAAAAATAAATGGAAAAAGCTTTGCTTGCTTCATAATTTTGTTTATACTGTGTTGCATGAAGCAACAAAGTTGGATAATAATGTTTTTTTAAACTCAGCGAGAGTTAGAAGCGGAATAAATATTATTGTATGTTTTTATTATTTGCAAAATTATTTAAAAATCTGAACAAATTTGGTAAAAATGTCAAACATTATATTTAACTCTCAATGTAATCAAGTCGCCAATCATACACATTCCTAAATACATTAACATTTCACTGCATTTGTTAAGCTTAATATATTCCAAAATTATTCCAAAAACAACTTTAAATAAGAAAATCCCTTTATCAAGTACCTTTATCAAGAGATTTTTAATTGTTTTTATTGTAAATCACATCTAACTGGCAAAAAATACTAACAGCCTTATAATTAGGGATGGGATTTATATGGATTTCCATATTTTTTTCCTGGCCTAGTTGGGTCGTGAAACGCACGAAAAACGTTGTTTTAGCATTTGTTGATAAGACCGATAATGAGTTTTCAATCCATTTTGTTCACATTTTTTCATATTTTGGCGTTTCGTCCATATTTTCCATATTTTATCAATATTTCGTCATTTTTTGTAAAATTTTGCCAAAATTGGTCAAAATTTTTGAAATTTTTGGTCAAAAAAATTTTCTGATCAACTATTATTAAAATTATTTCACCGGGAAACACTTTAAATTTACCTTTAATGAAAATACCTTTAAAACACACTAAATGAACAAAATTCAATTATTTGAATGTAAAAATTCATTTTTTGCGTTAAATTTTCCAGTTTTCGGCCCATATTTGATCAATATTTTGGATTTTAGTCCATACTTCAGTCCATATTTTGAGATTTATAGATCATATTTTTCGATTGATAGTCCATATAAATCACACCCCTACTTATAATTTATAAGAAAGAGGAGCTTCTGAAAGTAAATATCTCTGAAGGATAATTTGTACTAAAAATGGTTATATAAATCTTTTTAATTTAAGGATAATAGCGAACGTGATAATTATGATTGTAATAGCAAAGGACAATTAAAAAAAGTTATTGATAAATATACAACAGGAAAAAGAAATAATCAACTTTATTTTATCCACCAAATTAATATAGAAAATTTTATTAGAGAAAGCTCGCAGTTGAGATATTTTTTCTGTTATAATCTCTCTAAAAGTCAGTTAATCAAATTGGTTGGTAATAATGTATTGATGATATTAGAAAACGCATTACCCGAAGTTTTACATATTCGTAAGTTTGTTAAAATTTATTTTCGAGCTGTTAAATATTTTGTGTAATTTATTGAGGAAATACTGTTTAGCATAATTAAACTTTTTAAAAGGATTTGTCAACAAAAGGATAGCCAATCAACCATTTTTTGGTTATCTCATGTTGACTCTTCACATTAATTCTCGCTTCCGTATTCTAAATTAAGTCTATTACCAATGAGTGTCTCCGTAAAAACAGTAAGTTACAGTCAATTTTATGCGCAAAAAAAATTTCTCCTGAAAATCTCTCCTGAAAAATTTTTATCAACAAATAACTAACTATATACAATAGGCAGAAACATCTGGAAAAGGACCAGGCTAGCATAAGTAGCAGAGGTGGGTCGGAATTCCGACTTTCGACGATTTTTTCCTTCCGATTTCCGAGTTCCGACTTATGAACCAGTTCCGATTTCCCATTTCTGACACCTCTGACTGTTCCAACCCACCTCTGATAAGTAGTTGATAAACTTATGTGTGCTAAAAATATATCGTACAACTAATATGTCTATCTCTCTATTATTCCAGATAAAATCGAACCATCAATTAAAGAATTTCTTTATAAAAAAATACTGAAATTTAGCGAAGATTATGAGAATAAAATAGAAAATGAGGATTTTGATATTACCGATGATCAAATAAAAATAGCTAAAGAGAGAGGGGAAAGATTATTAACAGAAATAAGATTAGATACACCCCTTCTGCTAAATAAATATATTGAAATGATAAATAAATTAAAAGAAAATTCAAAAATTTTTGAAAAGAAAATAAACTTTCAAAATACATTTGATTATGTTAGAACAATTATTTATGAAAAAATAACAGAAGAAAACTTTCAATTGGCAGTACATATTCTCGGTAAATTTAATCAATTATAATTTGAAAAAAAAACACATGAAAAAATAAAGATTCTCTAAAAATAATTATAATTATTAAGCATAAAATTTATTTCAAATATTTTCTTGAATTTTATAAAATCTATGAAAAAGTTATTATTAGTGTTCGGCAAATGGATTTTTTCAATACCAATACCACTAGTACCGAAAAGTACCGAGTCAATACTTTCGAGAGTACTGCGAGAGTATTGAACCGTGCCGAACACTAGGTATCATTAATATCTAAAGAAAAGATAAATTATAACAAATATTCAAAATGTCCTCTATACGCCAAGATAACGCGCCCAGACGCTTACTGAAGTTGCCCACTATGGTCGCGCACTCAACCACAGTAATTGAGTCGCAGGCTTTTTGCTTAACCTTTGCCGCCCGCTGAATTATTGGGGCCAATGTTAAGGGGTCTCCAATAACAATGGTATCAACCAATCCGTAATGATGCAGTTCATTGTCGATTAGATTCAGATAACTATTGATCTGGCTTAGAATAACGTCGAGTCCTTATACAGTTAATAAATAATTAGATTTTTGTTTTAATCTATACGATAATTAAATTTTTCAAGTTAAAAGCATTAGTTTGATCAATGATTATAATAAACTCGATGAAGAAAAACAACTCAAATGCACAGAATGGCCTAATGAATTCAAGCTTGAAATAGAAATTTTAATAAAAAAATTTGAAGAAGAGGAAATACCGACAATCTCAATTAGAGATGAAGCTAGAAAGTTGCTACAAACTGATCATTATAATTATTTACATAATAAATTTGATACAGATAAAGAATTTTTAGAAAAATTTAAATTGATTAATGGCACAAAAGCAGCACTTTATTATTTGTTAAAGGAAGGAGATTACTTCAAAAAATTAGTTATTGACGAGTTCAAAATTGTAACCGAAAATTGTAAGTAAAAATTTCTATCAACCATTAATGATAAAAATTTTGCTGATAAAGCTATGCGTTAAGGCTATACGTTAGAGCTAGGCAAGGGGTGTGAATTGAATGCGGTAAGCGCAGAGGATCAACTACATATCTAGTGCGATTAAACGGACTGATTAAAATAGATTTATTAAGGCATATATTCTTGCTGTCGAAAAAAAAGAAAACTGAGCCATGTCCTAAAAAATTGTCGCTTCCAATAAGGAAATCGACGGAATTTTGAAACAATACTAATTAGGAGATGCTAGGAAAGTTATTTACATGGTTAGGAATGTTGAATGAATATAATAATGAATCTAAATCATTAGTCAGCTAAATAAACAATAAAAATTACAAAGCAAAAATAAATTATTTAGCTTTAATGGACCGGCAACTACTCATCAAGCATTATATCCCAGCATTATTTCCAAAGAACATTAAGGATCAATTATTTAATCGAATAGGCGCTGATTTTATTGTTTGGTATCGTTCTATGACTTCTGATTTAAGAAATAAACAAAAATGGAAAATAGAGGACGCTCATTTTTCTGCAAGAAAAAAATTTGACGAAGAATTATCAGTTTATTTCAACCTTTATGATGCTGTTTATAACGACTCTTTTAACGAGATTAGAGGCAGAACTGGATATTATATAATAAAAACTATGGCCTTTGTCAGGAATAGAATGGATGTTGATATGGGATGTACTGGAATAGATATTGAAATAGAGGTAGTAAAAATTATAAAAGAAATTATTGTGTATTTAGGCATTTTCAATGCATATAAATAGGGATAAATACGGATGGGGCAAAATATGAAAAAATATGAAAAATATGGATTGATAACTCATTATCAGTCTTATCAACGTATGCTAAAACTACGCTTTTCGTGTGTTACACTACCCAATTAGACCAGGAAAAAATATGGAAATCCATATAAATTCCATCCCTACATAGAAATCAGTGCATTAATTAGGCGCTGATTTTATTTTTCAAATAAAATCAAATAAAATTTGATCAAATATTTGATTTTCCAACGTCAAACATTTGTTTGGTCCGATCTCTATCAAGAATTGTGTTTAGGTATCCTGCTAGTGGGTTGGTGTTTTTTTTTACCCTGAATATAAAATTTTAAAAGATAGAGGGTAATTTGGGGTAATTTGGGAATGGATGTAAAATGCCCCTTCTCTAGTCTCGATAGTTATGGGCAGTGGACAATTGGACATTTATAAGTATTTAATAATGTTAAGATGACATGTGTATTAAATAGAATTTCAGTGAATAAACATCTAGAAACCAACCATTTTTAGTGAGGGATCTATAGTATTTTTAAATTTTAGGAAAAAGAATTATCTAAAACGAATAAATATGATGAGGAATCTGCTAGTTCCTCTCTAAAGGAAGAATATGTAGATTTAAATCCTTTTAAAAAATGGTTAAAAGAGAAGCATTTATTGGAAATAAAAGAGTTAATAATAAAAAATGAAAATTTTCGTGAAGAAATTGAAAAAAGTATGTCTAAATTAAATATAAAATTTTCTGTACTTTTCCGTTAATCGACCAATGACTAAGTAACAGCCGGACTTGAACAGCTATAAATTCTTGATCCAATCAAATGATTTTATATCATTCGAAAGCCCTAGATAAGCTCTATCTTTTACCCAAATTTATGGATCAGGTCTGATCTCTCATAGAAAATTTAACCCTGATAATAGTGAAAAACAATGAGTTTTGCACTTATCGACTTGTAGCTTTTTTATGTGTGATTAGACCTGATCATAAATTTTGGAAAAGATAGAGCCTATCAAGGGCTTTCGAATGATATAAAATTTATCTGTATTGGATCAAACAACAAAAAGTTATAGCTGTTTGAATTCTGCTAATACTCAGTTTACGGTCGATTAACGGAAAAGTACCAAATTTTCTAACTTGTTAAAAAAGTAAGGGTTGGGTAAAGGATCGTAAAAGAAAAAAATGATTGATTCATTCAATATTACATCATGTTGATATGTATGAATCAAACTAAATTGAGAGAGAAACGTTCTTATTTGAGAAACCTAATATCGAACTTCACATAAAAAATAATTTTAATTAGTGGCAGGGTCCATTAAATAAATTTTAAATTCAGAACTTGAAAAATATGGTAAGCCAAATTTGATGGAATCATTATCTACTCTTATAGAAGAAAATAATTATAATTTAATTTTTGATTTATTAGAAAAATATTCCAAAAATAAAATATTAGATAAATCAAAAGAGATTTGGGACAATAATTTGGATAAACAATTAATGATGATTGAAGGCAGCAATAAAGATAAAAGGTTTTATATCTATTAAAAAACTGTAAACACTGATAGGGGTTGATAGTATCGCAAAAGAACAAGAATTGTTTCGGATATAGTATAGTATACCGGTGGAAAGGTTTCGATATGAGACCCATACCATTCGATTCGTCTCGGCGAGCTGAGTTTTTCGATTTTCGGGGACCTATATCTCGGTCCACAGGCATCTACGAAAAAAAGAGTGGTGCCGTTCGACTCAGCTCGCCGAGACGAATCGAATGGTATGGGTCTCATATCGAAACCCTCCCACCGGTATACTATACTACAGCCATTGTTTCTACATACCGTATTTGCTAAAATAATTACCCAGGGTAATTATTGTTTCAACCTATCGCTGGTCGTTGTAATTAAAAGGGAGGGGTAGTTATTTGAGCTTTTTTAAGAAAAGATAATGATAACTGTTTTTAAGGGGGGGGGGTAATTAATTTTTTAATCTCTGGCTGTAGGGAGTATTTAATAGGGCGGGGGTACTCATTTGAGAGAGACATTATTACGGTAAACAAAAAAGTATAGATATTTGTTTAGTAAGAATCTAAATATAGTTAAAAAATAGGTTCACTTTAGTCATCATTAAAATATGTAGTATAATAATTTTAGCAAGGGAAAGGCGAAAAATAAAAAGAATCGAAATAAAAAAACTAAAAATGAAAGTTCAAATGAAATTTCCAACGAAATTTCAACACAAAATATTCCAAAATCACCGAAGGAAATTGGTTCATCATCTAATAAAAATTTGGAAATTAAAAAGAAAATGAAAAATAAATTTATTAAAAAAGATGATGATTATTTTGGAATAAATTTTGATAAAGATTTGATATTAAAATGGAATATTGATGAATTAATTAATGGAAAAAATAATTCTAATTTAATTTTGGAAATATATAAAGATTTTATTGAAGATCCAAAAAGTGGAAAAAAGTATTTGTTGAATGTGGCAGCATGTATAGGAGAAATTGTTGGGAGATTTAAGGTAAAATCTAGTTAAGCGTGTTTAAGTTTATAATGAGAGAAAAATTATAAACTAACGGCCCGAACCATAGGAACACGGTGCTCGTTGTTCTTAACAAGCCTGCAGTCTTATTAATGCGCATGGGTAATTAATACTAGAATGACTAATACCAGAATTATCAGAAAAATTCGCTCTGATCCGGATCAGGAGGGGGGATCCGGATCAGGGGTTGAGTTATGAGTTATTTGCGTTAAATTTTGGCCTTGCGTTGCGATTTGCTTTTTTGAGATTGTCTCTTACGCCTACCCCTGATCTGGATATTTGGGGATTTCATAGGATCCAGACCTTTAGCGGATTGTATATGCAATCTTAACGGATTGTATATGAGATAATTAAAAGTAAGTTATATGAGAAAAAGCAAAATTTTGCAAAATTTAGATAGATATAATTCTAATTTAAGGTAATTCATTACCTAAAGAAATACCACCCTCATTTATCAAATATATTCTTTACCGAAGAAAAGAAGATAGAATATAATACAGACTTGCCAGAATTTCCAAAAAAGAAATATTTGCAGAAACGTTTGGAAGAAAAATGGGAAAATTTAATAAATAAAAAAGAAGTTAATTTAGCAATATCAAATCGTCAAACATTTATTAAATTTGAAACAAAATTATTTGAATTTTTAAGAGAAATTATTTATATAATGAAAGGAATATTCGATGGAAGACATCTGGGGAAAAATAAAAAAGAAATTATTTTAAAAATTAAAAAACAATTACATTTAAAAAATTTTGGGTTAATTAATGAAGAATGGAAAGACAAAATTGAAGGGGATAAAAAGAAAGAAATTTTTAAAATTTTATTTTTTGAGGGGGAGGAAGGAAATGTTAATGATATTGTTAAATTAAATGAAGATTTTGAATTATGGGAAAAATATAAAAAACAAAGAGATTTGGGTATAGTGAATTATTTTTTTGAAAAAAATTATTAAATTAAAATCATATTACCGTATTCTCTCTAATTGAGCGGCCTCCTCCATTTGAACGGCCGTCTACGCGGCCATTTGAAAGTGTCTGAAAACTAGAGCGGCCGGCCGCTCAGAAAGAGGAAATACAGTATATTTATAATAAAAAGGTAAAAGCTTAGCCTCGAACCGACATCCTGGCCCCTATTTTAATTGATAACGAATTCAGTGGACTAATTTTGTGCACAGAATTCAGAATAATTCAGAATATCAGAGATCGCACCGATCCGATTCACAATTCCCGAAAATCGTAATTCCCGACGATTTTTGCTCGTGAATTCACTATTCACGAAAATCGTGAATTCGAAATTTTCGAAATTTGGGAATTTGATTTTCTGTCGACGCGATGACTGATAGATACTTCAATCCCCATGTACATGTGCTTTCTCAAATTATTATCTTATTTTCCAACCCTGATAAACCTTAAAAGAAATTTTTCATTTAAGATACACAGATATATGATGGAATTGGACCTGCAAAGTATTTAAATCCAGAATACTTCCAAGAGATTAATTTTGAAACAAAAGATGTTACCTCAACTAAGGTAAAATAAAATGGTTTTGGCTTTAGTTAGGCAAGAAATATTAAATCCTAAGTTCTCTGAAGAACCGAATAGTAAAACTGGAACCGATATCCGACAAACCTGAAAGTTTTCAAATTAGGTTCGAACCGAAAATCTCAATCATTAGCCTTGTTTTTATGAAGGCGTCCAAAAATAACAACTCAATATCCGTCTAAACCAAAGTTTAATATGAATTCAACATAAATAGCTATAAATATTTTAAAGTTAATACGGTTTAAGTGGAATACCAAACCTAAAGAAATTCTTTAATTTTGAAAAAAACTTTTAAAATCCACAAAATTATCTTCACATACCTATTTCTGTTAAATCTGAAGAAATTTATAACATTCCAGTCTCAGGGCAATACTAGTCAACAAAATCGTAGTGCGAAACATGGGGATGAACTTTTTCGGACCAACATTTGAGGACAAACATTTAAGGATAGAATTTGAGGATTGGGACCGATATTTGGTGACAGACTTTTCAGGACCGACATTTAATGATTGTCATTTGAGTAAAAGAATTAGTATAAATTATCACAAATTATGTACTACGTGGAGGTTGTTACACAAGCGGGTTATGTTGTTCCAACGACGGGGTATGTTGTTCCAATGACGGGGAATATTGTTACTTCAACGTGGGAAGTTGGCCCTTCAACTGGGAAAGTTGTTCCAAAGACACAAAACAGTTACAAAGACACTGTCCGACCAAAACCGTCCAACCAGAGTAATATTTATTTAAAATTAAGTTGTTCCAACTAATCGAGGGTCATTCACGTGATCATGTAATTGGTGATAAAGCAGTAAAAGTATTGAAAAAACATTATTCAAGATGGTCCCAAACAGTTGGGTGTTTGAGTAAATTATTGATAAGTGGCTCTGTTATGTTGGGAATTAATACAATAAATTCTGATGTTGATGCTGTTGTTATTTTAGAAGAAAATGAAAACGAGAAAATAAATATTCCAAAATTTCAACAAAATCATTCTGAAGAGTTACAAAAATATAAAAACATGCTAGAAAGGCCAACAAGTTCAAATTGTGAGGGATTAAGACATGAAGGCGGAAGTTTTGGGAATAACCCATTATTAGCCTCCTTGATTTGTTCAAAAGGTGAGAAAATAAATAAAGAAATAAACGATGATAATAAAAATATAGAAATTGATATCAAAGAAAAAAGATTAAATCAAGTATTCGGCACTGAAAATGTAAATTGTCAATTTGGTAAAAGAGAGGAATGTAATGATCAGTCTTTGTTTTGCTTCTTTTGTCGAGTTTGTTTTTTAATTTAGGGTTTGATCTATCATATTTGCTTGTTATATTTTGCTAGTTTCTACATGAGTTACCTATTATAGTTTGTAATGGATACCGAGTATAAGAAATAGGTTCTCCTCCCTTTAGACTTGATGGCTGTACGGTCGGGTCTCTCAGCTGAATGAATGAAGTGATCTTCTTTAGTTAATTTCATCAGTGTTTATATGCTTGGTTTTAATTCACAATAAAGTTTGAAGCTAAGTTAATGTTAATTTTAAATGAAGGGTTCTTTTAGCCCTTTGAGTATGCACGATTATGATGAAAGAGTGCCATCTGATTTAGAACGAACTAAGAGCCCTAACTGAGAACCTAAGAGCTAAGAGACCTAAGCTAAAGACCTGACTAAGATCTAACTAACCTAACCTAACCTAACTAAGAGCTCTAACTAAGAGCCTTATACGATGTTTCTCGTTTTAAAAAATTATTTATAATTTGTTTTATTAAATATCAGGATAGAAGAGTAACTGACATTAAAAGGATAACAGAAGCATGGATAAGATTGATAGAATTTAAAATATTTGGAGTGGATATAGATATTGCTTTTGTTGGTTTACCTGAATGGCCTTTGAAAGAAAATTCTGATGAATGGTTAAATGCTGTTTTGGCTAGTAACAAGAATAATGCTTTAACAAAATTACAACCAATGTCTGGATATAGTTCAAATAAATATTTAATTAATTTGTTAAATAATGAAGGAAATAATAAAATGCCTATTACATTTTGTAATGCTTTAATTGCTCTTAAGATATGGGCAAAAAGTAAGAACTTTATAATTTTTATGAATCCGAAAGACCTTTGAGTATGTCCGTCAATCGCTACTGTTGTCTGTTTTAGCTGTTGGCTTCTTGGCTGTTTGAAAACCAAATAGTTTATAAGACCCAACATTAGCATAGGTGATCAAAAAATTTAATTTCTGTCGGAATCTGAGAAAAGATAAAAAATAGTAAATCTTAATCTACTCTATCTAATCTTTCTATCAAAATGAAAATTTTTTTATATCTAAGACACCTTATTACTAAAATTAAAGTATTCTTAGTAATTCAATGTATGATATTTTTAGAGCTTTTATCTTGAAAAATAATTGTATTTATTTAAAGATAATTCAATATATGGAAACATAAATGGATTTTTAAACGGAGCAGCATTGACTTTATTGCTAGCAAAAGTTTTTCTTTTTTATCCGAATGCATCTACAATTGCATTAATTGAGCGATTCTTTCTCACATATCTGACATGGTAAATTAAACTTTTGTGCCAAATGGCAATTTGTTTAATTAATCCTACCCGGTTTAACCCCCCAAGAAATAAAAACGCAAATTAAAGAAGAAAAATTTATTTTAATTAAATTCCAAATACCTATATGTATTTCTCGGCTGGCGCTTGTAATTTGGTTAAAAAGTTTAAGTTTTAGAAGAAGAGTAAGTCAATTTAATGTTATGGGAGGAAGCGCCAGCCGAGCAGGTAAAAATAAAAATGGGCGGAGTTTTAACAATTTTAAGTAGAGGCCAAAAAAATCGAAAAGGCGAGGATTGCCAGTCGGCACAACTTTATTTACAATATA
Source organism: Meloidogyne enterolobii (assembly GCA_963681835.1). Taxonomy (NCBI): domain Eukaryota; kingdom Metazoa; phylum Nematoda; class Chromadorea; order Rhabditida; family Meloidogynidae; genus Meloidogyne; species Meloidogyne enterolobii. The sequence goes on along the minus strand of CAVMJV010000082.1, from coordinate 47,775 downwards.
TTCGAAACTATTTTTACATAATTAAACAAAAATAATTTTAGGAATTGGCCAACACCTGTCCGATTAAAAACTCCAGAAAAAATGAATGACATACACAGTTGGTCGATCGCTAAAGAAATATCTGCAAAGGAAACTAATATAAAACCTCTAAATGATTTATTTGGAAATTTAAGAAACAATGAAACAACGGCTAGGCTTTTAAAGCATTCAAGATTAATAATGCCAATAATAACCCCAATATATCCAGAACAATCAGCAGCCTTTAACGTTAATTATTCAACACATAAAATAATTATGAAAACATTATTTGAGGGGCTGAAGATGTTAAGGGAGGTTAATATTGTCGGTCTTAGAACTGGAGCTATTGGAAAAGCATGGGAAAGGTGGATTAAGGGAATTAAATTTGAAGAAAAGGTGTTTGTTTAAAATAATACCCTAGTATTTCAAAATTAAAAAAATTAGAAATAGATCAGTGTATCCAAGGTGTAATCCTCCTATTCAATGGATTATTATGAGCATTTTTTTGCATGCAGGAAGACTCTAAATTAACCGAGCACCTTATTTTTGGCATAACCATATTCGTATTAGAAATATGAGATAAAATAAAGATTAGATTGCTATTCGCACTTGCTGAGAAAATAAGCATAATCTCATGATTTTTCTCACAGTCAATGATAGTTATTAAGTTACTTCGCAATTCCGGTGTTCAAGTTCCCGGGGTTGGGAAAAGACTACATATGTACGAAAAGTAAAATTTGAGAAGATAAAGTTTAGTAACCAGCGTTAAATGTTAGTATATTATAATAAAATACAAAATCTGTTAATTGGAAATCTAAAAATTGTTATGTACGTGACTTGTATGTCTACGTACTAACAAGAATAACAACAAGATAAGACAGTGACTAACAAACTGTGCTTTATCTACAATACTAAATACAATAGGTTGCGAACAATAGAATATGGCTAAACGCCGAATACGTGGAGACAGAATAGAATAACAGAATAACACTGCGACAATAAGACTAAGACCACGACTGAATAATAGGAAGGCTTTTATACTAAGCCGATACCCAACACCTCCCTCCTTTAATAAGAATAATTTTCTCTTGAATAAAATAATACCTCCGAATAATGTCTCCAACCAAAAAAAAATACATACAAAGGGGCAAAATACAATAATTACAAAGGGGGCAATACAAAAAATACATACAAACAAAATATTATCACAACAACATATATTATCTCAAAACATCAAGCATCAATGCTAATACCGCTCATCTTTTCATCGTCTTCATTCTTCTCATCGATCGGCTTCGGCTCATCTAAAACATCAATAGAATCATCTTCTGGAATATTTTTAGCATTATCTTCTTGAATGTTTGAATCGCCTTTCTTCGAATTGATATTTTTATTGAATAATTGATTGAGCTTTAAGCTTTGCTCATCAATAGAATTATCAGAATCTGATTGGTTTTTCTCTAACCAATACTTTTTGCGAATATGCCATTCTTCCCGGCTTACAATGCACTTGAGGCGAGGGACTTCAATTCTCCATTTCTGCCCTACTTTGTTGACTAATTTCCCAGGCAGCCATAACGTTTTTCCGTTTTTGTTTGTGTTTTTGACTAACACTTCTTCATTGTTGGCGAATCGGCTTCTTTTATGCCATCTTTTGGGCGTTTCTTCGTTTTTGAATATTTTCTTTTTCCAGAATGGACTTTCTTCGTTTTTCAAGAATGGTTGAGGACTACGCCATTTTTTCTGTTTTGGAGAATTGAATACTTCTTTTGGAATGAATTTTGCTAGAATCCTCGAATTTGTTCGAAATTTATTCAATATTGGCAAGCCCAAAATATTGACATCTCCTTTGACCACATGGAATTCTTCTTCTGACGTAATTCCGAATAATTCTACAATTGCCTTGAATTTCCCTTCAATCTCGAATTTTGTTTTCCCTAGGCCGACGCCTGAATAATCAACTTTGGCTAATTCTGGACTTCCGATTTTTGTCCAAATCTCTTCATTCAGAATATTAATTTGGCTTGCCGAATCAACGATCATTTCAACTAATTTCTCGTTTAATTTCAATTTTTGTGTAATCCATTTTTGCTTAATCAGAATAGCATTTGGATTCACGATGTCCGTAATACCACAAAAGGTTCCTGACGAATCTGGATCAATAGAAACATGATTAATCTGTGGTCGATTGAATCGGTTTAACCAACCTTTAGGTTTACGACAATCACGTCCGTAATGTCCAAAACGACCACAATTGTAGCACTGAATGTCTCTGAATTTGTTTTGGCTCTCTGAATAATCCGAATAGTTGTTGAATCGTTGACTTCCCGAATTGTAGTTGAACTTCTTTTGGTACTTGTTTCTAATAAATTCATTTTCAGAATTCTCTTTCATTTTCGAATTTTGAATCGGTTGAGCCTGAATAGGAATTTTACTAACATTATTTACTTCGAATGAATAATCAGGCTCGAATTTTACCTTATCCTGAATATTCTCAAAAACTTTCGCATCTGCCTTTGTTGCCAAATAACTGCGACATTCTTCTAACAATTGCTTGAATGTACATTGATCCGAATTGGAATGTCGTTCAACGAATCGCAGGCAAATTTGGCGCAAATCATTGGCTTCCTCGGGAATCCCTGCAATGAAAATAAGAATTTTCGAATCTTCGACCGTTAGCGCCATCTCTGCTTTTTCACATTCAGAATTAACCACTGCCCCAAAATCTAACACTTTCTCAACACAGGGGCATCTTAATTTGATGACTTCGAATCGTTTCACAATTTTGGACCGAGGGTCTCCGAATTCATTTTCTAACTCCTGAATCAGAATATCGAATCTCATCGAATCTAACTTCTGGGGCATCAACTTCTGTGAAATTTTAGCATATTCACTACCCCCTAACTTGGCGACTAATAATCGGACTTTAACATTTTCGGCTAAAGAATTACCTTCGTTCTCAAAGAATGATTTATGCTTCTCGAACCACGAAGCAAATGTTTTGCCCTTGTCCAAATCAAACTCGAATTCTTGAATCACAGAATTTAATTTGCAATATAGCTCGGCTGACTTTTCTTCTTCTGAATCTTCTTTTTCCTTTGTTTTGCCGAATTCCTTCATGAAATCTTGCGTTGACTTCAGAATTTCGCCTAACATTTTTACTGCCTCTGTGTCCATTTTTAACTAGAATATACAATTAGAATTGAATAATATCCGAATAAGAATAATACCTTTTGAATCAGGTTCGAATACAACTGCGACCGCGCCACTGTTATGTACGTGACTTGTATGTCTACGTACTAACAAGAATAACAAGATAAGACAGTAACTAACGACTGTGTTTTATCTACAAGACTAAATACAATAATAGTGAAGGTGGCAAAAGGCAAGAATGATGAAGGACAGACGGCGCCGGTCGACCCAGGTGTCGACCGAGACTGATCGCTAACTACTCCTTTTATACTAGACCCACACATACCTAACATCTCCCTCCTTTAAAAAAGTTAGGGACTAACTTGAATAATTTGCTACTGAATAGAATTGTTAGGTTGGGTCCGAATTGAATAACTTCTCGGATCGAATAACAGAATGACACCGCCTTGAATACAATGGGACAAAAAATTTACAAACATTTTGGGGGAAAACAAAAACAAAAAATTTACAACAAAACAAAAATTTATCACAATTATCACAAATGTCCCAAAAAAACCTCTCATCAACATCTAACTTCTAAACATCCAAACAAAGCAGAAGCACATCGAATAATCTGAATCAACCCAACACTGGGTAGGGATTTTCACCAATTCCCTGAATAATACTGCCCTACTTTCTAATACTTGGGCGAATAACTACCTAAATGGCATTTTGACTAACTTTTAAATTCTCTCGAATAATCTCTTTTGAATAACTGAATACTTTCTCAATCAAACTGAATAATGCCATAGGAATTCATCAATGGAGCGAATAATAAAATTTTATCTACTAACTTCTCTGGAGCGACTAAATAATTGTCTCAGACTTGAATAATACTTGACCGTCTTACGTCCACTTGACCGACTTACTCATTGCGGCCTTGAATAACAAATAATCGGGACTTACATCTTGCCCATGACTGCGGTTCCTCATATAATCAAAATACTGAATACAACATGCTCACTTCACTCTGCTCCTGATGGTCAAGCTCGAATTCATCGAATAATCTTCTAAACAAAATACCAAACTTCTGGACCGAATAATAACAACTCTTTTCAAAACTCGAATTGGTCCGACTAAAATTGACTAAGGTTTGCTAGGCCTTGTCGAATAGATGAATTCGATCGGCTTGAATGCCTGCCACACTTCAACTGACGCCGTCTCCTCTGAACAAAAATCTGATGTGCTCTGCGAATCTCCGAATAATCCGAATACTCCCCCGAATCTGAATAATTATCCGAATAATTGTCCGAATTATGGAATCAAAAGATTCACGACTGCGACCGCGCCACTGTTATGTACGTGACTTGTATGTCTACGTACTAACAAGAATAACAACAAGATAAGACAGTGACTAACAAACTGTGCTTTATCTACAATACTAAATACAATAGGTTGCGAACAATAGAATATGGCTAAACGCCGAATACGTGGAGACAGAATAGAATAACAGAATAACACTGCGACAATAAGACTAAGACCACGACTGAATAATAGGAAGGCTTTTATACTAAGCCGATACCCAACAAAAATATTTTTTCAGTATGAACATTTTATTTTGGCAGTCTGTGCTACAAAAATAGGAAATGAACATTTTTGTGGATATGCTTCAACAAAACTTAAATTACATTTAATTTGGACAATTGAAGAGAAAAACGAATTTAATCAAGTTGAATATTGTCATATTTCTAATTTAATTAAAGAAGAATTTTGTAAAGGAGAAGCAGCAAAATTATTAGGGTGAATTTTATTTTTAGGATATATACTAGTGTAGGACACAACCGGTTATTAGCCTGCACTCCGGTTTTTGGTTAATCCAAATTTAAGAAACCCGGTTTTGAGTTTTGATTGTATTTCGGTTAATTTTATAAAGTCACTTATTTACATAAATTTCCGGTTCTAGGCTTTTAAATTGTCATAAAAGCTGTTAATTTTTTCGAAAAATATCTCAAGAATTCATGTTTTATAACCGGTTGTGTCCTATATTATACCAATATTCAATCTGCCAGAAATTTCGAGTATTGTTCTAACCTAAAATATGGGAACAATATTATGAAGGTTATATTATATAATTCAAGCTCATTTTTGATTTAACAATTGTCTATAACTAGGGTCCGGATTTTTATTTTTGGTATTATTTGGTATTATGCTATTGTTGGACACAACCGGTTATTAGCCGGTAACTCCGGTTTTGGGTTTAACCCAAATTTAAGAAACTGGCAGATAACCGGTTGTGCCCTACAATACAGGGTGACCAGAATGTTATTGCACACTTTTCATTCCATCATAACTTTTTTCATGATTTATACTTTTAGATATTTTTAGAATCATTTTGTAGCCCAAATTCTCCTTCAGGGCCTCAATTCTCCTTGAGGGCCTTCCTCGCAAGAATCAAAAAACACTAAGAAACTTAATGATTATTAGTTTTGATAGCTAAGGATCTTGCTTAGCTTCCAAAAAATGAATGACTTTTTGAATGAATTATAAAACTATAAGCAAACAAATCTTTGAATATTGATAAATATTTTATATATTATATTTTACAAATTTACTTTAGTAATGACACTTATTGTGAAATTAGACTTATTGGAATGCAATTATTTGGAGAATTAAATAAATCAGAAATGGAAGAAAGATTTGAAGTTTTAAGTAAAAATATCATTGATGGATATAGATTACCTAAATTTATGAAAGATAAAAGTGGAATTTCTTTTAAATTGTTTTATTCCTCAAAGACTGAATTGAAAAATTGGTTTGTCTTTAGAAAAGTAAATTTAGGTTTAGAATAATAAAGGGGAGACTGGATTTGAGTTTCGATTATGTTAAGTAACGATCTAGACCTGATAACGACGATTTGGCTTAGGACCGATTTCACTTATTTGTTAGGACTGATCTAGTGCCCTTTACATAATAACAAAATTCAGATTTGATTATATAATTGGGAAATTTATAAAAAATTGTCATCTATAGTCTTTTGCAGGCTTGATAATGGTTAAGGATATGGATACAGATAAGTTCAAAATGCCTGCGGATATCCGTCTGTACCCGCCGTAAATATCCGGATACGAATACCAAAATCCATGTCCATTAGCAAGTCTGGTTTTATGAGCATTTGTATCAGTTCAGCGGAAATAGCTGGCCATAAAAAATAGAACTGCTTAGAGCTCCTTTTATTTACTATTTCTAGAAATATTTGTCAATTTTTATATAATTTTTTAACAATTGACAGGAATTTGATTGAAAGCTGAGATTTATCAAAATTTTGTAAAAAATATCAGAAGAATTCTACTTTTTAGATTTTATTATTTTACTATTAATTGATATTTTTCTTCTCAAAAAATTTTAAATAAAATATTTATTGTATATTTTTGTGAAGGATTTTTTTAAATTAGGTTGAATTATTAGACTAAATTAGCTACGATTTAATATACCGTATTTATTCTAATTGAATGATCGCCATCTATTTACCGATACCCCAAAAATTGTAATTCAATTGGAGGGGCCATTTAAATAGAGAGGCCATTTAATTAGAATAAATACGGTATTTATAAAAACATTCAGTTTTATTTCTTTCAAAAAGTTATGGTGGAAATAAGCACAACCACTAGCATCGAACTATAGTTTCTAAATGTCTGTTTGTTATATCTAATACGCGGTTATTTTAGCTTAAGACGTTCTTATACCATCTAAAAAATAAAAAAATATTTTACAAAATTAAATAATATAAGCTATTTATAAAACTAATACAATACATATAAGCCCAATTGTTAAAGTTTATCGAGAAATTAAAGATATGTATAGAAATGTTTTAAAGCTACAATTTTCAAGTTGAAATATTTTAGACGCAAAAGAAAAATTTTGAAAATGACCGCTAATGTTTAAAAGTCATTTTGTTTAAACAATCAGTTAAAAAATAATATTTAAATAAATATTTTGAGGAAATAACTAAGATTAAACTAAGATAAAAATTTAAAATAAATTAATAAAAATTTAAAATAAAAAATAAATAATTTTAAAAATTAAATAATAAATTTTGAAATAGAATTTTCCAAAAAAATGAATTTTACTGAAATAGATTTATAATTTTACTCTGAAACTAATTCTTCACAGTTTATGCGGAATTTTAGAACTGTTCACAATAGCGACTCAATCTTTTATTTTTTATGTGCCCTTCTAAAGTTCCAAATTTTTCAAATAGTTTGATTGTCTTGAAGACATATTGTGGGCACAATTTAAGTTGATTTGCAACATCTGCCTCAATTCCATAATATTTGCTTACAGAACAAAACAACTTGATAATCTTGGCCCTCTTCATTCTTTCCTTAATTAGAAATATTACAATTTATATTTCTTAATTAAATTACTCTACGCAATGTTTTTGTTAGTTACTCAGAAGTCGATGAGACTAAACTAGACAAAAAATCTGAACTATGTAAGCATAAAATTATAAATTGATATAGTAAAGCGGCTGAGCATCCCAAAAATAACAAAATATATTACGGAACTTTATCTGATCAGTCGTTTGTTAACACGGTTACTAACTTAACAAACACCCATTATTTTATAACAACTTTTCACTTTTTCGAATAAACCGTTTCGTGTTATCATATAATTTACGTCACTTTTATTTATTAATGTCTCTCATTCGAATTTACCGAGGAGGGAGTGAAATTGAGGAAGACAGTAAATCTGACCATTATACTCATATTAAGGAAGATCTGAGACACTCAAGAAAGGGGGGGGGGTGGTTATATAAAGCCCCCATATTTACCTCATCTGTTAAAACTTCCGACTTGAACCCTAAATCTTTTAATTTCTTAATATCGTATCCAATGTATTGAAATCCTTCTTCCAATGAAACTTTTATAATATCAACTTTAATTTTGCCTTTTATAAAATTTTTAATAATTCCGTTTAATTTAATTTCATATTTCTTAATTTCTTCATTTTTCTCGTCAAGATTTTTGTCCGTCGGATTAAGATATTCCTTGTAGTTATTCATTGTAAAATATTGGATCTTGTTTATAATTTTGTCAATTTGTTCATCATATTCCAAATTTAAATATCCTAGCTTTAGTGATAATTTTTTGTATAATTCCAAAAATATACGAATATTCAATAAAGTCATTAAATTATTTAAATGATTTTCTTTCTTATTTGATGTTTCTTCTAAAAAATATTTTTAAAATTAAGGAAAAGTACATAGTTAAATAACAGCTTATTAGAAAAAGCCAAATGTAAAATTAAAATCCAAAGCTTAGAACAAATAATTGATCTGAAAAAATTGAAAGTTTGATCAGACTAAAAAAACCGGAAGGCAAGTTCGATATGTTCAGATCCCAATAGACCTGAAGCGAATTTTTCAATGAAGAAAAATTTTTCAGATTAAAACTTTCTCGAGAATTCTCTGAAAATATTTTCAAAAACTCTTTTAAAAAATCATTTTGAAAAAAAATCTAATTATTGAAACTGTTAAACAACTTTATTATATACGTGTTCAAGCTTGCTGTGGAAAAATTCATTGGACGGGAGATGGACTGAAACCATGGAATGAGCCGAGACCAAAGCACAAGCGATTGTGCCACCATCCAACCCGATGATGTGTTATATTTATTTTCGTTTATAAACATTCTGCAAGTGCGGACACAGCAAAATCCTTGATCAAGCTTTTCAAACAAAATTTGATCAAAGCGTCGATTTTAATGAGTAACGTTCAGTTTTTTTATAATTTATTAAATTTTTGAAATTCAAGGGTTTACCTAAAGCCAACAAATTATTCCCTTCTTTTTCCACAATTTTAAACAAATTTTCTTTTTCAATTTCTAGTAATGCATTGAATTTTTTATATTTAGTGACTAGCATATCAATTGTTTTTATAAATTCTGTATTTTCATTAATAAATAAGAAAAATTTATCTTCAAAATTGGTAATGTAATAATTTAAATTAAATAAAAGATAGGCAATTTCAACCAATAACCAATTTGCTTCATTTATTCCAAGACGAAAAATAAATTTTTCTAAAATTATAAAATTAGATTCTCTGTCTTGGGTCATAATTTGTGCAAGGTTTTGGACGTCTCAAATGTGTCAAATGTGATGCCTCAATCTCTCTCATATCTTTAAGTCCTTAGTATAATATCATAGTGAAGACTAGCCCTACAAAGTATTATGAAAAATTCAAGATCGCCTTTACTTGCGACAGTTTGAAGTCCGCTTTTGTGTAGGCCCTTTATAGCACTTAATCAAGCCGTACGAGCGATAATCAGGCTTTCAGATAGAGTAAATTAACATTCATTTGATTTGTGTAATCCGGATTTTGAAATAATATTGCGGATGCGGATTTTTATTATTTTTAAGAAATTCTCAAGTAAATTTTATTTTTCATTTGCTACATTTAAATGCTTATAAATTCCAGCTTATAAATTAGTAATTACAACAAAAAATAACCTGATTGAATTATTTTAGTATACTCCTTAATTTCTGCCAGTAAGCTTTGCTTTCTATCCAAATAAACTTCTGGCATTTTCTCAATTAAATCAATCTTTCTAGCCTTCAAATCAATTTCTCTTAATTTATTTGACAAATTCATTTTACGATACATATCAATATTTTCATTAATTTGATCAATTTGTTTTTCTTTAATTTTCATATTTTTGGGGATAAAACTTTTATTTCCCGATATTAAAATATGATATATAATATTTTCTAAATTTTCATATTTATTATCCCTGTTGTGTGTATTAAATAATTTCCGTTGAATTTTCTAAAAAAGTAATATATTTTATTAAATACCTAATACTTAAGAATACACGTATTTTGTTAACTCTAGCGACAGGTTGAATGATTAATTAGCTAGGGTAATTATTCAGTAAATGTGGTAATTCGTTGTGTAGTGATGTATAAAAGCCAGTGTAAGCGTAAGTCCAACTGGATCATACTAGCGAGGCTGGTCACTGATCTCCGTCGTCTGTTCCGGCTCTTTCACCTTTGCCTACATTGTTACTTATACATGGGATAAACTGTTATTTTTGTGCTCGTCGACATTAGCATATCTTAGACAACCCTCAGACATAACAATGGCGCCAAACAAGTGATTGTTTGGATTTTTAGGGGACAGACGTCGTAGTTCGGCGGGAGTGCAAAACACATCTCTTTTTCTCTCAGAACTGATCCTTTGCTTATAATTTTTAATTAAAAATTTACCCCAAGTTTTCTCCCAGGAATTATTTCTGATAAAATTGAATGCTTTTCATATTCACAACGAAATTCAGCATCCTTCAATTTTTCCTTTTCTTCAGTATCTTTTTCATAAATTTGTTTTGGAACATCTTTAAATAAATAAATATTTTCATTCAATTCTCCACTAAATATATCCTCATTATCCCCAATTCTATACCACAAAAAACAGTTAATTGGTTGTTGAAAGTTTTTTAGATAATCAAATTGTCTACTTTCAAGGTAATTTTCTCCAATTTTTAATTTAACATCTAGCGCCCAACAAAAATTAAAAAATAAAATAAACAAAATTTGTTTAAGCATTAGTTTTAGCTAAAATTATAAGGAGAAATACTAATTAATATTCGGATTTAGGTGTTTACTAGGGTTGCTCACGATCGGATTTAAAAACAAAAATTTTGATATTTTTTGCCAAAAATTAACCGTTTTTACAAAATAAAAAAAAACCGAAAATTTCTAAAAATGAGTGATTTTATTAAAAATTTTCCCAAAATTGTTGTGTAGGGCGACAGCCCTTAAAGAGTTTAGTATAAAAGCCAGCCAATAATTAGTTCGCTCTCTCAGTCTATTCCGTCTTCCAAACGTCATCTTCTTGTATTTTCTACGTGTGATAAACTTTCTGTTATCTTCCTCTACGTAAGCGGGGTCGTAATAAAAATAAAACCGGTATTTGCCTAAAACTCAAAACCGAAAACCGGGGTTTTAAAATTTTGATTAACCCAAAACCGGGGATAACGGTTAATAACCGGTCGTGAACAACATTAGTGTTTAGCTATTTCTTAACAATAAAAATAAGGACGTGCTTTCTTGTTAACATTTAAATCTAATAAAACAAGACGATTAAGCATTTTTTTAAATTAATCGTAAATAGATAAATAAATATTCGGCATTTTCTTTTGATTTTAAAATATTATTATAGGCAATTAATAATAAATGCACTTTATTTGGCGGTGTTTAAGAGTTGTTTAATTTTCGAAAATCGATATGTCGCGGAAAAGGGCAAGTCCGCGAATAGTAAAAATTAAGCCTAGTAAAAACTCACACAATTTTTCAAGCAAAAAACAAATTTAAATTTTATTTAAAGCAATTAAAAATTTCCAACAAAATGTATTTAATCCAAAGCAGTAAAAAATCAGTTTTTAGCAAAAAGGTTGAAAAGCAAAAATTTAAGTAAAGTCCAGAGCAAAATTGTAGAATATTTTTAGAAGGAAGAGCAAAAGCTAAATCAGCAGCAAAAGAATATTTTAGAATGAAGAGCAAAGTAAAACCAGCAAAAAATCAGAAAGAAAAAGCCGAATGAATGAAAAGCAAAAAAGTAAATAGAATGAAGAACAAAAATAAGCAGATACATTCAGTTGAATAAAAAAAGGGGAGGGATAAGCATTTTGAAAATAAACAATCATTGGTCTAGGAAAGGAATTTTGTTTTTAAGGTTTTAAATGCAGGTGTCGTTAAAAAAGGGAAAAATAAATTGAAAATAAATTAAAAAAAATAAATTCTTTAATCTTTAAAGTCGTGAAACGACATTCCCCAGCAACGGAAACATTCCATTTCTTTTATTCCAGTAGTATTGTGTTAGTGTCTGTGAGTTGAATTGGTAGGACAGTTGAGCGAGTCGGAAATTCTGTTGTGGCATGTTGGGGTAGGGTTGAGGGAAGTGTTGGATGTGATGTAGACGTGGCACATGAAGAGACATTAAAGGTCGTGGACGGATACCATCAGTCAAGGGTTGAGTTGAAGAACGGGCACGTATATGTGAATTAAAAAATATGGGGTTTTTCGTAGCAAAAACATTTTTACCTTTATTAGCTAAATTTTCCTTCGCAAAAGAGTGTTTCTTCCATGATTTGTTGTTGCAAAACGTCGATTTAGCAGTTGTTGTTGTGTTAATGGGGGGATGGTTTGTTGTTGTTGTTTTAATAATTGTTGGTGGAAGTGCATTGTTGGCCGTAGGAATTAATTTTTGTTGTTTCATTTTTGTTTTAGCTTGTACTTTCATATTCTTTTTGTAGTTAGAGGGGGTTGAGGTGGAGGAATTCGAGTAATCGACACTCGGCCGAGGGGGAAGCAAATTTTTATGTATTTTTTCGTAATTGTGGTTGAAGTAAGAGTGCGATCTGTGAATTGTGTTGCATATGGGGGTTGGAGGATTTATTTGCAAGATATGGGCTGAGAATTCAGCTGCCCTTTTGGTTTCTACGATGTGATTTTTTGGGGGAGGCGAGAAATTTCTGTTTGCTTGGCAAGGGGTTATTTGTGCATTTATCGGTAGTATCGTGGGCTGAGGTGTGATTGAGTTACAGTAATGCCCGATAGTATTTGTTTGCTGATTAATTTCATAAGTTTTGGGTTGTTGGTGGGTATTGTTTTCATAGCAATTTCGGGATGCATAATTTGACGTGTGGATTTGGCTATTGCAAATATTTGTTTTTTGGCTGAATTTTGCGAGGATTTTATAGCAAAGGGGACGAGGGTGCATTTTATTGCAATTTTTACATTGGGAAGGGTTAGGGCAATTTTTAAAATTATGATTGGGCTGCAGGCATCGGGTGCAGCGGTTTAATTCATTAAGCCGAGCAATCCGGGAATTGTGCTCCGGAAAGTTTTTGCAGTAGGTGGTAATGTGGCTGGTGTCGTTGCAAAACAGGCAAGGGTGCCTAAAGCCAGAATTTCTATAATTTTGTTGAACAGCCACTGCAGTAATGTTTAACGGGGGGATTGGTTGTAAATTTCTTGTTGGCAGTGACCTGTTAAATGGTAAAGAATTTCGGTTACTTACGGGGGTGTCCAATCGAAGAGGAGGCAATTGTTGGACATTTCGGCTTTGTGGAGTCGGACTTGATGGGTGAATAGCATTAATTTCTTCTCTTCTTTTTCTAATATTTTTTAAGCATTCTTTTAAATCTTCTGTTGTCCAATTCCCGACGTGTTGTTCTTTTGTTTTGTAGACTTCTTCTAATACAAAATCAGGTAGTTTACATTCAATATCCATTAGAATTGAAGGATTATTAAAATCAGAATTATGTTGTCTAAATTGGATTAATATGGATTCTAGGTTGTCGGTAAGTGTAGCAAAATCTTCGTTGAAGTTTTCTCCCTTTCGAACGGTTGGGAGATTTCTAATTGCTTGGTAGAGGCTGCGAATAATTTCTTCTTTGTTGTCGAATTTATTTTTAAGAAGCTGAACGGCTTGGCCGTAAGAGTCGTCAGTAAGGGGTAGGGATTCGATTGTTGCGAGAGAAGGGCCAGCTAAGCAAGATTTTAAATACGAGAGTTTTACGGCGTCGGAAAGGGAAGAGATATTTCCTATAGCAGCGGAAAATTGATTCCAAAAGGAAAGAAAGTCGGCAGATTTGCCGCTAAAAAGGGGAAGGTTCATTTTGGGTATATGAGCATGCGAGGAGGATTGTGTGGAAGAGGAGGGTAGCGCTCCTTCTAATAAATGCTGCGAAGAGCGCAATTTTCGTTTGTATTGCTTCAATTTGTTGAGGGTTTCGATATAGGGGTATTGCGCATAAAATTGGTCATAAAATGAATTATCGGCCAAACGTTCGGGTCCTGTCATGTTACTTCTGAGCGACATCCAATTACGGTGTGCTTGGGAAAGTTCATCAGCTATTTCGCATAAATTTTGAAACTCAAGATTTAGGTCCGCTAAGGAAGCTTGAATGGCATCATAAAATTGGGCGTTTGATTGAGTGGGTCCTTTCAGGGGGACATTGAATGTTTTGTGAGCTGCAAGGAGTGTATCTGCGTCCTCAAGCAAAGTAATGATTTCGGTGCGGTACCCAGAGGACATTTTTATTTTCCCCGCTTCCTTTTAAATTATTTTTTTTAGGAATTGGTGCAAGAGGTAAGTTAAACTTCACCGGCTGAGCTGTCGCGGAAAAGGGCAAGTCCGCGAATAGTAAAAATTAAGCCTAGTAAAAACTCACACAATTTTTCAAGCAAAAAACAAATTTAAATTTTATTTAAAGCAATTAAAAATTTCCAACAAAATGTATTTAATCCAAAGCAGTAAAAAATCAGTTTTTAGCAAAAAGGTTGAAAAGCAAAAATTTAAGTAAAGTCCAGAGCAAAATTGTAGAATATTTTTAGAAGGAAGAGCAAAAGCTAAATCAGCAGCAAAAGAATATTTTAGAATGAAGAGCAAAGTAAAACCAGCAAAAAATCAGAAAGAAAAAGCCGAATGAATGAAAAGCAAAAAAGTAAATAGAATGAAGAACAAAAATAAGCAGATACATTCAGTTGAATAAAAAAAGGGGAGGGATAAGCATTTTGAAAATAAACAATCATTGGTCTAGGAAAGGAATTTTGTTTTTAAGGTTTTAAATGCAGGTGTCGTTAAAAAAGGGAAAAATAAATTGAAAATAAATTAAAAAAAATAAATTCTTTAATCTTTAAAGTCGTGAAACGACACGATAAACAAAAATAAAAAAAATTATTTAAAAATTGAAAATAATTTTCAGACTTTTATAATTTTGTCTCTAATCTCAGGGAATCATGGTAATACGTATCCGATATACATCTAGAACTTCCGTGTATTCAAATCCGGAACTGAAATTTTTTTATTAAACCAGAAAAGATTGTTTGGGGAACAGAATGGTTAAAACAAGGTATTTTGAATATATCACGGAATGCCAGTCATCCTGGTTACTCCCGGTTACTCTTATCTCTAGTTGGTGTTACACCCCTCATTTATTGCGCTTTAGCCGAAAATCTTTTGAAGTTTCGATGGCCAGGATGATTAAAAAAACAAAAAAACAGAATGGTTAAAACAGTTTAGATGGTAAAACATAACTTTTGTCGGCAACATTATCAAAGTGACTTTAAGCAAGGGTTAGAAAATAAATTAAATTAGCGAAAAAACATTTAAGCAATGTCTTTAAAGAAAGACCCCCCCCCCTCTCAATGTTTTCTCAATCAAATGCCCTTTCCCTCTCCTCTCTAAATCACAAGGCTTTCCCAATATAGCAATTGATTGGGAAAGCAAGGCAGGTAAAAAGAAAGGCAAATAAGTTTATTGATTAACGAAAATTTTAAATGCAAAAAATAAAAATAATTTTAAATAAATAAATTTAAAAAAAATTTAAATTAATTGAATATGACTTTCTGGAAAAGGGAAACTTTTCATTTTACAGATAGTTAAGTTGTGCTTATTAGGGGTTAACGCAAGAGACAATTGTAAAAAACACAAACGCATATTGGCATCATTTTTGAATAATTTTGACGTTACTGCATTTGGCAAACATGATAAATGGCATTACTGCGCTTTCCTTAAAATAGCAGAGTAGGTCGATGTCGACTTTCTTGCGGAATTTTCAACATTACCTTGATTTTCAACATCGCCTTGCCCGGTCTTCCACCATAAACCTCGCTGAAGACCGACAATAAATATACCCCCCAAAAATTAACTTCTTTTAAAAATTAGTGTCATTTGAAGATATATATTGTAAGCCCCGGACTCGAGACTCGATACTTATATTTTATCCAAGTCCCGACCCCGACTATTCACATAACAATTTATATATTTATTACACTTATTCTTTCCCATCCTTTCCTTCCCATTTATCTTCACTTTATAATTAATTGTTCATTTTGCATTTCCTTTCCCAACAACTATCTTCCCCTCCTATCTTCAATTTGTACATTCATATTTCCGTTCCCATTATTTATCCTTCCCGAACTTTCCCAACCATGTAAACACTCTTGCACATTTCTTTCCCAACACTTTCCAATCATTTTTCCCCAACTTTCCCAGAATGTTCAGTTTGTATTTTCCATTTCATCCCTCCCACTTTCCCCACTATTTAACCAAAGGGCTGAACAACAAATGACAGTTTTGAGTCAGATGTGTTTATCCGATTAATCCCAGTTATATCCCATTTCCATTACTTTATTGAACGAAAAACTCATTTAATTTACATTTTGAAAATGAAATAAATGTTTTAAATATATTTTAATTAATTAATCATAGGTCCCCTGCGCCTCCCCCGACTTAGTTCTCGTCTTCTTGTTCTTCCCCCACCCCTTAAACGGCGCTCCGAATACCAGGCGGATGGTTGGGAACTGATAACCCCGACTATCCGGCCTGCGCTTACTGGTAGCACCGGATGGTTCAAATGCCCTCTAGGTATTGGTCACCCCCGCCCTTTCCCCTATAATTTTTTAAATGTTTTTCCCTCAAGGTCTCAGTCACTCCAGTTTTTACCCTATATTTTTCAATTTGATCCCTCCCTCCTTCCTCCCTCATACTCTTAATATTTAATTTTTTAAATTAATTTAATTAAATTAAAAATTATCCCCGCTCCCATTCCCATTTTTTTCCATTCCATTCCCTCCCACTTCCATTTTTCAGAAAGAATTACGGCAAAAAGTGACGCTTATCCCGTCGCTTTTGCCTTAAGATTAGCAGCTCCCTTTTTACTTTTCCATTCCCAATCGATCTTACATTACTTCCCCTCAATACATTTTAAAAATAAAAAGAAGGAAATACACATCCTCTCTTCTTTTTATTCCATATACCCTTTCCTCCTTCCCATTTTTGTGTTTATAAATATTGTTAAATTTAATAATTATAAATTTAAATATTATAAATTTAATTACAAATTAGGTTAAAATTTTTTTCCCAATTCTCCCCCCCCCCCCCACCATCAAAAATCTTTTTAATCAGAATTAAGTTTCTGAATTAAAAATATATTTTTGAATATAGCCACATCCCTCCCACACTTCTCCCCTCCTTCTTTTACTGTAACCCCTTATTTTTGACAATTCCTTCCATAATCAAATTAAAAAATTTTTTAATCAGAATTAAGTTTCTGAATTAAAAAAGGAGAGAGAGAAAAAGGGAGAGATTAAAATCTAACCGTTTTCATTTTCACTTCCCTCATTTTCAAAGAAATCCCAGTAAATTTTTCCAATGACAATAAATTTTTCAAGTTTTAAATTTTTTTCAAATGAGAATCCATTTTTTCCTATTTTTACAAATTTTCCAATGAGATCAATTTTTACAATTTTTTCTAATGAGAATCATTTTTTCCGATTTTTACATTTTTTCCATTAAAAAAAAGTTTTTTCCAATGAGAATCATTTTTTCCGATTTTTACATTTTTTCCATTAAAAAAAAGTTTTTTCCAATGAGATCATTTTTTCCGATTTTTACATTTTTCCATTAAAAAAGGTTTTTCCAATGAGAATTCAATATTTTAAATTTTTTCCAACGAGAACACAATTCTTCCCTATTTTTAAAATTTTTAAAATTTTTTTCCAGTTTCCGATAATAATCCAATTTTTTCTGTTTTAATTTTTTCCAATGACAAAATACATAAATCCTTTAATAAAATTCTTTAATATAATCTATCAACTATCCTGGGAAATTTTTAATCGATGAATATTTTTGAAATATTTTTCCCTCCTTTTTTCCGACTTAAATTTTTTACATTTTATTCCAAGCGCTTATCCTTACAATCTCTCCCCCTCTCTTCAAGTAAAGAAATCCATTAGAGTTAATTTGAAATTAATCATAATTAAGCTAATTAGGAAACAATTACCCCCCCCCTTCCCAAAACTCCAAATCAGAAAAACCAATAAATTTTTGAACCCAATTGTAAAGAAATCCATTAGAATTAATTTATTATTAAATATGAATTAATCTAATAGAGAATAAGTAAAACACAACCTCCAAATCTTCCCATAAATTCTCTAAGAATCCTTCCAACACTCTTCTACACCATTCCCCTTTCTACACTATCCCCCCTCTACACTATTACCCCTTCTACCCTCTTCCCCACTAATTCACCCCACCCCCGTTCTCTCACTTCTATTTTTACGCGCATTTTTCAAATTAATTTTAATATTATATTCTCTACTCAAATATTAACTACAAATTCAACAATAATTAATCCAACTATTACACTGACTTCTCCACATATTATTGGAAAACCATGAACTCGAGCAACTCAACTTATTCTCAAAGAACATGGACGTGATAAGTTTACCAAAACAAATCCCATACCTTTTTCCTCTCCTAATTAACTGTAACAAAACCCCATGGACCATAATGTTATCACATAAAGGCCTTGAGGGAAAATATCCTTATTTATTTACCCCTGGGAAGTTAGAATTGACAATTAGTCCCATCATTCAATGAAACTTAAAAATCCCATCCCCTTAATCCAATTTTATGGAAACCTTCAAGGACCATGCTATTATGTAAAAGACCTTGAGGGAAAAATTTCGAAAGAATTTTCCCTCAATCCCATCATTTAGTTAACACTTAGAGATGCCAATCCCATTTAGTCCAAAAACCTCAAGGACCAGTTATATACCATAAAAGGCCTTGAGGGAATCTAAAACTGACTTACTTGTCCCTGGGTAAATCGAATTATACTGTTTAACAATTTAACCACTACTTCTGAAATCCCAATCTCCTTCAATCCAATTTTTAAATAAAAACCTCAAGGACCAATTATATACAATAAAAGGCCTTGAGGGAAGCAATATGAAATTACCATCCCAAAGAAATTAGAACTGCCATTAAATCCCACTTCCAACCCCCTTCAATCCTAAAAAATCCTTTCAAATTTATTTCGGTAACTAGAAATTCTTTAAATTATTGAACATGACTAGGACAGCTTTTCAATAATTTTGGATACACAATCAATCTCCTAATTCCCTTCTCAATTCCCATGCACTAAGTTGAAATCCTTAAGGTATTTCACTAAGTTCAATCAACATGTTATAAGTTAATTATTCTAATAATAAAATAACCCCTCACTCCAAAACTAATTATACAAAATTCAGTCTGAACTCGATCCATTCCCAACACAATATGCCTCCTCAACACAATATGCCTTTCTCAATCCCTTCTCAACGACAATATGCCATTGCTTTCTCAACTCAATATGCTTCCCTGAACACACAACTACTCTAAAATTCAAGCTGAAATCGAAATTGATCTCACCACAAAATGATTTTGACCGAAGAATGAAAAAGGATGAACGAAGACAAATTCATTCAAATTTTCATTTTTCCAAATTTGTAATTTAAAATTTTTCCCTTTCTCCCTCTAGTTATTTCCACTTCAAAATATTTAATTCCAGATTCTCCTCTTTTCCTTCCCCTCATTCATCTATATTTTATATAATTGGTTCTGATTTTCCTTCCCCCTTATATTTAAGTATCGAGTCTAGCAAAATTAAGGGAACGCAGATTTGAATCCATATTTAAATTCCTCATCCTAAAAACACTTTTTAATAATCCAATGAAAAGTTAGTAGAGATTAAAAACTCTATAAACTTTTCAACCCCCCTCTCCCTCCACTCCTCAGACACAATTAGAAATTTTAATAGAAAAGTTATTAAAAACAAAAATAATTTTTCAAACCTCCTCTTCACCTCTTCACCCCTCCACCCCACCTAATCCCTTTCCCATGTGAGTAAGGTCTTTCAGATGGTCCAAAAAAATTGGTAACCATTTGATCGAGTAATGCGCTATGTCCTAAAATTTTAACACAAACGGGGACCAATTAAGTTTGAGTCACCATTTGTAAAATCCCGTTCTCTTTTCCATCCCCCCTATCACATATCCCTTCACTCCGGATCCCCCTTTCCCCCTATTTCTATCCCCTCTTTTTTCCCCATATCCTCATCCAAAAATCCAACCACACCACGCACGTAAGCGCAGGGTCGCGCTTATTGGCGGTAGGGAGATGTAAGCCCCGGACTCGAGACTCGATACTTATATTTTATCCAAGTCCCGACCCCGACTATTCACATAACAATTTATATATTTATTACACTTATTCTTTCCCATCCTTTCCTTCCCATTTATCTTCACTTTATAATTAATTGTTCATTTTGCATTTCCTTTCCCAACAACTATCTTCCCCTCCTATCTTCAATTTGTACATTCATATTTCCGTTCCCATTATTTATCCTTCCCGAACTTTCCCAACCATGTAAACACTCTTGCACATTTCTTTCCCAACACTTTCCAATCATTTTTCCCCAACTTTCCCAGAATGTTCAGTTTGTATTTTCCATTTCATCCCTCCCACTTTCCCCACTATTTAACCAAAGGGCTGAACAACAAATGACAGTTTTGAGTCAGATGTGTTTATCCGATTAATCCCAGTTATATCCCATTTCCATTACTTTATTGAACGAAAAACTCATTTAATTTACATTTTGAAAATGAAATAAATGTTTTAAATATATTTTAATTAATTAATCATAGGTCCCCTGCGCCTCCCCCGACTTAGTTCTCGTCTTCTTGTTCTTCCCCCACCCCTTAAACGGCGCTCCGAATACCAGGCGGATGGTTGGGAACTGATAACCCCGACTATCCGGCCTGCGCTTACTATATACAGGGTGGGGCAAAAGTTCGGCGACAAATGTTTTTAATAAAATCTATTGTAAAAAAATTTTATTTAAGATTAAAAAATGATAAAATATAATCAATAGGATATAATAATCATTTTATTAAAGCAATTTCTCAAAATGACCTCTCCCTTAACCATTGCTTACAAGATACACTCTACTTTCTATGTAGTGTTGTGTCCAGTGATGCAAAAGTTCCAAAATTTCTCTCGAACCGGTTCCAGTTCTGGAACCGATTTTTAAATTTAGGCAGTTCCAGTTTCGGTTCTTGAACCGCTTTTTTAAGTTTGGCGGTTCCAGTCCCGGTTCCAAACCGGTTCCAGGGTGTACATTTGGAACCTTTGCCGGTTCCACCGTTCCAGTTCTAAACCGCAGGCCTTTACCGGTTTTATGGTACAAGTTCCGGAACTGAAACTTTTGCATCACTTGTTGTGTCCTATAAATTATCTGTGAATCGATGATAATAGTTTTTTGTGTGTTTTTTGGGCCGTGAGTGAGTTTTTGGGCAGTTTTTCCTAACTTTTGGGCAGTGAGGAAAAAAATGCTTTGGGCAGTGAGAAACGAGGGCTTTACATATAGTAGTGAGTGATTTACGGTGAGGAACTCATTCGAATAAGCTATAGCTTTTGAGAAGGGTCCCTAAACTCATCGAGTTACGTCAATTTGAGTTTTTAACCCAACCCAATTTAAATGAAGGATGGAGTTATGCGGCTCAGACCTTTCGGTCTGGCGCACCTTCATAGCGCCGGTTTGGAGTTGAGGATTGAGTCGGGGATGATTAAGTCGGGGAGGATAAATTTGAGTCGGGGAGGATTGAGTTGGGGAGGATTAAAATAAAGAAAATTGAAAAATAATTTGTAGTTGTTTGAGGAGTGTGTTAGTGCTTCAATGCTTCTATTACTGTAGGTGCTCAGAGGTTGTTTTTCCTTGAAAATAATTTTCTTTGAAAAGCCCGAGATTGCCAAACATAGCTATATATAAATCCACTCTACAATCACAAGACCTTTCCAATATATTGGTAATTGATTTTGAAAGCTTGGCAGGCAAATAGCCAAATACATTTATTGATTAATAAAAATTTACACGCCCAAAAATGTTTTTACGTTTGTTATCAACAACGCAAACAAATGCAACAAGTTGTAAAATGTGTTTGCGTTTGTTTCTTATTGCCAAATCTGATATGTAGGAGTTTATAAAAAATTGAGATTTCACCCCAACTTAATTCAAATGGAAGATGGATTTATGCGGCTCAGACCTTTCGGTCTGGCGCACCTTCAGAGTCTGGATTGGCGATTCAAGGATTGAGTGGGAGATGCGGAGAGGACCTATTGATAATTAATTAAAATACTGACTAACCTTTCTATTCAAATAGACTCGATGTTTAAAATGTTTTTCTATATTTTCTTTGAGTTCCAGGGTTTAAATTAAACAAACAAAAATTCAAATTTATATAAATTTTATACTACTACATTTTATGAAATAATATACTTCGAAAATATAAAATTGGTTTCTAAAAATTTAATAGATTTTTTTAAAAATTTAATAGTTGTTTACAAATCACTTTACTTTCGACCAAAGTTTTTTTACATTTTTCGCCAACCAAAGATAATATACTTCAAAAATGCTTTACTAAGCTAACATCCAAATTTAACAAAAAAGTCTTCACATAATTGAACATCCGCAGCAATCCTCCTCATTTTTGGACGTTTTTGCCTCCTCATCCTTCGGCAAATTCGCTTCCTCATTCTCTTTCGCCTTATTTTCAAGATGAGTTCGAATCTGTTCTTCCAGATCCTGTGGTGCTAAAGTTTCATAGATGTTAGTTTTTTTGGCCTTTTTTTGTTTCTCAGTGTGGTCATAGTTCCTTCCTGGAGTGAAAACTTCAATTCCTTCATCACGCTGACCTTCTGGGTGGTCAGACACATGTTGAATTTCAACTTCTCGTGTTCGATGTTGACGCATTGAAAAAACACAAATAACAAAATATGCAATAAATGAGAAAAGAATTAATAATTTTGACATTGTAGTTTTAGAATAATTGGAAGAATTTGCTAAAAATTTAATTTTTAATTTAAATAATTAAATTAAATAATATTTTGTAGATGTTTGGGGAGTGTGTTTATGCCCAGATGCTCCTATTACCCCCAGATGCTCCTATTACCCCCAGATGCTCCTAATTTGTTTATTTGAAAAAATATTTTAAAAAGCCCGAGAATGAGAAGCATAGCTATAAAAACCTCTAAAAT
Source organism: Meloidogyne enterolobii (assembly GCA_963681835.1). Taxonomy (NCBI): domain Eukaryota; kingdom Metazoa; phylum Nematoda; class Chromadorea; order Rhabditida; family Meloidogynidae; genus Meloidogyne; species Meloidogyne enterolobii. Next base: position 24,704 of record CAVMJV010000082.1, on the reverse strand, counting down.
GACAGGGCAATTGATTGTGAAAGCATGGCAGGCTAATAGCCAAATAAATTAATTGATTAATAAAAATTTTACACGCCCAAGATATATGTTGTGTTTGCGGTTGTTTTCAACAACGCAAACAAATGCAACAAGTTGTAAATGTGTTTGCGTTTGTTTTTTATTGCCAAATCTGATATGTTGGAGTTTATAAAAAATTGAGATTTCACCCCAACTTAATTCAAATGGAAGATGGATTTATGCGGCTCAGACCATTCGGTTTGGCGCACCTTCAGAGCGCCGGTTTGAGGATTGAGTGGGGGAGACGCAGTCCAATGTGTTTGCGTTTGTTTTTTTTGCCAAACTTGAAGTTGTCGGAGTCTGAAGTTGTGGGAGTCTAAAAATTTTCGCCTGCGGCGATGAAAAAGTGACAGTCTATCCTCCAATCTCTTTAAATCCTCCGATATCACTCAAAATCCTCTTATAACCCAGATATCACCAAAAATATCCCCAGATATTCTTTTAAATCCCTTAATCCCTTCAAATCCACTTATCTCCCTGATATCTATTACGTAAAAAATTTTTATAAGAAAATCCCGAAACCCCGCGGGATCCCACTAAATTTTAGAACCGGATTATCTGGATTACGGGATTATTCCTGGGATTTACGGGTTTAATTTTTTGACAATGCTAGATCCCGTGAATGCGATTTTGCCGCACACTAGATGATTTTCTAAATTAAGCCTTTATTTGTTAAAATTGATCAATCTTTTTATATTCAAAAAAAATTTTAATAGTTGGAACTAGAACTAGCTTGGAACTAGTTCCAGAACTGGAACTAGGGAATTTCAAAAATGAAGTTCCGGAACTGAAACTTGGGTACACCCCAACGTACCGCGAGGCCAAAGTACCGCAGAGTTATAACTTCGTTCAAAGTGGTCGAATCCGGGACGCCCTGATATGGTTCGATTCAGCTTGTCGAGATGTATCGTTCCATACCAAGGCGTCCCGAATTCGAATATTTTGAATGAAGTTATAGCTCTGCGGTACGTTGGGCTCGCGGTACGTTGGCCTGCTCCCCTGAAACTTGAACTGAAAAATTAAAAACCTAGTTCTGAACTGGAACTAGTTCCAGAGAAATTTTGGAACTTTGACATCACTGTTTAACAGAACCTTACACATATTTTTGTATACAAAAAATATATCGAAAAAATATATTTTATTTTAGGCTATCACAGCAAAAATTCTAAAAAATTTTTTATCAAAATTTTGTCTAAATAATTTTTCCCTTTTAACATTAAATAATTTTTCATCTTTTTTATTTCTTATGTAATAATTCTTTAGCATTTTTCTCTTTTCATTTACACATTTATTTGTTTCAGCCTGCAGGCTTCTTTATGTTTTTAATGTTCTTTGTAGCTGATATTCATTGATACACTAATAATTAATTGTAATAGTGCACTCTGCCCTTTCTCTATTACTTTTTTATAAGCTTTTTTTGATCGTTTTTAGTGTTAAATTGTAACGCTTTGACAATGAATATTTTTAAAAAAATACACAAAAGATTACTTATTTTACTCCCTATTTAAAAATAAATTTAACGTTAATCACAAATAAATTTCATTAAACAAATTCACTGTTGAGCAGTCGCTAATGCTTTAAAAGTTTATTTTTGTGTATGCCTAAAAATAGTTTGGGTGTTGATGTTCTATGTATAAAAAACAATTTGAACATTTTAATGATAAAATTTTTCAATTATTTTTTTTGGAAATTCTTATTTATTTGACTATGAATAGGTTGCGGAGAATTATATAAAATAATTTTTAACTTACTTCCTGTTTAAATTATGGTTAAAATTTGTTCAAAAATAAATTTGTTTAAATCATCTTAATTGTATAGCATTCATCGTTCTAAATAAGATTTTTTGTATGCTTGAACATATTTCAGATAAAGGTTGATATTTTTCTTAACAAGGATTTTAATGATTTAAAATTCAAAAATTTTAAAATAATTTTTTCCTTCAATTAAATTATTTTACTCCTTATTTAAAAAAGAATTAAACTTTTTTAAAATAAATTAATTAAATAAAAAAAATGATCATTAGTTTTTTTGGCCAAACCAATGATTACATTTATTTTTGTATGCCTGAACATATTTCGGGTAAAGGTCAATTTTTATTTGTAAATAGAGGCAAAAATGTAGTATATGTCCGATCTCGCGGGTTATTAGTAGAGACTTGATTGAAGATCAAGAACGAAATTCTTGGTCATCGAGATCGATATTTTTCGAGATATCTCGTAAGACACTCCCAGTTCGGTCTCTAGTTATTAGTTTAATCGAGCATTAGGCTTAACGAATCCACAGGTGTTTGATTTCATAAAATACGGAGCAGTTCAACTGAGTCCCGGCTCAATTGAGTCCCGGCCCTATAACTCAAGTACGGGTTGATGATTTTTAATGTTTTTGGTACCATTTGATAGAGCGTTAGATGGACTACAATATACCAAAAAATCAGAATTTTTGACCAACTGATAAAAAAGTTATGATCTAAAAACTAACTTTTTCAAAAAAACTGATTTTTCGGCACTTTATCGATCATAACTTTTTTACCAGTCGGTCAGGAATTTTGATTTTTTGGTATATTGTAGCCTATTTAATTCCCTATCCAAAGGTACCAAGAGCAAAAAAAAGTGACCATCCCTTCATAAGTTATAGGGTCCGGGACTCAATTGAGTCGGGACTCAATTGAGGTGTACCGTATAAAATATCTTGCTGCCCTGTTTATGCTTGTATGGCCTTATCGGTCTGAAAAAGTTCAAGTAAACGTTGATTTTATTTGGAAAATAAATTTTAAATTTTTAAATTTAATATACAATAAAATAATTTCTTATTTTACTCCTTATTTTAAAAGAAGAATTTAATTTTAATAAAAAAATTTATTTAAACGCTTTTAGTAATCGTTTTTCCCAGTGTGACGGATTTATTTTTGTATACCCGAACAGAGTTCAGGTAAAAGTAGAAATACAAATTCTAACTATCTTTAAAACCCCAAATTTTTAAAATTTTTATTAAAATTCCTCCCATTAAGCCCATTAGACTTTTTATTTATCAATCCCTCCTTCTACTCCTCTTCTTTCCTTTCATTTTTCCTTTAGGGGTTGGGCTTCCTCTCCTCCGATTTGCAAAAAGAAGAAGAAGAACAACGCTTTCACTTTGTCTTCTTTGCAAATTTTTTCAACTTTTTTTTATTTTTTTCTTCTTTCTTCATTTTATTCACATGTTTATTTAAAAGCTGGAAATATTTTTATTTTTTACTATCATTTTTTTAAATCTACAATAGCGACCTTTATAGCTAATTAATAAATCTTTTTATTACATAAGAATGTCTGATCAATATATATTAATCTAAATGTTCATCTTCAAAGAATTACTAGGCTTATAAATTAAAAATTTAGCTTGAAATAAGAAACATTAATCATGCAGAAACCTAATTATCCCTCTATATCTGTTATTTAAAGTAAGTTCTAAAATATTTCTAAAATATTCTGGGTAAGTATTGTATTGTTTCAACTTCTCGCTTTAAGTGCAAAATGAGGCTTTCGAGTTTGGATTTCATGGTCTGTAGAAAATCATGAATATTTTCGGATTTGATATAGACTCCGGATATCAGGAGATTTCCTTCCCAGTATCCGCCTTAACCATGGGCGATTTTTCGAGGGCGGGTAATTATTCTGACCATGCCATAAATTTTCATTGCTATCTTCTAATATTCGGATTATATCCTTTTGTAAATAAAAATATTTCAAGATCATAGCCATTTATTTAAAAAATCGGACAATTATAAAAATTTCGTTCTCTTTTCAAAAATTTATTTGACTAAAATTTATCTCTACTTTATATTTTAAATTTATTTAAATTTATTTTTTAAATATAAATGCTAAATTTCACGTTAATTGTTTTTTCTTTTTGACCTTCCTCTTTAATTTTTGTAAGCCTGAAATTAAATCAGGCAAAAATATTTTTTATTTAAAGTTTAGGTTTTACCCCTCCCATAAATTAAATGTTATTCAAATCGAGAACTCTTTCAATAAATTGAAAAAATATTTTAATATTTTTTTTGTTAATTTTAAAAACTTTTTAAATAAAGATTTTCCACTCCTCTACACATTTATTTTATCTGAACTTTGTTTTTAAATTAAATTTATTTAAAAAAAGAAAGTTAAATTGCAAGATACTTTTTTCGTCTCGGTTAGATTGAGATAGTAAATTTGGGGAAATTATTTTGTAAATTTTGAAATAGTTCTTTCCAAAATTTGAAAAAAATCCCTTTAAATCTGATATTTTCTTACACCATATTAAATTTTTAAATATTTATGGTTATTTATATTAAATTTTATATTTAGCTTTTGACTTGCTTAAAGCTGCACGTATGTATTTTTGCAAGCCTTGATAAAAACGAGGCTAGAACATTTTTAAAAGTAAGTACCTAATTAATTCAGGTTAAAGTCATTATATTCAGGAAGGCATGGAAATTAAATTTTTTATGAACAATTACCTTATAATTTAGGCTTTTTCTAATTGATTCTACAATAATTTATGCTGGAGAAGCTTTAATTGTTTAAATAAATAGAATATTTCTGCCCAGTTAATCTTTAGGCATTCAAAAATAAGCAAACACATTTAAGACCAAATTAAGTAATTTATTTATAATTAAGCTTTCTTTTTAAAATATAATCAAATAATTTTAAAATATTATGTAGATATATTTTATTTAAATATGTAAATTTCAGGGGTTTTTAAGGGGCATATCTGTATAGATTAACTACTAGTGAACGACTTTTTAATTGTAAAAATTATGATTTTTTTTGCGCGGCACTTCCAATTCAAATTTTGAATTCAATTAAAATTATTAAAAAAAAATTTTGCATCACATTCCCTTTTTTTAAAATTTTCTTAAATTATTAAAAAAAAATTTTTGAATGAAATATACCAAAAATTAAATGTTTCCTATTTTATTTTTTAAATTATTTTTTGCACAAATTTACAAAAAAATTTCCATTTTAATTTTCTCTTTTTCCTTCCAGTTTTCACTTAATTAAATGATTATCCCTTTAAATTATTTTCCTTCTTCTTCAATTACTTTCAAGGATGAAAATGAGACGGTGATTAAAAATAATACTTTTGGAGAAGCAAAAATGACCACTAAAAAATTTAAAAGGAATGGACAATTAATGGAGGTGATTTATCAAAAAAATTAACTAATTAACGTTAAATCTCGATGCGTGTTTTATATCCCAACAAAATACCCCCCATAGTTGCCTCAAAAATTTATCCTTATCATATTAACATACCACTCAATTATACTAGAGATGCGAATGGGATGGTAAGACTAGAACAAAACGATATCTCGAAAAATCACGCTATCCAAAATTTTTGATTGAGATCTCGTTTTGGTCCGATCTCTCAATTAGACTCTTTGAAATTAGGTATTTCGGTAATAAATAAATTTATTTTTATTATTTTATACCAGGGATGCCTTCTTCTAGATTCCTTAAAATCAGAAATTTATTTTTATATGTTGACAGGATCTCTGTTATGTATGCCTAATACATATTTCAGGGATGTCATGGGGAAGAAAAAAGTCGAGTAGTGTTTCAGGTCGAAAAATCCGGTTTTCGGGTAACTCGTTATATCCCTTACATATTCCACTAATTAAATAATTATTTTTTAGCCAACTAAAGCAACAAAAAATAATTGTACTAGTCGATTTTGTAGTAATACAACAGACTGTCCTAGTGGGCGAAGGACTCAATTTGTGCCATTTTCTGTTCACCAAATTTCGTTATTGTTGCTGGCAATATTTATTTTGGTTGTTGGATTGAAATGTAGGTGTTTTTAAAAAAATATTTTTAAGTTTCATTTTAAACAAAACAGCCTCTAACTAAATACCGTTCCACATATTGTAGTAAAATAAGCGTCCATTTCGCTTGGAGTCAAAAAATTTTAACTAAAATTTTTAGTCATCATGCTATAAGGTTTAAGGATATTATGACTATAAAATAACATAAGCCGAATTTAAAAGTTGTAAAATCGGAACGTGTTTTTACCATGATTTGTGGATGGTATTTTGTCGGAATGTGTTTTCCCCTTATTTATAGTTTTTAAACTTTTTCCTTTACTTTTAAAATTTGCAATCGTTAATTTTATTCTTACACAATACTTTGAATTAAAAAATATTTTAATTTTTCCAATTTCAACTTTTTCTTCCTCTTAATTTTAATCGCAAAGTTGTGTATTTTTAATTAAATTAAAACACAAAATTTTTAAATATATTTTTTAAAACTTTTATCATTTTTTTCTTTATTTTTTTATTTTTCTGCTTTTATTTTCTAAATAAATTTTTTACCATTTTTAACAAAAAAGTTGGATTACTTAATATACATATATTAAAATTATTTTATTATTTTATAATTCTAACGAAGGAACTAAAGTCGCCACATTGTCAGCCACTTTGGTGTTATTTTTTGGAAGCTAAAGCATGCTTTAGCTAAAATTTAAAGCTTTTTCATTTTACAATTGTTTATCCAACTACATATACTTACTTTTTAAATTAAAATTTATTAATATATAATTATTCATAAATTTATCAATAAATTTAACGATATATTATTTTAAATACGTCCTCATCTTTAGTTCGATTCAGTTGTTATTTTTGGAAGTTAAAACTTGCTTTAACTAAAAAATTTATTTTAAAGCTTAAAAATACAATCTAAACTAAACTTTAGATGATCCGTCTGGGCTTATTTTGGGCTTATTTATAAACAATTTTATATAGAAATAAGCATTCTAGGCAGCTTTCTCCACTATTACCAAATCTAATTCTAAATAAGCATTTATATTGATATTTAATCTTTACTTCAAACTACTTAATATACTATATTATACTTATTTTTTTATTTCATAAGTTTATTGATATACATAGATAGTAAGCAATTTGATGACCAATTGTTAGATTATTTTTGCAAGCTAAAGCCTAATTTAGCTAAAATTAAATTATTTAAATAAAAATATCAAGCTTTACTATTGTTAATCTATTATTATTTCTATCTTTATTATAAAACTAAATGTGCGTCAGTAAAATATTTTACAGTATTTCCTAAAATAGAATCTCACGTGGCTCTATTTTTCAACTACCCTCTAAGGTGAATTTCTATTTCAAGTGTGGGACTTTATTTTAGGAAATACTGTATCTATCTAAATCTTATTTTATAGAGGTCAGACCTCTTTTAGGAAGTTTAATGACCATCTGTTGTGTAGTGATGAATATAAAAAAACCAGTGTAAGCGTCAGTATAATTGTATCATACTAACGGTGCTAATCACTGATCTCCTTCGTCTGTTCCAACTCTTTCAACCTTCGACTTCATTGTTCATTTCTACATTAGATAAACTGTTATTCTTGTGCACGTCGACATTAGTTAAATCTCGGACAAACCTAGGGTTGTAAAGCTGTAATTTAAGAAAGGTGTCCGAGACTTTATTTTTAAGGACACTTCAATACCTATTTCAAATTCCTTCCAAATTCCTTTCCTCCCCTTCCTTTACCCTCCAAAAAACATTCCTTTTACCTATACCAATCTGTGCGGCATTAAAATATTTTCATATATTTACGTGCAATTAATACAGCTTCAAATAAATATTCAATAACCCGCTTTTTATCTTCTTTAGAATAGTTAAATTGGCAGACGCGCCATTGACCTCGACGGGGGGTTTTTAGACGAAGGAAAAGAAAAGTTTTGGTGGCCGTCACAGCTTGTTGGAACCGAAATGGAATGAAAAAAAGAGTGAAAGTAAATGAGAATAAAAGTTGAAAAAAAATACAAAAACTTGTTTTTGTTGTCAGATGTTTGTAAAAATAAATGAAAGAGAAAAGAATTTGAAGGGAGAAAAAGATGAGTTGTGATTTGGTATTTATGTGTGTGTCTGGATTAATTGATAATTAATGGGGGGATTAAATGTGGAAAAAAATATAAAATAATAAATAATGAGAATAATTGATTTGGAAAATTCTTGTAAGGATAAAAAAATTTTTGGAAAAATTTGAAAAAAGATAAAAAAAATTTTTGGGGAAAATGAGGAAAATTTTTTCAAAAAAATTAAAATACCGTAAATATCTTAATATAAGCCCTGGGCTTATATTTTTCATTACCCCCCATCGGGTGGGCTTATAATAGGGCATGGGCTTCTATTAGGATATTTACGGTAAATTTTAATCTTTTTTCTTAATGAATTATATTTTTTGTCAAATATTAGCCAGATCTCATTAAAAATAAACTCAAAATTAGAATAATTCTAAATTTGATTTACGTTTTATTTTTGGCTAGTGGAGAACAAACACTTATTTGAAGAAGTGCCCGGACCCGATCCGGATAGTTTTTTGGAATTCTGGGTTCAATTTTAAAATCCGTCTCCATAAAATTTATAGCCGCGAACGATGTTCCAGTTTCCAAAAATAATCTTCGCTTCTACAAAATGATTCAAATTTTTAGACAGAAATTAATGTTTATTGAAATTCAAAAACAAAACAATTTATATGTATTTTTCCAGAAAGATGTTAAAAATATTTTCAAAGTTACCTAGATTACTAAAAATTAATTTTATAATCTTAAATGATAGCCTACTAATGTATACCTATTGTATATATACCTATTCTATATACCTATATTAATTACTCTTACTCTTGTGCTCTCTCTTACCATACTTATTCACACTTAACACACTTGCTTAATGACCCTCGAGAGTGGAGCATTAAGCAAGTTTGCAAATTTTAACGTGTGTTAAACCGTATCAAATTTTTAATATTTACGTCTATTCATGGTAATTTTATATCGAGCTTCTGTCAGTTTCTTCATATTTCGGCATATTATTTTTGGAAGCCTTGATAAAAAACAAGGCTGACATTAATCTGAGATGAGTACATGAGTACATAATTATTGTTTAGCCTACTGGAGATAGAGTAATTATACGAGACAAATTAATTGATTAAATAGTTTTTAAGAGCATCTTTGAGCTTCTTTCTTTAACTATTTTTATTTTTTTCAGGTGTATCCGCAGGAAAGATGGATGTTGATAACGATATTGAAGAGGGGGAATTCCTTCACACTTTTCTAAAAAGTGATGATAATGAAAATCATCAGATTACCGAAGAACACCATTTTGATGAGGAAATGCCTACACCCCCAACTTTAATACCTTCGTTTCTGTCAGGACAAGATCCTTCTGATTCAACAGAAAGGTGGGTAAATTATATTTTTATTCATCTCCAGGTCAGGTATTCCCCTTAAACATATTAAATTTTCAATTTTTATTTTTATTTATATTCATTTTTATAATGAATATTGTTGATAAGCAGTTTGATGAATTATTTTTGGATACCTTGATAAATACAAGGCTAATTTTAGGTCTATTAATTGGACATGAGTCTCAAAAACAAGTATAGAATGTTTGTGGATAATGAATCCAAAGCTATTGTGTATACTTCAATTTGTCTTTTAGTCTGTTCTAGTAATAACGTCTGTCTAAAAATTTACCCCTTCAGTTAGAGTGCCGCTTATAATGGCCAGAGTAAACAATTAGACTATAATAGATATTGAGTTTTTATTGAGCTCAAAGATTTAGGGGGCTTCATTAACTCACAAACTAGACCTAGACCGATATTTTATTAAATCTGAATCCACTTTTTTCTAAATTTTGGATTTATATCACAATTTACCTAAATTTCTTTTAAATTTTAGTTCAACAAAATCAACAACAACAACAAAAACCACAACAAAAACTACAAAAAAGACAACAACAACCACAACAACTACCGAAGCTTCAACTGAAACAGCAACAATAGATCGTGAAAAACAAATGTTAAAATCGGCTGAACGTTCATCTTTACTAAATAGAAAGCCAACCAGAAAAAGAGTTGCAGGAGAATGCAACGATTTACATGGTTGGGAATTTTGTTTAAATTGTTTCTAAACGTAAGGTTTTAATGGTCAATTCTTATTTCTAGTGATCTGATTTAAATGGATTCCCATATCTCTCCCTGGCCCTTTTGGGGTTTGAATAGTGTTGGCACAGTTCGATACTATAGCGGTATTACCAATGGTATTGGAAAAAACTTCGTTTTAGCATATTTTAATGAGGTGGTTTCTGTCAGACATGGTCATGGATATGGATACAGAAACCTCCCTTATATTTTATTATATATTTATTAAATAAAACTTTAAAAAGAAAGCTTTCCTTTTAATTGGTGGATCGGCGCGCCCAAAGGGTGGGTCACCACTCTTGGGGCCCAGCGCCGACTAACTCCTTGAAAAGGGGTTAGGATAATAATAATATGATTAAGCATTTAAAATATTTTTTGTTAAAGCAAACTTTAACATACAAAAATAATAACAAGAATAATCTTTAAATTTAAAGAATCTAACTTTTTACTTACAAATTATCAGAAATTAAAATTTTATCAGAAATTAAAAAGAAATTAAAATTTTAGATCTCTGTAAATTTTGGACATCAATTGGTGAATGTAAAAATAACAAGGATTGGATGCGGGATCATTGTCCTGTTAGTTGTGATGTTTGTACTAATGGTAAAAAGAATAAATATTTTTTGAAGTAGATGAGTATAATATGTCGAATTTTTAAAGGATCATCAGTTTGTGTCGATCGTCATCGTCTCTGTGATTTTTGGGCATCTATGAAAGAATGTGAAACAAATGCTGTTTGGATGCTTGTAAATTGTCCCCGTTCTTGCAAGGTTGGAGCTCGCTTTAGCCTGGGTACTGCGAAAATTATCCAAATTTCTAAGTGAGAATAATAAATTATTCATATGACATTCGTAAATATGACATGCCTTATCTCTTATGTCCCCAGATAGATGGATCTTGCCTCCCTTACACTAACTACTTAACATTAGTTATTTTAACTTTAATTTAATCTATGAAAGATTTTTTTTGAAAAAATTAGTGAGTAAATGAGACTTGAGATTATTTTTTGGAAGCCCGTCTCAGACTATATTGAGTCTTAAGAATTGACTAATATATTCCACGACGAGAGGGACCTCTGACGAGACTACCGGACACGATATTCCCCAGCTCTTGAATATTATTTTTTTAAATTTTGAGTTATTTTTCTCGAAAAACCCTACCACCTTTATCTAACAATTAAAAAATATGTATTTTGTTTAAATAGCTATGTAAAGGAGCTTCTGCAAAACGAGCGGAATTAGGAATATTTGAGGAATCTGACTGTACTTTTGTCTCAACACATGAAGGTTAATATATTTATTTAAAAATTTTATTATATTCGAGTTTTGGAAAATCTGAGTTTCAAAAATCTGAGGTTCTGTTTCCTTTTTAGATACCACAATTCGTCGAACAATTTCTACATCAGATGTTCGTGTAAGCAACAATGCTTTTGGTTGTTCTCCTGCATTAACTAGACCAAATTGTAACAAAAATCTCTGCTACCATTTAAAATTCCGAACTTTAGATGGTTCGTTTATTTATTAATTTTGGCCAAGTTGGGCAACTAGAAAACATTTTTTGATACCTTTCTAGGAATAATATAAATTATTTTGTTTATAGAGTTTAATAAACATTTTTGTTGGATCAATGTTAAAGTAGAACCTTGAGCATATTAGTTGTTATTTTTGCAAGCCAGAACATTGTTCTATGCTATAAATATTTTTTTGTAAAATTTTAACACGGTTCGTAAGATAACGATAATACCCGTAAATGGGTTTGGTCATCAAGGACCGCGATATTAACATAATTAACATTAAAATTTATAGCCCTGAGCATCTCATTTTCTTCAAGATCACTTCAAATAAAATTTATTTTGAATTTAGGAACTTGTAACAATTTGGAAAAGCCTTTGTTTGGTGCGGCATTTATGCCTTTGGCTAGGTGAAAAATTTTTTTTCGATACAATAATCTATTTCAATTTCAAGACTAAAAAAACCTGTTTACGATGACAAGATGGCAGCTCCTGTTGGTATATTATTTTTAAATTTTATAGGGGCAATACACTTTCCGACGAAATAACGTTCAGTCATTAAAAATTTATGAAAGTATTATGTATGTTATCCTAATATCTTTAGAGCTTACATCCATTATTATGACTAGAGTTCGGATTAATATGGAGTTACATATTTTTTCCTGGCCTCATGTTTTCGAGATTTTTGTCCATCATAGTACAGGGTGATTTTGGGTCACCCCGGTTTCTTTTGGGTCACCCTGTATATGTCCATCTTTTTCCATTGCTATATAAATCCAAACCATAATTATTGTACGTCCAAAAATTTTAAAATTTATTCAACTAAGCAAAATTAACGGTTAAACTGTTAATTTTTAAACTCTAATTTGTGACGGTATTGTTGTCGGACAGCTCTTTGTACCTACACGAAAAACATAACTAATATCAATTTCTTATCTCATCATATTTTCTAGCTTCAATTAATCATTTGAAACCTTCCTCAAGAGAAGCAAGCAGATTAGTTAGTTAATTTTTCTGAGTATTAAGTAAGCTTTTAAAATTAGATGCTCAGTTCAACAGCAGAAATTCCAACAAAATGGAATGCTCTCCTTATGCAATGGGGACAATTTATTGCCCACGATGTTTCCAAAACTACAATGTTAAATAATCAAGTAAATTAATGGAAAATTATTCCGATCCAGAAATAATCCGGAGATCGTGAAAAACTACGGGATTTTGGACCCGGACTCAGAAAAATCGGGCTGTTATGTATCGACTTGCGGTGTGTCCGATACTAACAGAAAGACTAGACTAACTAACGAGGTTTATCACGAAACTAACAATAGAATAAGCGCGACTATACGCTGGAGTAGAATACTAACTTTGACTACGGACTAAGACTGACTAACTGGCGACTCCCCGACTACTAAAAGTCTGCGCCTTTTATACTAAGCGCGTCACCCTAACACGGGCACTCATTTAAGATTTGTAGAACAATTTATTTTTGTTTACATTTACAGATCTGTGCAAGTTGTCTTCCAGAAGGCGGTACTTGTTTTCCTGTAATGCTTAGCCGTCTGGATCCAACGTGAATAATTCTAAAATTTATTTTTTAAAGAAAAATTTTGTGATATAATTTAAGATTTGGCCGTTTTCTCTGCCTTCCGGTTGCTCGCTCGTCTCCTGTAAATAAGAAAATTAAAGTGAAAAAATTATTTCTTCAATTTTCAGGTCTGCGGAACAGGAGAAGACAATAATGTTCGTCAGCAATACAATGAGAACACAGCCTTTATTGATGGATCTATGGTAAGCATTGGGGCCCGGATCGGATCCGGGTGGATTTTTTGGGATTTTGAGTCAAGTTCCAAAATCCGTCTCCATAAAATTTATAGCCGCGAACGATGTTCCGGCTTACAAAAATAAAAGCTTCGCCTCAAAAGTACAAATTCAAATGCTTAGAAAAAACTAATGCTTATTAAAATTTAAAAACAAAACAATTTATATCACTCAAGAAAGGTGTTAAAATTAATTTTTTAGTTACCATAATTACTAAAAATTAATAATTAAACCATCAAGGGTTTATAATTTCAAATGATAGCAGAGATTTTTGTTACAATTATGCTTACATGCCTGATTAATGCAGAGAATTTTATGTAAACACAAAGCATTAGCGCAAAAATATAAAATTTTTCAAAAGATTTTTCAAGAAATTCTATGAAAATCAGGTTTCGGGAAAAAATAATTTTTCGAGCACTATTAAGAATAATATTTAAAAACTGTCCCGACATTCTGGTAATGCATGTTTTAGTAGATTATCTATTACATATGAATTATTGGAATAGATTTTTGTATACATATTTATTTAACTTAGTAATCACATTATCTGGTATATCTTTGTCGAAGCTTAATTTTTTGGATGCCTAATATTTCTTAGGCAAGTAATATGCAATAAAAGATACAAAATTTAAAAAATCAAAACATACTAATAACTAATATACCGTATTTCTAATAGTGCGACCGGTCGGATTATCTTTAAACCATCCTCTAGAGGTTGTTTCAGTGCTGGGTATTAGGCTCGAATAAACCTAATAGTTGGCTCCAGCTCCGTGATTTTCAAATTCTCAGCTTCGGATTTGCCGGAGCGACTCCCGGAGCCAAATACAACACTGATCGGTTTATTATGGGGGGTTCGGTCTAATAGAGAGAGTCGCACTATTAGAATAAATACGGTAATTATCTAAAGGTTTATGGAAGCAGCCATCGAGACCAATTTGTTTTTCGCCAAGGTGCTTTTATGAAAACAAACGTCCTTCGTTCCCGTGTATTTCCTCCTGTCGACAATAATCAAAATATTATTGCTGGGGATGATAGAGCGAATATTTTTGTTGGTTTAGCTGCTTTGCATACTCTTTTTGTTCGCGAACATAATCGGTTGGTTTATGAAAAATATATTTTTGGTTGTTATGTACCAAGGATCTATCCGGATTGATAAACGAAAATATTAATTTACGCGATCCTTCGTATTAATTAATAGATTAGAGTTTTGTTAATAATATTTCTATTTGTAGCCATCACCACGATTTTTTTAATAATCCTGTTTATTTTTTTGGGTGCCTAATATTCCTTAGGCAATTATTTAATCTCTAACCGATCCGATTTCCGTCGAGTTTGTCAAGTACAATGATCCATCTTATTATAAACTTTTCGACCTACTTTTATTGCTTTAAAGAATTGCTTTGCTTCTTCAAAAAGTGAATCCGCATTGGGATCATGACAGAATTTATTTGGAGACTAGAAGAATTGTTGGGGCTGTTATACAAGTATTTAATTATTAAATGATTTTAGAGAATTTTCTGTTAATTTTCAGAAAATAACATATGAAGATTATTTGCCTAGGCTTTTTGGAAAAAAATTTGATGAACTTATTGGAAAATATAAGGGATATAATCCTAAAGTTGACCCCTCTATTTTTGTAGGTTTTATTTACATAAATAGATTTATTTTTGGGGTATTTTCTGCTTTATAGTAATTAATTAAACTATGGTCTTGTTTAAATTCCTAAGTTTTTCCATATTATGTGGGCATTCTTCGAGACAAAACGTCTATTTTTGGAAGCCAAGTTATACGTAGTTGGCTAATTTGTTCTATCAAACTAATTTATAAGGGATATTTCTAGAATACCTGGGTCTTTTTTGGCTACTATTTTGATTTTTTGGAAATCTCGATAAGAGGAAAAGAAGAGAGAGAGTTTCGAAACTACCTTACCTCCAAATCCTTTATTATATTTTTTTTAAATTTTTAGAATGAATTTACAAGTTGCGCATTTCGGTTTGGTCATGGAATGATTCAAGTGCTTTGCTTTTTTATTTGAAAATTTTTATTTTTTCAGGAATTTTATCCTTTTTTTAATCAAGAATTTGCACAAATTGGTATAAAAAATTTAAAAAAATATTTTTAATAAATTTTTGTTATTTTTGGGTGGAATACCATTCAATGAAGGAATGTTTAAATCTGTCCATATTTTGTAAGGCAAAAAATTTTTTCGAGAGAATTTTTTTTATTTTTAGAAATAATGGAATAGATCCTTTAGTAAGAGGTAATTTTTACTGAAAAAATTTTATTTCGAAAATAATGTTCAAAAAAAAATATTTTTAGGTTTAATGTCATTACCTGCAAGACTGCCACAAAGACTGACTGTTTCTGTAACTGAAAAGATTTTTGGAAATTCTGATTTGGGGTAAAAGTTAAAATTAAAGTAAACACATAAAGTGAGGACTTTTCGGTCCTGGGTTTTCTCGTCTATTTTCGACAAATATTTTTAAACTTTTTGATATAAAGACACAATAGTAATTCCAATTAGATTTCTCATATTTTGAGCTTAATATGAGAAATCTAAAAATAATTTTTATACATATTGCCTATCTTAATCTTGCCATATTAATTTTTTCCACATCGTTCTTTTTATTTTTGTAAGCTAAACAGCGCTTTAGCTATCTAATAATTTGAAATTTTAAGAAGTTAGTGACATTGGCGACTTAATTTTAAAAGAAAATCCCTTCGCTTTTTTTGTGTTGGGAAATTTAACACTTTTTTTGTTAATTTAAAAATAGTTCTATAAAAGCTTTAGTTTTTTGTGAACTGTAATTTTAAAATTAGGAATAAAAAATTTCTTTCAATTAATAAAATTCTGAAAACTTAAACAGATTTACATATTATTTTAACCAAAAATTTGCCGTAAAAAGACTTGGACTATAGGGAACTATTATGTCATTGGGTCAAAGTATTCAATCTATAAATTTTTTAAGAAATCTTTTAAGTGAATTTTGTAAAATTATCGCTAAATTAGCAAGCTGGCAAAATAAAAATAGCTTTAAGATAATAATTTTAATTAATATAAGTATTTAAATTATTTTCGAATGAAAAACGCGCATTCTTTTTTTCAATGTTTTTTAGTTTGTTTTAATTTTTATTTTGATTTTTTGGAAGCTAAGCTTTTTTTACCTTAGCTAATATTTATCTGAAGATTTAAATTAAAAAAACCCCCCTCAATTTCCAGTTCAATCAACATTCAACGAGGGAGAGATCACGGAATTCCGGGATATATTGCTTGGCGTAGTTTATGTAATTTGCCACATGTCAAAGACTTTGCTGATTTAAACACAACAATTAGTAATGAAATTGTGAGGGAAAACTTGAAAATTTTGTATAAAAAAGTTGAATTGATTGATATGTATGTTGGTGCTCTTTTAGAGGATCCTATTGAAGGGGCTCTTATCGGTGGGTTTTTGAAATTTAAGGGAGAATTTTCAAATGTTTTTACAAAAGTTAATATAAATGAGGTCTGCTAGGGGTGGGAGAAGTCGAAATATACAAGGGTTTGATGGACAATGATTTGGAGGGTTATCGGGGTAAATGGGGATTACGGATGATTTTAGGCGAATAAAAAGGGATGCGGAGAGGATAAGACGGACATCGTGGATTTGAAATTTCGGAAGGCCACGGCAAAATGCAATGCAAAGCCAAAAGTTAACGCAAATAACCTAAAACACTATGCGCCCTCTACTTGACCGCTATATAAATCATATTAACAATTTCTCGGATCGGATATCGGAATTTTATGTTTAATATGAAAAATCTGAAAAAAATTAAATGAAATTTAAATTTTCAAAAATCTTTTTTATAAGAAAATTTTAAGAAAGTATAAGAAAACAGCGCTTTAGCTATTTAATGGTAAATTTCCATCTCAGATGTCATTTTTCGTTAAAGAAATTTTTGTAAAAATTATTTTTTTCTTCCAAGCTTTATGGGTTACGAATAATTTGTTATCATTTTGGCTAATGGTTAAAAAATCATACCCTGTAGGAGAAGGGGGATTTTCAAAAATTATTTCCTAACTTTCACATTTATTTTAAAAAATTTTTTTAGGTCCAACATTAGCTTGTGTTGTTTCTAAGCAGTTCAAGGCTTTAAGAGATGGGGATCGGTAAGTTCTACAAAAGATTTCCAACACTATTTTAAGGATTTTCTAAATTATAAAATAAATCTCAGACATTAGGCGAACTTTGAATTTTAATGGTAAAAGTAATCCTAGCATAATCCTTAAAAAAAATTTTTTAGAAGAGGGGAATACGCCATTTCCGTAATCGGGAATTTCCTATAATTTAGCTAAAAATCGTCCAAACATTCTCTCCTTTTCTTCCAAGAATTCAAAATAAACTTTTACCCTAATATATAAAAATTTCGCTAAATCTAACCACAAATAATTTTAAATTATTCTTTTTTTCTACAGATTTTTCTACGAGAACCCAGACATACTTTCCAGTGAACAAATAAAACAAATAAAACGTGCAACTCTAGCTAGAATACTTTGTGATTCTGGCGATTCTATGAAAAAAGTTTGTAAATTTGTTTTTTGAAGGCTTTTTTTCAATGATTAGAATAGTCTAGAAGTTTTCCCAAAAAAATTAAATTTAACAAATTTCAAAAACTAAATTAAAAACTTTTATCTTGAATAATAAAAATAGCTTTTATTGTACTAGTTAGGGAAAGTTCCATTTCTGGAACCGTGGAACCGGTAATGGTCTGGAACCGGTTTGGAACCATAAGCAGTTCCAGAACTGGAACCGGTTCCAGAAAAATTTTGAAACTTTCCCATCACTGATTGTAACTTATTAATTAATACAATTAATTACTTATAATTTATTTTAATAAATTAACAGTTAATTGTTAGGTGGAAATTCAATAGATTTAATTTTTTGGATGTCTAAATATTTAAATTAGACAAATTTATTAATTGGGACGTTTTCTTTTTATTCAACTAGTGATTGAAAAAATAAAAAAATTAGATTCTTAGAATTTGATTAATAAATCAAATAATTTCAAATTTATGATTTTCGTTACCAATCAAGTTTCAAATCCGAACTCAAAAAATTTTTTTATTAAAATTTTGGTTTGACCGATTTCTAATTTATTCTTTCAGGTACCCAGACATGCATTTAATCAAGCAAAGGCTGAAGATCTAATTAATTGTGACCAGATTGATTCACCAAATTATTTTAAATGGAAGGAGGACCAACTTGGGATTTAAATAATTTTTCTAAATAATTTTTTTTATTTGTCCCAATTATTATTTTCAATATAATTTAACTCCTATACACATAATTCTAATATATTTCTCCACTGAAAACCTTATCTAAATTTACGGCGCGTAATTTTTAAATTAAATTTTCATCACTGACCAGTCTAATAAAATATAAAAACCTTTGGGAGAACAAGCGATTCTTTAGAGCTGAATTTTTAATTATAACTGTTTTGGATATCCAAAAATTCCCATAATCCACCAGCTCTGTCCTTAAATTTAAGTTGGTTCTGAACAAGAAGTTTTCATTAGTCTTGAGGCTAAAAAAGATTTTTTTCTAAAAAAGATTTTTTAAAAAAGATTTTTTTCATTTTGAATCAATCCAAAACACATTTCTGTTAGTTTATTTATTTCATCTATTAAATACTTTAAAATTTTGTACACTAATTCTTCAAATATTTTTTAATAATTCCCCTCCGTCTAAATTTTTGCTCAAAATTATTTAAACCCATTCAACTGAATAAAAATTATTTTTTTTTTGTATTTTTCTTTTCGAATAATTAATTAAAATAATTTAACTTTATTTTTGATAAAAATTTTCAATTTAATAAATTATCGAAAAAATTTTTATTTTGCTTTAGATTAAGTAATTTAATTAGGATTTTATTTTTTTTGTATTTCTCCCTGACCCCTTGTTATGTCTTGCACAACAATAAAATAGCAATACATAAGGTTGGGGTAACAATTAGGAGACAATTAACTGATAATTGTGTGAGGCTTTTATAGTATTTTAATAAGGTTTAAATACTAGCCACTACACTACAACACCCTTCGTGTTCTGAATAGAGTTTGGCACAGTTCTTTATATTAATTTTCTGTTAAAGTAAGCTTTAACATACAAAAATAATCCAAATGGAACAAAAGAAAAATATATTTTGCCAATGTATTAGCATATTTATTAATAAATTTAGGAATAAATTAAATATGAAGCAATATAAATTTTAGTCTTATCTTTAAATTAAAAATTTATAAATTTAAAGAATATGACTTTTTACTAACAAATTACCAGAAATTAAAATTGTTTTTTTTATCTAGCGTCGAATAACAATAAATAATCATAAAAAAGAGCTAGTATTTTCCTTAAATTGTGGTAATAATCATGTTTCTTAAATTTCCGAAAAAGTCATTATTAGTTCACTAGTCTCAATTATTTTAACTTATAGCGTCGAATAACAATAAATAATCATAAAAAAGAGCTAGTATTTTCCTTAAATTGTGGTAATAATCATGTTTCTTAAATTTCCGAAAAAGTCATTATTAGTTCACTAGTCTCAATTATTTTAACTTATAGCGTCGAATAACAATAAATAATCATAAAAAAGAGCTAGTATTTTCCTTAAATTGTGGTAATAATCATGTTTCTTAAATTTCCGAAAAAGTCATTATTAGTTCACTAGTCTCAATTATTTTAACTTATAGCGTCGAATAACAATAAATAATCATAAAAAAGAGCTAGTATTTTCCTTAAATTGTGGTAATAATCATGTTTCTTAAATTTCCGAAAAAGTCATTATTAGTTCACTAGTCTCAATTATTTTAACTTATAGCGTCGAATAACAATAAATAATCATAAAAAAGAGCTAGTATTTTCCTTAAATTGTGGTAATAATCATGTTTCTTAAATTTCCGAAAAAGTCATTATTAGTTCACTAGTCTCAATTATTTTAACTTATAGCGTCGAATAACAATAAATAATCATAAAAAAGAGCTAGTATTTTCCTTAAATTGTGGTAATAATCATGTTTCTTAAATTTCCGAAAAAGTCATTATTAGTTCACTAGTCTCAATTATTTTAACTTATAGCGTCGAATAACAATAAATAATCATAAAAAAGAGCTAGTATTTTCCTTAAATTGT
The DNA here is from genome assembly GCA_963681835.1 of Meloidogyne enterolobii. Classification (NCBI taxonomy): domain Eukaryota; kingdom Metazoa; phylum Nematoda; class Chromadorea; order Rhabditida; family Meloidogynidae; genus Meloidogyne; species Meloidogyne enterolobii. Next base: position 4,209 of record CAVMJV010000082.1, on the reverse strand, counting down.
GGTAATAATCATGTTTCTTAAATTTCCGAAAAAGTCATTATTAGTTCACTAGTCTCAATTATTTTAACTTATAGCGTCGAATAACAATAAATAATCATAAAAAAGAGCTAGTATTTTCCTTAAATTGTGGTAATAATCATGTTTCTTAAATTTCCGAAAAAGTCATTATTAGTTCACTAGTCTCAATTATTTTAACTTATAGCGTCGAATAACAATAAATAATCATAAAAAAGAGCTAGTATTTTCCTTAAATTGTGGTAATAATCATGTTTCTTAAATTTCCGAAAAAGTCATTATTAGTTCACTAGTCTCAATTATTTTAACTTATAGCGTCGAATAACAATAAATAATCATAAAAAAGAGCTAGTATTTTCCTTAAATTGTGGTAATAATCATGTTTCTTAAATTTCCGAAAAAGTCATTATTAGTTCACTAGTCTCAATTATTTTAACTTATAGCGTCGAATAACAATAAATAATCATAAAAAAGAGCTAGTATTTTCCTTAAATTGTGGTAATAATCATGTTTCTTAAATTTCCGAAAAAGTCATTATTAGTTCACTAGTCTCAATTATTTTAACTTATAGCGTCGAATAACAATAAATAATCATAAAAAAGAGCTAGTATTTTCCTTAAATTGTGGTAATAATCATGTTTCTTAAATTTCCGAAAAAGTCATTATTAGTTCACTAGTCTCAATTATTTTAACTTATAGCGTCGAATAACAATAAATAATCATAAAAAAGAGCTAGTATTTTCCTTAAATTGTGGTAATAATCATGTTTCTTAAATTTCCGAAAAAGTCATTATTAGTTCACTAGTCTCAATTATTTTAACTTATAGCGTCGAATAACAATAAATAATCATAAAAAAGAGCTAGTATTTTCCTTAAATTGTGGTAATAATCATGTTTCTTAAATTTCCGAAAAAGTCATTATTAGTTCACTAGTCTCAATTATTTTAACTTATAGCGTCGAATAACAATAAATAATCATAAAAAAGAGCTAGTATTTTCCTTAAATTGTGGTAATAATCATGTTTCTTAAATTTCCGAAAAAGTCATTATTAGTTCACTAGTCTCAATTATTTTAACTTATAGCGTCGAATAACAATAAATAATCATAAAAAAGAGCTAGTATTTTCCTTAAATTGTGGTAATAATCATGTTTCTTAAATTTCCGAAAAAGTCATTATTAGTTCACTAGTCTCAATTATTTTAACTTATAGCGTCGAATAACAATAAATAATCATAAAAAAGAGCTAGTATTTTCCTTAAATTGTGGTAATAATCATGTTTCTTAAATTTCCGAAAAAGTCATTATTAGTTCACTAGTCTCAATTATTTTAACTTATAGCGTCGAATAACAATAAATAATCATAAAAAAGAGCTAGTATTTTCCTTAAATTGTGGTAATAATCATGTTTCTTAAATTTCCGAAAAAGTCATTATTAGTTCACTAGTCTCAATTATTTTAACTTATAGCGTCGAATAACAATAAATAATCATAAAAAAGAGCTAGTATTTTCCTTAAATTGTGGTAATAATCATGTTTCTTAAATTTCCGAAAAAGTCATTATTAGTTCACTAGTCTCAATTATTTTAACTTATAGCGTCGAATAACAATAAATAATCATAAAAAAGAGCTAGTATTTTCCTTAAATTGTGGTAATAATCATGTTTCTTAAATTTCCGAAAAAGTCATTATTAGTTCACTAGTCTCAATTATTTTAACTTATAGCGTCGAATAACAATAAATAATCATAAAAAAGAGCTAGTATTTTCCTTAAATTGTGGTAATAATCATGTTTCTTAAATTTCCGAAAAAGTCATTATTAGTTCACTAGTCTCAATTATTTTAACTTATAGCGTCGAATAACAATAAATAATCATAAAAAAGAGCTAGTATTTTCCTTAAATTGTGGTAATAATCATGTTTCTTAAATTTCCGAAAAAGTCATTATTAGTTCACTAGTCTCAATTATTTTAACTTATAGCGTCGAATAACAATAAATAATCATAAAAAAGAGCTAGTATTTTCCTTAAATTGTGGTAATAATCATGTTTCTTAAATTTCCGAAAAAGTCATTATTAGTTCACTAGTCTCAATTATTTTAACTTATAGCGTCGAATAACAATAAATAATCATAAAAAAGAGCTAGTATTTTCCTTAAATTGTGGTAATAATCATGTTTCTTAAATTTCCGAAAAAGTCATTATTAGTTCACTAGTCTCAATTATTTTAACTTATAGCGTCGAATAACAATAAATAATCATAAAAAAGAGCTAGTATTTTCCTTAAATTGTGGTAATAATCATGTTTCTTAAATTTCCGAAAAAGTCATTATTAGTTCACTAGTCTCAATTATTTTAACTTATAGCGTCGAATAACAATAAATAATCATAAAAAAGAGCTAGTATTTTCCTTAAATTGTGGTAATAATCATGTTTCTTAAATTTCCGAAAAAGTCATTATTAGTTCACTAGTCTCAATTATTTTAACTTATAGCGTCGAATAACAATAAATAATCATAAAAAAGAGCTAGTATTTTCCTTAAATTGTGGTAATAATCATGTTTCTTAAATTTCCGAAAAAGTCATTATTAGTTCACTAGTCTCAATTATTTTAACTTATAGCGTCGAATAACAATAAATAATCATAAAAAAGAGCTAGTATTTTCCTTAAATTGTGGTAATAATCATGTTTCTTAAATTTCCGAAAAAGTCATTATTAGTTCACTAGTCTCAATTATTTTAACTTATAGCGTCGAATAACAATAAATAATCATAAAAAAGAGCTAGTATTTTCCTTAAATTGTGGTAATAATCATGTTTCTTAAATTTCCGAAAAAGTCATTATTAGTTCACTAGTCTCAATTATTTTAACTTATAGCGTCGAATAACAATAAATAATCATAAAAAAGAGCTAGTATTTTCCTTAAATTGTGGTAATAATCATGTTTCTTAAATTTCCGAAAAAGTCATTATTAGTTCACTAGTCTCAATTATTTTAACTTATAGCGTCGAATAACAATAAATAATCATAAAAAAGAGCTAGTATTTTCCTTAAATTGTGGTAATAATCATGTTTCTTAAATTTCCGAAAAAGTCATTATTAGTTCACTAGTCTCAATTATTTTAACTTATAGCGTCGAATAACAATAAATAATCATAAAAAAGAGCTAGTATTTTCCTTAAATTGTGGTAATAATCATGTTTCTTAAATTTCCGAAAAAGTCATTATTAGTTCACTAGTCTCAATTATTTTAACTTATAGCGTCGAATAACAATAAATAATCATAAAAAAGAGCTAGTATTTTCCTTAAATTGTGGTAATAATCATGTTTCTTAAATTTCCGAAAAAGTCATTATTAGTTCACTAGTCTCAATTATTTTAACTTATAGCGTCGAATAACAATAAATAATCATAAAAAAGAGCTAGTATTTTCCTTAAATTGTGGTAATAATCATGTTTCTTAAATTTCCGAAAAAGTCATTATTAGTTCACTAGTCTCAATTATTTTAACTTATAGCGTCGAATAACAATAAATAATCATAAAAAAGAGCTAGTATTTTCCTTAAATTGTGGTAATAATCATGTTTCTTAAATTTCCGAAAAAGTCATTATTAGTTCACTAGTCTCAATTATTTTAACTTATAGCGTCGAATAACAATAAATAATCATAAAAAAGAGCTAGTATTTTCCTTAAATTGTGGTAATAATCATGTTTCTTAAATTTTCGAAAAAGTCATTATTAGTTCACTAGTCTCAATTATTTTAACTTATAGCGTCGAATAACGATAAATAATCATAAAAAAGAGCTAGTATTTTCCTTAAATTGTGGTAATAATCATGTTTCTTAAATTTCCGAAAAAGTCATTATTAGTTCACTAGTCTCAATTATTTCAACTTATAGCGTCGAATAACGATAAATAATCATAAAAAAGAGCTAGTATTTTCCTTAAATTGTGGTAATAATCATGTTTCTTAAATTTTCGAAAAAGTCATTATTAGTTCACTAGTCTCAATTATTTTAACTTATAGCGTCGAATAACGATAAATAATCATAAAAAAGAGCTAGTATTTTCCTTAAATTGTGGTAATAATCATGTTTCTTAAATTTCCGAAAAAGTCATTATTAGTTCACTAGTCTCAATTATTTCAACTTATAGCGTCGAATAACGATAAATAATCATAAAAAAGAGCTAGTA